>JAEQBA010002128.1:66163-100673 GCA_019434445.1 Phalangium opilio
TCACCGGTGATAAATTATAAAGTGCAACGTCTATAAATCCGCATCTCTTTTATCGGTATCATCGCCTTTTCGATCTTACGGTTTGAAATTTAAAATATCATTTAAGCCACTTTGAACAGAAAACGCCAATGCAAAAACAGACGGACACGCGTAGAGTTTCAATAGAGAATTAATGTCCCACAGACATTGGATGGAATGTCAAGGCTGCCAATCTCAAGACCGAGGAGGGCCCCACTCGTTTTTTATTCTCCCCGCGCGTGTTTTATTAGGCGGCCCTCCCCGGTCTTGAGATTGCAGCCTTGACACTTCCATCCAATGTCTGTGGGACATCATTCTCTATTGAACCTACGCGTGTCCGTCTGTTTTTGCATTGGAGTTTTTCTGTTCCAAAGTGTTAAATGATATTTTTAAATTTCAACGTAAGATCGAAAAGGCGATGATACCGATAAAAGAGATGCGGATTTATTAGACGTTGCACTTTATAATTTATCACCGGTGACATTTCCATTTATCAAACTGATAAGAATGTGTTCTTGAGAAGATCTTTACTGCTAAAATAAACAGACTGGGATAAATTCTGCGTTCAAACCTTGGTTTATATTTCAAACAAGTTTAGCAATTGTTAATTTCTCACCAATAGGTTTTGACTAGTATTAAGTGTCTAAAGGTCTCCTCGAAACGTCGTGATACCGAATTTTGGTTATGATAGTATCAAATCACGATTGAAATCAAATGGGTTTATTTCTTGGTAATCATCCACATTTGTTACGTTAATGGACCAATTACTGGTAACATGCGTGTGATCAAATTTCACACACTGTTGAGATCTGCGAGAAGTATTTATACCCTTGTAAATTTATAGAAATATTAAACACATTACTTACAATTGTACTTTTGTCATTTCATGAACGTTCAACTGCTTTTTAGTTCCTTTGAATGTGATTTGAACCACATTTTAGTAGTTTAACAAAACTTTGATCCACTTTCTTAGTCGTATTAGTTCGCTTCAATCGAATGCTTTCATTTCACATCAGTTTCATCTGAATTTCAGTAGATTAACAACACTTTCGACCTCTTTTTCGTCATTCAACTTCATTATCTGTTTTATAATAGTCATATATTAACAATATCGGATATATTAAGTCGAATAACGAAACGTTTACTAAACATTTATCGAAACTTTAACCAATTTTTAGTGTTTTGCCGATACTATAAAATGAATTATAGACACTTCATGTCACTTTCAACCACTTTTTTAGTTCCTTGGGAAAACTTTAATCGGAATTCTGTCATTTGAAAACGTTTTCTGTAACGTTAATACCTATAAACATATTAGAAACCAAACTGCAATAATATCAAAACATAAATTAATGTTAATGAGGAGATGGTGTTTCATTGATTTTCTGTTATTTAGTCTGAACTTTGAAATCATCCGTTTTACACTACGTATCTTTCACCTTGAAAATTCGTTTTCCATATACTTTTGCAGTTGGATTAGGAATTTATCTGGAGTTCTAAATCTCACAATACTAAAGTAATTTAAAATCATAAATTAATGTATTCCGATTAAGAGTAAGACGTTTATATTCTAGGAATTCATACATTATTAGGTAATAAGGTATTCATCACATTTATATCACATGGGAATTTTGGTTATGGAACATTGAAATTCGATTTCAAAACCATAGAAATTAGTAAAGCGATGTAGAATTTCGGAAAAAAGGAATTAAATCGCCGAAATAATAAAAATTAGAACAGAAAAATGAAAAGCTTGAGGAAAAAGGATAAATAAACTTGCAACAAAATAAGAAGTTTGAAACGTTTCAACAGGAACAACAAAAGTTTAAAAAAGTAATAAAAAACGTATAGGCACAAATAAGAAAAGTTTGAACAGTAATAAAAAAAACGTTTCAGCAGAAATAAGAAATGTCTAACAGAACAGGGAAAAATTGAACATAAATAGTGAAACTTTGAACATAAAAACAAAAATAGTGAAACTTTAAACATAAATGGTGAAACTTTAAACATAAATGCTGAAACTTTGAACAGAGAGAGTGTAACTTTGAACAGAAATAGTGTAACTTTGTACATAAAGAGTGAAACTTAGAACCAAAAAAGAGTGAAACTTTGATCAGAAAGAGTGAAACCTTGAACATAAATAGTGAAACTTTGAACAGAAATAGTGAAACTTTAAACATAAAGGGTGAAACTTTAAACATAAATGGTGAAACTTTAAACATAAATGGTGAAACTTTAAACATAAATGGTGAAACTTTAATCATAAATGGTGAAACTTTAATCATAAATGGTGAAACTTTAATCATAAATGGTGAAACTGTAATCATAAACGGTGAAGATTTGAACAGAAAGAGTGAAACTTTGAACAGAAAGAGTGAAAAATAGAAAAGAAAGAGTGAAACATAGAACAGAACGAGTGAAACATAGAACAGAAAGAGTGAAACCTAGAACAGAAAGAGTGAAACCTAGAACAGAAAGAGTGAAACATAGAACAGAAAGAGTGAAACATAGAACAGAAAGAGTGAAACATAGAACAGAAAGAGTAAAACATAGAACAGATGGAGTGAAACATAGGACAGAACGAGTGAAACATAGGACAGAAAGAGTGAAACCTAGAACAGAAAGAGTGAAACATAGAACAGAAAGAGTGAAACATAGAACAGAAAGAGTGAAACCTAGGACAGAAAGAGTGAAACCTAGAACAGAAAGAGTTAAACATAGAACAGAAAGAGTGAAACATAGAACAGAAAGAGTGAAACATAGAACAGAAAGAGTGAAACATAGAACAGAAAGAGTGAAACATAGAACAGAAAGAGTGAAACATAGAACAGAAAGAGTGAAACATAGGACAGAACGAGTGAAACATAGGACAGAAAGAGTGAAACATAGAACAGAAAGAGTGAAACCTAGAACAGAAAGAGTTAAACATAGAACAGAAAGAGTGAAACATAGAACAGAAAGAGTGAAACATAGAACAGAAAGAGTGAAACATAGAACAGAAAGAGTAAAACATAGAACAGATGGAGTGAAACATAGAATAGAACGAGTGAAACATAGGACAGAATGAGTGAAACCTAGAACAGAAAGAGTGAAACATAGAACAGAAAGAGTGAAACCTAGGACAGAAAGAGTGAAACCTAGGACAGAAAGAGTTTAACCTAGGACAGAAAGAGTGAAACCTAGGACAGAAAGAGTGAAATATAGGACAGAAAGAGTGAAACATAGTACAGAAAGAGTGAAACATAGAACAGAAAGAGTGAAACATAGAATATAAAGAGTGAAACATAGAACAGAAAGAGTAAAACATAGAACAGAAAGAGTGAAACCTAGGACAGAAAGAGTGAAACCTAGGACATAAAGAGTGAAATATAGGACAGAAAGAGTGAAACATAGAACAGAAAGAGTGAAACACAGGACAGAAAGAGTGAAACCTAGAACAGAAAGAGTGAAACATAGAACAGAAAGAGTGAAACATAGAACAGAAAGAGTGAAACATAGAACAGAAAGAGTGAAACATAGAACAGAAAGAGTGAAACATAGAACAGAAAGAGTGAAACATAGAACAGAAAGAGTGAAACATAGAACAGAAAGAGTGAAACCTAGGACAGAAAGAGTGAAACCTAGGACAGAAAGAGTGAAATATAGGACAGAAAGAGTGAAACATAGAACAGAAAGAGTGAAACACAGGACAGAAAGAGTGAAACCTAGAACAGAAAGAGTGAAACATAGAACAGAAAGAGTGAAACATAGAACAGAAAGAGTGAAACATAGAACAGAAAGAGTGAAACCTAGAACAGAAAGAGTGAAACCTAGAACAGAAAGAGTGAAACCTAGAACAGAATGAGTGAAACCTAGAACAGAATGAGTGAAACCTAGAACAGAAAGAGTGAAACATAGAACAGAAAAAGTGAAACATAGGACAGAAAGAGTGAAACATAGGACAGAAAGAGTGAAACATAGAACAGAAAGAGTGAAACATAGAACAGAAAGAGTGAAACATAAAACAGAAAGAGTGAAACATAGAACAGAAAGAGTGAAACATAGAACAGAAAGAGTGAAACCTAGGACAGAAAGAGTTAAACCTAGGACATTAAGAGTGAAATATAGGACAGAAAGAGTGAAACATAGAACAGAAAGAGTGAAACATAGGACAGAAAGAGTGAAACCTAGAACAGAAAGAGTGAAACATAGAACAGAAAGAGTGAAACATAGAACAGAAAGAGTGAAACATAGAACAGAAAGAGTGAAGCATAGAACAGAAAGAGTGAAACATAGAACAGAAAGAGTTAAACATAGGACAGAAAGAGTGAAACCTAGAACAGAAAGAGTGAAACCTAGAACAGAAAGAGTGAAACCTAGAACAGAAAGAGTGAAACATAGAACAGAAAGATGAAATTAGTTCACTTCTGCACTTATTAATTTAACCTTTGCTCGCTCGCGCTCGGAGGAAATTTACCGATGATTTGGAAATGAGTTTTACCCTTTTATCATTGTTTAGTATGGTTTGAATTTGACTTTGTTTGTGTTTAGGCTATACAATTGCCATCTTTTCTATTTGTTTTTAATCCATACTTTTAGGAAGATCAAATATTTGTTCATTTCCTCGGTATGTATGTGAAAGAATGGATAAATCGAGGGATATGCTTTTATCATTTCAAAATCATTATTGGTTCCTCTTATCAGATCGAAAGTTCACTTTACTGTTGGCAATGTGAGACAGAGTTTTGGAAATAGAGTTTATTTCCCTTATCAGTTCAAATAATAATATATTATGATAAGAGAAATTTTATGTTTTTAATATTAAAAATTAATAAAATTAATGTTTTATGGGTGTTATAAGATTAAAGATAGCCAACCAAAAAAATGAGAAACACATTAAGTCAATTCAATTGTTGTATTAATCATTTCAGTTTAAGATGTTCCCATTAAGAGGGGGCGCCTGTTTCGCTGACGTCATAGGAAGACTGTGGCGCGTCATGTACGTTTCACTGACGTCACAACAATATTGGGGGAAAAATGTGATGCCGTGTTTGATTCATTGACGCCATATTTACTGGTGCCATGTCTGATTCATTGACGCCATATTTACTGGTGCCATGTCTGATTCATTGACGCCATATTTGCAGGTGCCATGTCTGATTCATTGACGCCATATTTACTGGTGCCATGTCTGATTCATTGACGCCATATTTGCAGGTGCCATGTCTGATTCATTGACGCCATATTTACTGGTGCCATGTCTGATTCATTGACGCCATATTTGCAGGTGTCATCTGGCACGATGCTGGCACTGTCTGACGCCAGTGAGGTAGAGTCGGTACTTTCTATCTACTGAGGCTGTTGAGAGGTTGGAAGCATTAGGTTTTAAAATAATTTCAGTCATTGGAGATGGTGCTGCTACAAATCGCCGATTTTTCAAAAATTAACACCACCGAAGATTAACCATCATCTTGTACAAATTCTTATAGCTATGACGAAGAGCGGCCTATTTTTTTTTCCTTTTTGATCCTCCCCATTTACTTAAAACCACCAGAAATTGCTTGTATAGTAGTGAAGATTCTTGCGAAGTACGATGGATGTATACAAATGGGAAAACTACTGTTTGGAAGCCAATAAGACATCAATTTGAGGGGGAGAGAGGGAGGAAGGGAAGGCAAACCCTTTCACTCTCTCTTTTCGAATTCCTTTCCTCATCCTTCCAATAGAAGAGACAAAATCGGTTCTTTTTGATTTTTTTACCTACGTTCCCTCCGTCATTGTTAAATTCGATCTCACCTTGACCCTGAAGGTTATTTTTTTTATTTTATTCCGAAAATAGATTTGTCGAGAACCGAAACGTTCGGGGATGTTGAAATCTAGTTTACGGTCTTTTCCAATTAAGGAAGAAATAAACCTAATGACAAATTTAAAGAGACGAAAGTCGCGAAAAAAAGGAAAGGTTTTTTTTTAAGTAAAGCCCTACTCATCCGAAAGTATTTCGGTTAGTTTGGAAACGTATCTGAATTCGGAAAAAAAATTCGTTATGGCGAAAATTACCTTTTTTCTCGCTTAAACGGATGTTCCTAGAAATAGATTTCGTCGTACCTCCCACCTGATTTGGTTTGTTTGCCCCTCCATTGGGACCTTTCTTCTATTTCGAAAAGGGTGGTCAAGATGTTAACCCTCCCCTTCCTTTTAATTCCGTTCAAACATAAAAACCGTTTTACCCCCATTTCGGACCATTAGTTCAAAGTTAAAACCACAAAGACAACGTCTTAAATTTAAAACCCAGAAATTAATGAGCGAAGACGGCTCTATCCCCGATTGGTAAGCGAATTGTTACACATTTTTAATAAATAGTATCAATTCAAAATAGAAATAATAAGATTCCTCTTCACGAGATATATTTAATTTTCGGTTTATTGAGAATTTTCGCATTGCAATTGCGTTTGACGCGTACCCCCTAAAAATTTACATTTATTTACTTGACGCATTGCTATATTCTACTCCGTTTTTTATTTTGTCAACGGGATCTACTCGTAGTTACCTTTCTAGGGCATTTTATTTTCACTCTTGTAATTTGGGGGTTTGGTTTTTTTAGTTATTTGCAAGGTGTCGATACTCCCTTTTCTCCTAAGATGGATTCACCGCCAGCAAACCCGCCTCCGTGCCTTCGGCTCCAGCCGTGCGTTCGGCTCCAGCCGTGCGATCGCCTTCTCCATACATATTCAGACCCTGGGACGCATTTCCGTCCTCGGATTCATCTAATCCCCCTTCACCGCCAGCGCCATCGTCACCTCCTTCGCATTTGCCTCCTCCATTCATATTCCGTCCCTGGCGCGTATTTCCGGCCCAAATTCTTGAAACCTTAAATTGTAACGCTGCCGTGTAAGTGTTATTTTCTTAGCACTTAACCTTTTATAACTAGCTTACCCTAAATATCCGACGTGTTTTGTTAGGATTAAATCGGGACTCGACATTTTACTTGGACAAGACAGGGTTTATTTCAATGACGATTTCTACTGTAACGAACTGCTGAATCAATTAAATATATTAGTTGATCAGCACTCAGTCATTGTTTTCGAGCCAAAGTGAGAAGTTATTTTTTATCAAATATAAAGAATTGAATACTTAGATTATTTATTGAACACAATTTTTTATTATTTACGTAGCCTCTTACTATTGAACTGTAAAGGATTTCTGTAGGTTTTTTCCCTTTTATAATTTAATAATAATAAGGG
This sequence comes from Phalangium opilio, assembly GCA_019434445.1. Taxonomy (NCBI): domain Eukaryota; kingdom Metazoa; phylum Arthropoda; class Arachnida; order Opiliones; family Phalangiidae; genus Phalangium; species Phalangium opilio. The sequence goes on from JAEQBA010002128.1 coordinate 73,402, forward strand.
AAAAACATCTAACTAGTTTCTAATGGCGGATGGTTTTTAACAGAATATTGATTGAACTAATGCAGCCTCGCCAATACCGCGCAGGGTGCAATTGAATACCATGCCGGACGACGAATGCGTCCGTGACGGGCGGAGGGACGAGCATTTTTTTTTGACAAACTGTTTTTTGCCCTAATTGCGGGCTTAAAAATATTAAAAAAATCCATTTTTTTCAAGAAACAAGAAATTAAAAAGCATGGTTTTTCTCATTTTAAGAAAAAAATTTATCTTTTTTAAAAAAATGCAAAAATGAAAAATATTTTTAAATTCACAATAAATTTTGATATTAAGAATATTTGATTTTATTTACACTTCCTTAACCAATTTTAAAAATTATTTTATTTGGTAGCCATACGGGACAGTTTGGAAACTATTAGGCAAAACCCCAGTAGCACAAGCCTTCCGCATAACAGTCGGTTAAAGGTCGAATAGTCGGTTTACGGTCCAGTCGGCTGTACCATGGTTATTCCGACACTTTTCCGACTCATGAAGCCGACTACTTCTTTTAGTTGGCAATGCCGACATCTATCTGACAGTTGGAATTGAGATGATTTAAAGTAGGCTTGCCTACCGTCTAGAAAATTCCAACTTATTTTTTGCCAATTGATTACCGACTTTCTCGCGCTAGTCGGTATGGTGACGTTTAAGAAGAGTAAATTTAAAAGCAAAGTTATTCTTAGGCCGTTTAGTAACCGATATTTATCCGACAGTTGGAACTGTGGTGGTTTGAAGTAGGCTTGCCTACCGTCTAGAAAATTCCAACAAATGTTTTGCCAATTAATGACCAACTCCCTCGCGCTAGTCGTTATTGTGACGTCTAAGAAGAGTAAAATTAAAAGCAAAGTTATTCTAGGGCCGTTTAGTAACCGACATTTATCCGACAGTTGCAACTGTGGTGGTTTGAAGTAGGCTTGCCTACCGTCTAGAAAATTCCAACAAATTTTTTGCCAATTAATGACCAACTCCCTCGCGCTAGTCGTTATTGTGACGTTTAAGAAGAGTAAAATTAAAAGCAAAGTTATTCTTAGGCCGTTTAGTAACCGACATTTATCCGACAGTTGCAACTGTGGTGGTTTGAAGTAGGCTTGCCTACCGTCTAGAAAATTCCAACACATTTTTTGCCAATTAATGAACAACTCCCTCGCGCTAGTCGTTATTGTGACGTTTAAGAAGATTAAAATTAAAACCAAAGTTATTCTTAGGCCGTTTAGTAACCGACATTTATCCGACAGTTGCAACTGTGGTGGTTTAAAGTAGGCTTGCCTACCGTCTAGAAATTTCCAACACATTTTTTGCCAATTGATTACCAACTCCCTCGCGCTAGTCGGTATGGTGACGTTTAAGAAGAGTAAATTTAAAAGCAAAGTTATTCTTAGGCCGTTTAGTAACCGACATTTATCCGACAGTTGGAACTGTGGTGGTTTGAAGTAGGCTTGCCTACCGTCTAGAAATTTCCAACACATTTTTTGCCAATTGATTGTTGGTGGGCCTTCTTTTTCCGTGGGACGGTTTTTTTTGACTTTTACTATTGCGCATATGCTTCCAAAATTTTTTTTGTTATATATTTAACTTACACTATATTTCGACCCACAAGCAGAAGTTGATAATACTATATTTTTGGCAACACTAGAAACATAACGGTACAAAAAACTGCAAAGCAAGAAAACACATCTGATTTTCTAGTTTGAATTTTCCCTCCTGTAATTTCTCGGGTCAGGTGACACGCCTCTGTTCTATTGGCGTAACTAAGGTAACGCCATGCACGTCATTATCGAAGAGGGCGCTGCTAGTGCGAAAGCAAGTCAGCCTTTCCAGTATCTCTGACGCGGCTGGGTCGTTATAATGTATAAGCGATATTTTTGTGGTTGAAAATGATTAGTTCTAGGCTTGCTAACTTTTAATTTCATTGCTAAGGTTCTTTGTCACACTATATAATCTAGAAACGTCTTCGTTTGTCACGTAAGGTGTGAATTTTGTTATTGAATTATCAATTTATCTACCTCTTAGAGCCAGTTTTATGCATAAGCCTTTGCTTTTTTACCTAGCTTCTCATCTGCTGGGAACCACACCCCTATAAAGTGAAACCAAAACTTAAACGTTTTCGTATACCTTCAGTTTCTTTGTTTTAATATAACAGAAGCAAGTGTTTTGGGGCGCTTGGAGTTCAAAAACCTTATATATTAAGTATTTTAAAGATTTTTGGTTGTGAAAATTATACTGAATTCCAAAAAAGATCTCAATATGTTTTAGTTACAGAATTTTTATGCGGTTTCAAACATTTTAAGAGAAAAATGTGTGAAATAATACCCTTTAGAATTGTATGTTTTCTATTTTCTTAAAAAAATGTGTAAGTGTATATTTTTCATTAAGATTTTTGTAATTTAATATATAGCAACTGGCCACATCGAAGATATTAACAATGAATAATAATAAATGCTTTAATTGATGTAAATATTATACTCGCCCTGAAAAATTTTACTTTTTGTTAAAACCAATTAGCTAATATTTAGGCAGCTAATATTTCCATTCGACTAGTCGTGTAATATCGAATACATTGTTTAATATTTGAAATTGTTATAATTGATGCTCAACCTGTATGTTACTTGAAATATTCAAAGTACAAATTCTAAAGCGATTTTCATTGAAAATGTAATAAATAAATTTCAATACTAGGTATCAGTATCCTTTACTATAAGCGAATGAAGCCTCGAGTTAAGGTTTGATCATCGCAAAAGCGTCGGACCTCTTGCTGACAGGCGGTTAAGTCGACTCTCAAACGTGTTGGATGAGGGTCGTATTTCATTCGTGTCGTAACAGTCGGTAAACCAGTGGGCCGTCGTCCCACCGGGCGGACATTTCGACTCTCAAACCCTTATTCTACCAGCACTTTACCGACGATTTACCGTTCCTATACTAAAAAGCCGCGAAATCGTCGGATTGAGTGCGGCTTTAGGTAGGCATAATGACGCCGACATATAGTCGGCCAACAGTCGTTTTATAGTAGCCTCAAAACAGTAGGAAAACTGATGGGCCGTCGTCCCTCCAGGCGGACATTTCGACTTTCAAACCATTACTCTCCCGACTTATTAGTGACTTTTTACCAACTCGTCGGTAACAGACAAAGCCGACCATGTAGGCCCTACGTCGGCAGTGCTACTAGGGAAGTCTTACTTTATCCATAGTTATTTTGTTTTATTTGTAAAATTTGTAACTTTGTCTTGTCGAACTTGTTGCTTGTGACTCAGCGAAAAAGTAGAGAATCTGGGGAAAGTTTTCAAAACCCAAAAAGAAAGAGACACTTATCGCGGTGTGTGGCCTAGCCCCTCCCAGGTAAAAGGGTGAAAACGAGAGAACTTTTGGAGGGAAAAAAGTTCAGAGCAAAGAGAAACCAAAGCGACAAGTTCGATCTCCATTTTTCCCGTTTAACAATTTTTCCTTAAGCCAACAAGGTGACGTGATTCAAAATCAATGACCTTCGAGCGGGACTAATAACGGAATCGCGATCGAGTATAATAGCGGACTCGCGTCTCGGTTAAAGCTTCCCAAAATAAATCTCGAAGCATTTTATGGTGATCCAGAAAAATGGCTGAGCTTTTTGGATCTATATAGAATAACAATTTATGACAATAGATCGCTTTCAAAGGTAGATAAATTTTCATATTTAAAGTCGTACATAAAGGGCCTGGCAGCAAATTCCGTGTCAGGTCTAGCCTCAACTGGAGAAAATTATGATAAGGCAATAGAGCTCCTATTAGAGAAATTTGGGAGTGAAGAGAAGCTTATTAGCGCCCACATGAACAATATGTTCCAGCTTGGCACCAGTTACGCGTTCTAGCGACATATCAGCCTTGCGTACATTCTATGACCAATGTATCGTTGAAGTAAGGAGTTTGAAATCATTAGGGTTAGCGACAGATGGAGGATTATTGCACCACATAATCACAAAGATGATTCCCTACGACCTAGCGTTAGAATACAGCAGAAAACCTGACGGTTCAAACCAATTGATAGTAGCTAATCTATTAGAATTCATCAGGATAGAGTTAGAGAGCAGAGAAAGGGCCCAGGCATTTACAAGTTCGAACGGAAGAGTCTTATAGAGTAGCGAACAAAACAATTATAGAAATGCCTCCATGGAATATAGAAGCAAGGGTTACGAAAAATATTCGTTTCATCAGAGACCCCAGAAAACAACGTCCTTGGCTCTGTCAAATAGCGTAGAAGTAATTTGCCCATTTTGCGACGAAGCTCATAGCGCAACGGAAAAATACTAGCCGAAAAAATGTAGGTTTTAAAGAGAAAAAGAAAGTGTTTCCGATGCCTAAGAGCAGATCACATGTCGAAATATTGCAAATCGAAAGTAAAATGCGATCATTGCCAAAGGCGGCATCGCACGGCGATATGCGAGGCAAGAGAGAAAGACGAGCGCGCCAAAAGGGGAGAGAGAGGGCAAAATACCTAAACAGAGGAAGCGGGAAGCCATAGTATAGTACAAGGAGGAATGAGCGAACCTCCTAGCGGTAGCATTTTGCCACTAACGGCCACGGTCGTACTGAAAGGAAGAGAAAAACAAGAGGTCGCAAGATGCTTAATAGACGGAGGGAGCCAGCGTACCTTTGTGAGAAGAGACCTTTCAGAGAAATTGAAATTACCCAAAGTAGGGGAAATAAAGCTCAATTGTTTTCCTTTTGGCGCAAACAAGCCTACTTCCATTCTAACAAAGAGAGTACAATTAGTAGTGAAAAGCATACATGACAATCAGTCCATTATTATTGAAGCTATTGAGACACCGGATATCAGCGCAGCGAAGATACAAGTTCCAAGTAGAGACATTAAATTATATCTAGAAGAGAGACATCACAAGTTAGCAGAAGATGTATCGGATATTTATCCACTTAAAACAGAATTTGGACTGATAATTGGATCTGATTACTATTGGAAGGTGTTTAGTAGCAAAGTAGAAAGGTTAACCGACTCATTAGTCGCCATGGAGACGTTATTTGGCTGGGTGATTCAGGGTCCTTCTATAAGTTCCTGTCTACTCATGACGTCAGACGTAGAAACAAGCGCCATGGATTTAATCTTGGAATCTAGAGAAGAAAATAATATTGGAGAAAATTTAAATGCATTCTGGGACCTAGAGTCGTTAGGAATAATAGAACCCAGCAAAGAGGAATTAAACGAGAGACACCAGGATGCTATACAAACTTTCGAGCGAACGATCAAGATGGAAGAAGGACGGTACCAAGCACGAAACCCGTGGGCAGAAGACAAACCAAGTTTAGCAAATAATTATCACATGGCTCAGAAAAGATAGGAAACTCTATCGAGAAGATTCCGCAGAGACGTTAACCTATTCGATAGCTATAAGAATGATGAAGCTGAGGCTAAACCATTGTATTACATTCCGCACCAATCAGTCATTAAGCAAGAAAGACTCACGACTAAAGTTAGTGTCGTATTTGACGCGTCGTAGCACGAAAACAGAGAGGTGTCCTTGAATGAATGTTTACTACCTGGTCCTAAGCTCAATCCAGACCTCTACGAAGTTTTACTGCGATTTCGAATGAAAAGAGTGGCGATAACGGCAGATATTGAACAAGCGTTTCTGCAGATTACTATAGCTCCAAAAGACCGAAACGCAACGAGGTTTCTTTGGAATCCCTACCCTTTAAACCAGCAATCCAGCGCTCGAACTATAACGTACAGAATGACGAGAGTTTTGTTCGGGGTTACATCAAGTCCTTACCACCTAGCGGCCACAATCAAGTTCCACGTAAAACATTACGAAAATAAATACCCAGAAACGTGTCAACTTCTTAGTAGCGACTTGTACGTTGACGATTTAATTACTACCGTGGACGATCATTTGGAGGCATACCAGAGAGCTAAAGAAATCTTCGCAGAAGCCAAAATGAGATTACGAAAGTGGAGAACCAATTCTGAAGAGATGAGACAACGGTTTGAAGAAGAAAATTGGGAAAATCATTCCAATACAGAGAGTAAAACCTTAATCACTGGTGCTGGACAGCAGCAAAAGGTACTAGGCATGAGTTGGAACCACCTAGAAGATACTTTCACCTTCGACGTGAACTCCTTAATCAAAGATATGTCACAATTTAATGACACAATACAATTACACAAAGAGATGCGTATTGCAATCATCAGCGAGGATTTTCGACCCCCTTGGATTGATTACGCCATTTTCAATCAGAATGAAAATACTCTTTCAGCAATTATGAGCATCGGGAGTAGGCTGGGACTCGCCGTTACCCAAGGAAATAGCCAATTGATTGGAAGAATTGGAGATCAGAAATACCAGATCTAAGACTAATCTCATTTCCACGTCATTGTCTCCTGAATATGACAGACGCCAACCTGAAGGAAAAGGAGCTGCATTGCTTTTGTGATGCTAGTGAAGCGGCCTTCGGAGCGGCCGTATATGCAAGAGCTACGGCAAGAGACGGAACAGTAAAGACGTTTTTAATTGCGTCGAAATCTAGAGTAGCTCCCTTGAAGTCAATCACCCTTCCCAGGTTAGAGTTAATGGGAGCCTTAGTTGGGGCAAGATTGACAAATAGAGTAAACGAAGTATTCAAGGCGCCCAAAGACAAGATTCACTTATGGTCAGATTCCACCATCGTAATTCATTGAATTCATGGCTTATCCCGAAAATGGGTACCATTCGTCGCGAATAGAGTACGAGGAATTCACGATACAACAGAGCCAAAGGCATGGCTGCACTGCGCGGGGAAAGACAACCCTGCAGACTTGCTAACTAGGGGAATGAAGCTGACAGAGTTAAAAGACAAGGTGATTTGGTGGAAAAGACCAACATGGCTTGAAAGAACCCGCGAAGAGTGGCCTATCCGAATTGCGAAGGAACTAACAGATACAGAAAAGGTAGAATTAGATCTAGATCAAGGAATTAGATCTAGATCAAGAAACTAGAAAGAGTTATCAAGAGAGCGCTGACAGCGATGAAAATTTCAAATGAAGAGTCAAGACTATCATTCACTCTTAAAATCAAAGGTGTGGTTGTTACTCTTTAATGTGTGTTGAGCAATTTCTTACAGGATGTGTCTCAGCACCTTTGCGAGCTCAAATTACACTTTTAAGCGTGTCGCGCAACGCCTTTAAGAGTGTCGCGTAACGCCTTTAAGAGTGTCGCGTAACGCCTTTAAGAGTGTCGCGTAACGCCTTTAAGAGTGTCGCGTAACGCCTTTAAGAGTGTCGCGTAACGCCTTTAAGAGTGTCGCGTAACGCCTTTAAGAGTGTCGCGTAAGACTTTTAAGGCGGATGCCCACTGGGGTCGCTCGAAATTTCGCGTTCGCTTAAAACGCGTTAACGCGGATGAAGTTCAAGCGTTTCACGCGACAACCATTCACACTGCAATTTTGCTTCCCGCGGGAGTCGCGCAAAAATATAAATGTAAAAATGAGCGATTTAAGACAAGAGGTATTGCTAGGCCTATTGCACAGGAGAAAAATTTTAATTTCGCTGCTGATTTTGAATAAAAAAAAAGAAAAAAAGGTCAAAATGGATTAGAAAAAGTTTTATGAAAAGGAAACAACAAGGTGACTTCCATAATTTGTTAGTGGATCTAAAGATTTCGGATCACAGGGGTAGGTTTGGGAAAGGCTTAAACCGAGAAGGTCATTGTATTGAATCAAAAGCTCCTAATAATTAGGTTATTTCAATTATCTACGTATGACCCCGGACACTTTTGAGATCCTTTTGAAAATGGTCGGCCCAAAATTGGAAAAAGCCTCCACAAATTTCAGAAAGCCAATTTCTCCTCCAGAAAGATTAGCCAGCACATTAAGGTAGGTTCTGTATAGGACCAAGTATTTGAAAATCGCGGCACATTTTTGGCTGTATCACTTTGCCCAAATGCTACTAGGGGTCGTCAGAGGCATTTTAGTGCCGCTAATTTCAAACTTTACTATGAGGTTCTAACAGCAATATTCTTTACAGTTGTTTTGAAGTTAGTAATTAATTTATATTTGTGCCTAATGAAGGTATTTAGCTTCGGGAAATGACATGCTGAGCATCAGCTATTCTTTCCGTTTGGGTCATTCAACAGTTTCAAGAATAATTCGTGAAACTTGCCAAGACATTTGGGACATATTGAACCCTTTATATTTATCTGTTCCAACTGAGGCTGAATGGACCGCTATTGCCAATGACTTTTGGGATTTCTGGGTTTTCCCAAATTGTGTGGGATCAATAGATGGCAAACACTGTGTCATGCAATGTCCAGCGAAGGGAGGCTATCTATTTTACAACTATAAGGGTACCCACAGTCTCGATTTTAATGGCAGTGTGCGATGCAAAATATTGCTTCACATTAGTGGATATCTGCGACTCTGGCCACCACAGTGATGGTGGAGTTTTTTCACAGTGTGCCTTTGGAAAAGCAATGGAGAATGGTGATTTGCACCTTCCACCTGCCAAACTCTTCCCTGGAACTAGGGGGTTGAAGAATCCTCATGTGTTTGTAGGAGACGAAGCATTTCCATGTAAACCTTATTTAATGAGGCCATACTCAGGACGAGAGCTGAACAACGTAAATGACGATCCAGAGCTACGATTAAAGAGGCAGATTTATAATTACCGCCAGTCAAGAGCCAGACGAATCATTGAAAATTCTTTTGGGATTGTGTCGTCTCGCTGGAGGATTTTTCGGCGCCCAATTATAGCCAATGTAGAAACTGTAGAAAGAACCGTTCAAGCAACTTGCACTCTACACAATTTTTTAAAAGTCACGGGTGACGCATCGAAAAGTTCAGACAAACGCTATTGACCTCCTACTTATGTAGATCATGTTGATGAAAGTGGAGTATTACAGCTGGGTGAATGGAGAAATGAGGGACCAAGTTTAGCAATACAAAATATCCCTTCATTTCATTCCAACAGAAGTTCTGATAGTGCTAATGATGTGCAACACGAGTTTGTTGAGTTCTTCAGTAGCCCCCAAGAAGAAGTACCATGGCAACTAGAAGTTGTAATGAATAGATCAAGGCCAAGCGGTTAAAACTCAGATACAATATTTTTTAATTTAATTATAATGAAAATGAACATTCAACAAAATGTAATACGGTACAGGAGTGCAAAGCGGGTTGCACAAGTAGATTAAATATGGAGGTTTAAATACAGTTTTGTACTTTTTAAAGTTGTGTGGTCATGTAGGCCTGGAACATTTACCCAAATATTTAGGGGAGACTATTATTTACTATATTTCCTATATTTTAATTAGAGGAGTTATGTATTTGAAATTTTTAACTAATATTTAATTTATTAAAATGGTATAAACTGTATTTAAAATTATTTTAAGAGTTCTGTATATATATTTATATTCTTATCAAAAACTTTCTCCAATGTCAAAAACTTACTGAAAGTTGAGTGGTTTTAAAACAAATTGGAATAAAATATATTCTCGTTAATGGTTGTCTTCTGAAAATTTCACTTCCATTAAAATTTCTTGAATTTTTACTTTGGCCAAGGAATTTTTATAACTGGATAAGCATTTTAATTCTTCAGCTACTTGTTTACAAAATAAATCATCTTTATGCAAAGCCTTTTTGGATTGACATGCATTGATGATTAAATCATCAGTACTTTTAAGCATATTCATTAAATGGTTCGTGTCAGTGTCAACACCTTACTTCTTCTTTCCATCTCGCAATTCTAAGTTCTTTGGTAATATGCTTTTGCGAGAGGCAAAGTTAGAGCTGCTACCCAAGTAAGGGACCCCACTTCCACCAACACTACACACTTGCCTTTCATCTGTACTACCTTGTTCTTCGGGGTTTATTTCCATAATGTCACTGTTGAGATCCAAATCCACACCATCACCGTTTGCCATCGCTCTCAGGATGGTATCAGCATATTGACCTTCATTAACATCTTTATCTGGTATATTTCTATTTAATTCAGAAGGGTTTTCACATTCATTATCATTATCAAGAACTATATCTCTTGATTCTCTTTCCTAATGGCTATCATCATTGGCATTATTTTCCTGGGGTTCTATCATTCTCTTTACCAGGGTTTCTAAAGTTTGATGAAGATCTGAAAACAGAAAATATATAATGAAATCCCCCTTGATTAAAACTTTCAGATTGCTGTCATATCCCCCAGAATGAGAGATGCAAATAATTATAATCATATTACTGTCTGTGTTGCACATGATCCGTTAAAAATAACACCAATTGAAAAAGTGGCCAGACAGAAAATGCAGCACTTCCACTTGGCTTTTTTCGTTCTTTTACAAACTTATCTCGTATTGTTTTCCATATTTTTTGGACTGTTTGTACTAAAAATGTGACAGTAATTAATTTAATATGACTATTCCCGAAGGTTTTAAGCACTCACCATCTGTATCCATCGTCAAAGCAATGGATCGCCATGAATTTTGAAGTACATCTCTTTTCCGGTGATTTTGATGCTTAGAATTTTAAATGTGTTCGTACTTTTGAACTTCTTCTATTAATTTTACGTCAAATTCCATTTCAAAAATTGAAACCGAAATCCGAATATCAAAGAAGACTACAGAATGATTTGTTGCAACAGACCGAAAAACGGAACTTTTACAAATTATTCAGCGCCATCTGCCGCTTATACTTTCGCGCGCGAACTTACGAAAATGGGAAGTCGCTCAAATTACGCAATTCGACGCATGAGCGCTTAGAAATTGTCGCGCGACAGCTCTACACCGATTTGCGCACGCGCACGCGCGACATTTTCGCGTGAAACTTACACGCGACGCCAGTGGGCATGCGCCTTTAAGAGTGTCCTGTAATGCCTTTAAGAGTGTCGCGCAACGCTTTTAAAAATGTCACATAGAAGGTTTTATAAAGCTACCATAGCAACTGATCACTAATTTCTTAGCTACGTTTTACTCAGGGATAAGTGAAATTGTTCTCTCGCCGCTCTCGCGTTAATGTATGGTACTGTATGAGACAGTTTATCTATATATAGCAATTAAAAATTTACAAAATTGTGCTAAAAAATACCAGTTTATAAAATTTAAAGTCTGAGATCTACCCTTATAACACCGTTTCCGAAAAAAAAGAGTAATTCCAGATAGATTTTACACCTTTATTAACTAAGCTTTTTGTCGTCGATAATGGTCACCTTTAAAATACCAATATAACACAGGCCTGTTCGAGTACTCGATCAAATGCGAGTACTCGATCGAGTCTCGAGTCGAGTACTCGACTCGAGACTTGAAAATCAAAATTTTAGGACTTGAGAATAATTTCGAGTCCTCAAAAATCCTCACTACTGGACTCGAGGAGGACTCGAACCGAGGCTTAACACCATATCAAAATTTTGGATAAAGAATTTATTCTTCTTTCGTATCTTGTCAGCACGCACAAATCTACATTACATAGATGCCTAGCTTTCCCGTGCTGACAACCGAAGCTGCAACAAAGTATATATCGAATAAGCTGCCTTCGGAGATAGGGAGTTGCCTACCCTCTAGCGTGAAAACAAATTTCATCACGCTCATCTGTTATCCATGTATTTCGCCTGGACTCGGAATTTCAAGTAGAGCGTGGTGTCTAGTGGGGTTTTACCGATTTAGATTTTAGAGGAGACAAGGTGATTGGACAAAAATTTGACGTCAGCTAGAACATGTTTTTTGACGTTTGATAGTTTTTATATCCAGGCTGTGATATTTGAACAAATGAAGAGTAAAAAATAAAAGATATGAAAATATTTAGCCTTGATTTTGACATGAAATAATTTATTTGGACTCGACACTGGGCTTGAGACGTAGTTTTGAAGCTGAATTTAGGACTCGAGGACTCGATACCAGTTAAAAGACTCGACTCGAGATTCTATAAGAGCTTTTTTTAGGACTCGAGACTCGACTCGAAGCCCAAAAAACTGGACTCGCACAGGCCTAATATAACACCGTTTTTGTTATTCATGTGAAAATGATAGGCGTTATACAGGGTGTTTCTGGAAAGTCTGGCACAAATTAACAGGCATGTTCCTTGGGTCAAAAGGAGTCCGAAAGGTCCTATGACGTTTTGGGGTAAAGCGCTCCGTTGCGACGTTACGGGCTCTCAAAAGTAGGCCGAAAAACAAGGAGATTTTGCAGAATTATAGCACTAGTAGTGTGGTTTTGACCCAATTGTTTTCGATTATTGAACATAAGGCAATGATCGAAATAAGTTCAAACCTAGTGGAAGACCGTGAACGTGTTAAACGGCCAAAAGCGTTAATCCCTTTGTTTTTATTAACGATTTTAATTAAAGGTATGGAAAGTAGCTCAGATATCGGTTACTTGTTTGTTCAGATGTACTGGTAACTGACCAGTCTTTTAATCTTTATTTGAATTAGACACATTACTTTTACAATAATTCGAATGAACCCCATTACTTTTACAATATTAATTCGAATGAACCCCTTAACCTTTACAATAATGTGAATGAACCCCTTATGTTTTACAATAATTCGAATCGAACCCATTAATTTTACAATAAATCGAATCGAACCCATTAATTTTACAATAATTTGAATCGAACCCATTAATTTTACAATAATTCGAATCGAACCCATTACATTTACAATAATTCGAATTGAACCCTTTACATTTACAATAATTCGAATTTCCCCCTGCTGTGTTGGTCTAAAGATTAGGGTAGTTTTCAACGTCAGAAGTTGTAAGTTTTTTACAGACGGCTTAAATGTGTGTATTTTAACGTGCTTCATGGCGTACGCGCGCAAGTTTGCTTAAACGTTGATGGTGCCCATTTTGAACAATTTTTGTAGAACAATGTAATTGGGTTTCATTCGAATTATTGTAAAAGTAATAGGGTTCGATTCGAATTATTGTAAAAGTAATAGGGTTCGATTCGAATTATTGTAAAAGTAATAGGGTTCGATTCGAATTATTGTAAAAGTAATGGGGTTCATTAGAAATATTGTAAATGTAATGGGGTTCATTAGAATTATTCTAAATGTAATGGGGTTCATTCGAATTATTGTAAATGTAATGGGGTTCATTCGAATTATTGTAAATGTAATGGGGTTCATTCGAATTACTGTAAATGTAATGGGGTTCATTCGAATTATTGTAAATGTAATAGGGTTCATTCGAATTATTGTAAATGTAATGGGTTCATTCGAATTATTGTAAATGCAATGGGTTCGATTCGAATTATTGTAAATGTAATGGGTTCGATTCGAATTATTGTAAATGTAATGGGTTCGATTCGAATTATTGTAAATGTAATGGGTTCGATTCGAATTATTGTAAAATTAATGGATTCGATTCAATTTATTGTAAAATTTAAGGGGTTCATTCGAATTATTGTAAATGTAATGGGTTCGATTCGAATTATTGTAAAATTAATGGATTCGATTCGATTTATTGTAAAATTTAAGGGGTTCATTCAAATTATTGTAAAATTAATGGATTCGATTCGATTTATTGTAAAATTTAAGGGGTTCATTCGAATTATAATTTGTAAAACCTAAGGGGTTCATGAGAATTATTGTAAAGGTTAAGGGGTTCATTCGAATTAATATTGTAAAAGTAATGGGGTTCATTCGAATTATTGTAAAAGTAATGTGTCTAATTCAAATAAAGAATAAAGGACTGGTCAGTTACCAGTACATCTGAACAAACAAGTAACCGATATCTGAGCTACTTTCCTTACCTTTAATTACAATCATTAATAAAAACAAAGGGATCAACGCTTTTGGCCGTTTAACACGTTCACGGTCTTCCACTAGGTTTGAACTTATTTCGATCATTGCCTTATGCTCAATAATCGAAAACAATTGGGTCAAAACCACAATACTAGTGCTATAATTCTGCAAAATCTCCTTGTTTTTCGGCCTACTTTTGAGAGCCCATAACGTCGCAACGGAGCGCTTTACCCCAAAACGTCATAGGACCTTTCGGACTCCTTTTGACCCAAGGAACATGCCTGTTAATTTGTGCCAGACTTTCCAGAAACACCCTGTATACGTGTATTTAAAAAGTACACCATTTTCACTCCAAAGAAACACTAAATTTTTTGTGTGCACTGTTTATACGCCATTAGCATAAAGCAGGGTTATCACGACTTTTCGCCTGACGTCAAGCGACAAACAAAAAAAAGTAGTTAACGCTGGACAGAAATTAAGTTGCGTGTGGCGATATTGGCATTCTATTTTTTTCGGCAGCGTTCAACGTTAACGCTGTGCGCGAGCCAACCAGCAAGAAGCTTGTGTCGCGACGTCACTTTCGACCACGCGTGTTCGGAAGAGAACGGTCGCGGTCCGCCATGTTTTTATATATTTAGTTGCCAATCGGGCCAGTTACTAGTACAAATCCCTGAGAATGCCGAAGTTCAAGGCTGAAAGTTTCATTAAAGAGGTTGGGAACCATCCATTTCTCTATGAGAAGGGACATAAATATTACAAAGATCAAAATAGAAAGACAATAGATGTGCCGCTATTGATGCAATGTTCAGCTTGTCTGGTAAGCCTTTTTCCATTAGTTGCGGTAACTACGCTAGGTGAAAATGCTATAACGCTGGGCGACAACGTAAAAACGAATCTGACGTTTGACGTACAGCTGCCAAGTAGTTTTTTCCGGTCTAATATCATGCTTAACGAGGAAGATTCTGATCCCCCTTCCGATGGGCCATAAAAAGTGTGCGAAATTGGGCTATGATTCTCGAAAATTGTGCGGAAATGGGCATCCTCGTCTCTGCGGATACAACCTTAATCGTATTTGAGCTATTTTCTTCAGTAGCCCCGCGTTGCACTTTGCTAGTTTTCCTTTCACTTGTGTTAAAAAAGAAAAGAAAACATTTTTATTGTTTTCATTATTATTAATAATTTCATGCTGGTTTCATTATGTAAAATTTTTTATTGTTGCCGATGTCCTCCCTGTTCAAAAAGGGATATCTTCCAGAAATCGATGAGACTAACAGTTTTACCAGAGTTGGAGTAGTAGTAATTAAATAAATAACGGTAATGAGGGAGTGTGGCGTTAGCGCTGTGTGATTTATATTGGTTTGCAGTTATTGTAAAAAATTTCCTCGCACCGTTATATTAGGGGATATTTCACTATAAGTATATTTGTACCTTAAAAATTTGCTTAATATGGGCTAGATCATCTTGTTTCCTTGCTGCTATTTTAACCACACATAGTAATTTGCAACATCTCTTTCTAGCGTCGACGCCACCGCTGAAAGTGGCCGTTTGGGTCAGCTAATTTCACATTCCTGCCAGCCGAACCTTAAAACCAAAGCCTAGGCAATGGTTGGCCGTCCATACCCGACATTGCGGAGGGAGAAGAATCGAGTTTTGACTACGGAGACCGGAGAACGATGGCCTGGAAAACAACCCCTGGCTTCGCCGGAACCGGACACGAAGCTCCGTCTCCGTAGTCGAACCAATAGCTGATTTCCCCTTGGCATCTACCAGCGATGCCGTTTGCGAGCGAGCAGTCTCGCAAGTAATATTTCACCAAGTTAAAACATAGGATTGTAACGTTCAACTTTTGCCCTTCTTTATAGGAATTTACATGCACGTTTCCGGACTGCAATCGCTCTTATAAATGCCGTAGCAGCCTGTAATTAGTTTATTAATTATACATTTCCTGAAACCTTTCTTTAACCGTCGTTGCATTTCGTATAGTAAACTACACGAAAAAAAGCATAGAGACCAGCTCTACATTCCATTTAGAGTGGATGGCTGCGAGAGTTATTTTGGATTAACGAACGAACGTGTACTACACGAACTTCGGATTCACGGGGTGTTCCCAGAAGGGGAACGTTTACATCTATACCTTCCCCCGGTTAGTACAATTTCTTTCAAAATCCCTAAAATCAGTAGTTCATAATAAACCCCCCTTCGGGGGGGAAGTACGAAACTAGTTAAAAAGCACGTAATAACAAAGTTTCGCCGTAAAGCTCAGCGGATTTATACACCGCTTAACTCCCAAAGAAATAGTTACCCCAATTTTTGGCGCCCACGCGCATTAACTTCCACACTTCCGCTTTAGCACTATCTTTATCTTGTGATTTTGGGAGTGAAAATGGCTCGCGTCTGTGTCTTTCGGCGGGGTGTAAATTAAGCCTTGGCTAAGAAGTTTTTCGATGGTTTCTAGTTTCTACAAAACATTTAAACGATCGTCATTAATTTTTTGTTGTGATATGTGTGAGTGAGAATTCCGTGGTTAAATTAAAACGGTTTGGAAAAATTTATTCCCAGTATCTTTAATCAGAGCTGTGCTAAATTAGCTGACTACTAATTGAATTAGAATTAGCAATTAGGTAAATATTAATGAACTAATTAATTAGCCAATTAGCAATTAGACATAGAAACTAATCAAATTCAATTAGAAATTAGCCATTTATTTATCAAACTAATTAATTAGAATTACTAATTTCAAATTAATTACTTGTCTAATTAAGGAAAAAAGGAAACCATAAGTAACCATAAAAGTTTAAAAGTGCCCATGGATTTAGTACTTTGGTAATGCAAAGCTTAATGTTTTAATACCATTGAAAAACGGGTAAGGAAGCCGTGAATTATTCACGAAAAATGAAACAAGCCTCGAGCCTTCCGTCATGATAAAATTTGTCTCATTTCTTCATTTTCTTGCCACAGTTCCTAATAATGGACTCTGGGTATTAAATCCATGGGCACTGCTATAAATTCTAGTAGGAAAAACAGTCGAAATTTCGAAATGTGACAGTTACGATTTACGAAATTTTCTACTAGTACTAGTATTCTCTCATGTTTTGAGGAGCTGAAATATTTAGAGTAGCACTAAGGTTTCCTCATCGATATATTAAGGCCGTTTTCATATTCAAATAGATTAATCAAGAGTTAATTCCTCGATTTTTAGTTTTTACTAAATTAAATGATTAATTGAAAATCCAATTGACTAATTTGTCAATACTAAATCTAATTAAATTTTAATTAGATAATTACCTTTCCTATTCATACTAATTAATTAGAATTACTTCTCAATTAGCACTTAGGTAATTAAAATTCAATTTCCATTTTCAATTAGTAAATGTTGTTAATTAATTAGAAATTCAATTAGCTAACTAATTAATTATCACAGCTCTGTCTTTAATATAAGAATTCCATCCTGTTTCTACGTCCACCATAGTCGCCATTTTTCTTAACGACGGAGATCCCAGCCAACGGAAGTTTTGGAACCAAAACCCAGGAGCATAGATACCATTACAATCTACTGTGAAGTTGTATGTCCATCAACAAGCTAGTCCTTTCTATGCGCAACGACAAAATCTTGTTGTTCGCGATTTTAACCATTAGCTCTATGGCCAGTTTCGTACTTCCCCCACGAAGGGGGTTATTATGAACTCCTGCTAAAATATACAGAGTGTAAGTGATCAGATGAACGCTTAATTATAGGAGTATATCTTTCAGAGATGGGCCGATACCAGTTTAAATCGATACCGATATATCGGTTTAGCCAAATACTGGTACCGATACCGATATTGGTATCGTATCGGCCAGTCTGTAATATCTTTGCTAAACTTTTTATAATTGATTGATTTACGGAAAACCATCAGTATGTTAGAAAGGCTAGAAATAAGTAGTAGTACTGCGGCATTGTACTCATAATCAATGTGTCTACTTTGAATATTATTATCAAATACTATTCCGTTGTAAGGGTTTCGTGAAATGGTTAGACAATGTTTCTTGGTGTATTTTGATCAATGAGAATACGATTTTTCCTTCGATTCTAAATACCTGTAAAATCATATACCAGACAGCAGCTTCTACTCTATTTTTCATACCCTAGCCTACCTTTTTATCTTCTAATATGTTAAGTAATCCCACAAACCTTAATATTTTAATTTTGCACAACATAAAATGAATTTATATATATATTAGTGAGGTTAGACACAATCCAGCTTCAGTATTTTGAAAAGTTAGCATTAAAGCTACACGTTGTTGAGGTATAACGAGAGGATAGTGTTTTCACGTCAACCGAGTTGTGAACATTAGTTTTTATAACACGTATAATTGATAATTTTCATTTTGACGTTAGCAGTTTCTTATCAATAGAAAGCAATAATTGCAACTCGAGGTAAATAAGTGGATAGATAGTTATTTTCTCGCATCAAAGAGTTATAATTTTGTTTACCCAATTTGTTTGTTAATTAAATAATTTTTGCTGGAAAATAAAGAAATACTATGGAAACGTCTCTATTTTAGACTCCAAATAGTCGTAAGGGCCATCCAGCGTTTAACCCTGGAAGGCCACCGTTTAACCCTGGAAGGCCAGCGTTTAACCCTGGAAGGCCACGTTAGAGAAGGCCCCCGAAAAAGAAACAAAGCGCTTGAAAAGGCAGTGTGGTGAAAAGGTTAGTTTTAATCTTTCATTATAAATAGTCTAAAAACTAAAAATATTTTTTTAAAAACAAACTATCACGCTTTATTAGGGAACAACTAGCAAGTAATCGGAATAAAATAATGTAAATATTCAAAATAATACAAGATTTTGATATGAAAATTATTTTTGATTTTAACTAATAATATAAAATATAAATTGACAAAATTTTTGTCGACTAAACTTAATAACAAAATCAACGAAACATTGTGTCTTTTTATGTTCAGTCTGAACTGTTGCAACTGATATTTCGAGGCAGCAAAACTGAGAATAATTAAGTTTACAATGAACATTTTCAGAATTGGTGGTGGGAAGGCTAAGTATACAGATTGGTGCCTCGTCCCCACTAGCAAAAACCAGTCAGGCCGACACCAATCCTTACCAATTGGTCCGAAGTGTTATCGGACTGTCGGTCGACCATACTTCATGTCCAAGCCATTGAGTAGTCAAGGCGAACTCGAATAATCATAACAAGGCCTTCCAGCTGACTCAAAACTAACTAGTCGAAGAGCAGTTAGAAAACGAAATGCCGTCGCAAAACCGACTAATAATATTAAGACGGTCTAGTGACACGCATCTACCTTTTCTAACTGGGGCTCGACTAATTCTGAGAGAGCGGTAGCTCTCTTAGATAAGACTTCAGACTGCCATTAATGTATAACGGGGGTTTTTTGTTTGGATGTAACCTTTTTCGTGTTATGTTTACAATTTTTAAAATTCCTCTGAACTACAATTTGGACCCTTAATATGTGGTTAAATTTTCAAAATGATCCACCCATTAGTTTTTTTATAAAAAATAAAGTTTCTAAGGGTGGTTTTCATTTCCATAAAATTAATCAGTGTTTTTGGTGAAAACGTTCAAATTTTCCCTTAGAAATAACATGGGAGTTATTCTCCATTTTACCCATTTTGTCGCCATCGTTTTGAAATGTAATATTCGTTTGTTACGTTTGGGAACGGTTTTATATCCAAATATAAACCTTTTTCTAGGAGCAAATTTAAGGTTTTTGAGAAAAATGAAGTTTAAGTGTTACATTACATGTTTTTACCTCTCCGAGTGACGAATGTCACAGAGAGGTTCTAATTTCGACGTGTCTGTGTGTGTGTGTTTGTCTGTTGTTATTGACTTACACCCCAGGGGACCGCGTTCGCAGTTTCCGAATCGAAGCAAATGTGTTCGCTATTTCCGGACCGCATTCACAGTTCCCGGAAAATTCAAAACTTGAAACTATCCACAAATCAACTGGCCACTTTTACTTCCTCTGACTAGTCAATTGTCTATGCTACATGAATAACAATTTGTACTTATGGGCTTTCCACATGGACACCAGTCTGTACACACTGGCTTCTAGCACCACCACCTTCTGGTCTTTCTTTTTGTCCATGCCACATGGACACCAGTCTGCACACCTGGCTTCAAACACCACCATCTTCTGGTCTTTGTTTTTGTCCTTGCCACATGGACACCAGTCTGTACACCTGGTTTCTACTCAATCATAATCCTTAAGGTTAAGACATACACGGCGATCGGCCAGGGTTACGAGAAACGTCCGGCCACCCAATGGTGGGGCTTCCACCAAAGGTTCACGCAATTGCGCTGTTCTTATCCATGGCTGCTATTCGAAACCCTTATATACTACCTATTTGAGTAAGCCGAAACAATAGTCGTATCCTTCAATTGAAACGTCAATATTAGTCAAGTTTCTCAAGAATGTTTAATTGTTCTTTTTAAAAACGAAGTTTATTTAAAAAGTAAAATTTATTATAATAATTATATTTATTTTAGTATTTAAGATAATCTTGTCTCTCAACTCAAAATTAATACGGAAAGGGTAAAACAGCAGTATATGTGTGTCTGTCCGTCGTTACACCAGTGCAACGCGTTAGCAGTTCGCCTAATGTTGATGTGGAAAGATCTCCTACAAAAACTTAATATTTGGTTTTCTCATAATGTAAAATTAATATATAGAAATATTTTTCGTAATTTCGATGTCTTAAGAAGTTTTGAAGCCTGAAAGCTCTGTTTCATTTTGATATCCCAAGAATATTTTTTATTATCATTTGAAATGGATGTTTATATATTACTTAAGCTATACTAAATCTGTTTATAGCATAATCCTTTCTTTAGTGATTACAAGATGAACGCTACTCTGTCGGTCAAATGTACTTTTATTTGTCAATAGGCCTAGTGAACCATAAAGTAAACGCTTGAGTTTGTTTTTCGTTTCTGTAATGCCGGGACATTAACGGTTGAGAGTGAGCCGAAATTTAAATACACCTTTAAATAATCAGGCTTAAATTTTATAGTAAAATAAAGCATCATGGTGGAAATCTGGGCCGCGTTCAGCAGAGCTCAGCGCTGTTAGCAGTGTCCAACAGAATGGGGTTTGGTTTTTGAATTTTGACTTCACGCTGCACAGCTCTGAGCCAGCGCAGTCACCAAAGAAAATAGTCGGGTTTTTGGATAACGTGACGTAAAAAGCGTGGTTACCAGCTTGGCGAAAAGAACCTGGAGGAATTATTACAAATAGCTTTTCCTGATTCTGATGGGACTTTACCTATTTAATTGGCGTGAAACCAGTTGATCACGCGAGAATTTTAAGAGACATGTTAAACTTTCTAACGGCAAGTATCAAATCCCTGATATTTCCAGCCCCCAACGGCAGGTATCAAATCCCTGATATTTCCAGCCCCCAACGGCAGGTATCAAATCCAAGATTTAAGAAGCCCCAACGGCAGGTATCAAATTCCAGATATTCCCAGCCCCAAAGGCAGGCATCAAATCCTAAATACTCACAGCCCCCAAATCTCAGATATTAAAAGCCACCAGCGGCAGGTGATCAAATCCCAGATATTAGAAGCCACCAGCGCCAGGTGATCAAATCCCAGATATTAGAAGCAACAAACGGCACGTGATCAAATCTTAGATATTAGAAGCCAGCAACCATAGGTGATCAAATCCCAGATATTAGTAGCCCCCAACGGCAGGTGATCAAATCCCAGATATTAGAAGCCACCAACCATAGGTGATCAAATCCCAGATATTAGAAGCCACCAACGGCAGGTGATCAAATCCCAGATATTAGAAGCCACCAACGGCAGGTGATCAAATCCCAGATATTAAAAGCCCCCAACAGCAGGTGATCAAATCCCAGATATTAAAAGCCCCCAACGGCAGGTGATCAAATCCCAGATATTAAAAGCCCCCAACGGCAGGTGATCAAATCCCAGATATTAGAAGCAACGATCGGTGGGTATCAAATCCCAGATATTAGAAGCCCCAACAACGGTTGATCATTTCCACGATTAAAAAGCCCCCAATTTTCAAATCTCAGATATTCCTAGTCCCCAACGGCAACTTTCATATCTAAGATATTAGCAGCCCTCAACGGCAGATATAAAATAGAGGATATATGCAGCCCCCAACGGCAGGTTTCAAATACCAGATATTATCAGCCCCCAACGGCAGGTTTTAAATCGAAGATATACCAGCCCCAACAGTACGTTTCAAATCTAAGATATAATATATAAGCAGCCCCCAACGGCAGGCTTCAAATATTAGATTTTAGAAGCCACCAACGGCAGGTGATAAAATCCCAGATATTAGAAGCACCCAACGGCAGGAGATCAAATTCCAGATATTAGAAGCCACCAACGGTAGGTGATCAAATCCCAGATATTAATAGCCACCAACGGCAGGTGATAAAATCCCAGATATTAGAAGCCACCAACGGCAGGTGATCAAATCCCAGATATAAGAAGCCCCCAACGGCAGAATTCAAACCCCAGATATTAGAAGCCATCAATGATAGGGTTCATTTCCCAGATATTTGCAGCCCCAACGGCACGTTTCAAATCAAAGATACTAGCAGCCCCAAAGGCACTTTTTCAAATCCCAGATATTCACAGCCCCCAACGGCAGGTTTCAAATCCCAGATATATTAGAAGCCACAAACGGCAGGTGATCAAATCCCAGATATTAGAAGTCACCAACGGCAGGTGATCAAATCCCAGATATTAGAAGCAACAAACGGCAGGTAATGAAATCCCAGATATTAGAAGCCACCAACGGCAGGTGATTAAATCCCAAATATTAGAAGCCACCAACCGCAGGTGATCTAATCCCAGATATTAGAAGCCACCAACCGCAGCTGATCAAAAAACAGATATTAGAAGCCACCAACGCCAGGTGATCAAATCCCAGATATTCACAGCCCCGAACGGCAGGAATCAAATCCCAGATATTCACAGCGCCCAACGGCAGGTGTTAACATCCTAGATTTTAGAAGCCACCAACCGCAGGTGTTAACATCCTAGATTTTAGAAGCCACCAACCGCAGGTGATCAAGTCCCAGATATTAGAAGCCACCAACGGCAGGTGATCAAATCCCAGATATTAGAAGCCCCCAACGGCAGAATTCAAACCCCAGATATTAGAAGCCATCAACGATAGGGTTCATTTCCCAGATATTTGCAGCCCCAACGGAACGTTTCAAATCCCAGATACTAGCAACCCCAAAGGAACTTTTTCAAATCCCAGATACTAGCAGCCCCAAAGGCACTTTTTCAAATCCCAGATACTAGCAGCCCCCAACAGAACGTTTCAAATCC
Organism: Phalangium opilio; assembly: GCA_019434445.1. Lineage (NCBI taxonomy): Eukaryota > Metazoa > Arthropoda > Arachnida > Opiliones > Phalangiidae > Phalangium > Phalangium opilio. The sequence goes on from JAEQBA010002128.1 coordinate 96,443, forward strand.
CAGATATTCACAGCCCCAACGGCAGGTTTCAAATCCTAGATATATTAGAAGCCACCAACGGCAGGTGATCAAATCCCAGATATTAGAAGTCACCAACGGTTGGTGATCAAATCCCAGATATTAGAAGCAACAAACGGCAGGTGATGAAAACCCAGATATTAGAAGCCACCAACGGCAGGTGATCAAATCCCAGATATTAGAAGCCACCAACCGCAGGTGATCAAATCCCAGATATTAGAAGCCACCAACCGCAGGTGATCAAATCCCAGATATTAGAAGCAACAAACGGCAGGTGATGAAATCCCAGATATTAGAAGCCACCAACGGCAGGTGATCAAATCCCAGATATTATAAGCAACCAACGGCAGGAGATCAAATTCCAGATATTAGAAGCCACCAACGGTAGGTGGTCAAATCCCAGATATTAATAGCCACCAACGGCAGGTGATCATATCCCAGATATTAGAAGCCACCAACGGCAGGTGATCATATCCCAGATATTAGAAGCCACCAACCGTAGGTGATCAAATCCCAGATATTAGAAGCCACCAACGGCAGGTGATAAAATCCCAGATATTAGAAGCAACAAACGGCAGGTAATGAAATCCCAGATATTAGAAGCCACCAACGGCAGGTGATCAAATCCCAGATATTAGAAGCCACCAACGCAGGTGATCTAATCCCAGATATTAGAAGCCACCAACCGCAGCTGATCAAAAAACAGATATTAGAAGCCACCAACGCCAGGTGATCAAATCCCAGATATTCACAGCCCCGAACGGCAGGAATCAAATCCCAGATATTCACAGCGCCCAACGGCAGGTGTTAACATCCTAGATTTTAGAAGCCACCAACCGCAGGTGTTAACATCCTAGATTTTAGAAGTTACCAACCGCAGGTGATCAAATCCCAGATATTAGAAGCCACCAACGGCAGGTGATCAAATCCCAGATATTAGAAGCCCCCAACGGCAGAATTCAAACCCCAGATATTAGAAGCCATCAAAGATAGGGTTCATTTCCCAGATATTTGCAGCCCCAACGGCACGTTTCAAATCCCAGATACTAGCAACCCCAAAGGCACTTTTTCAAATCCCAGATACCAGCAGCCCCAAAGGCAATTTTTCAAATCCCAGATACTAGCAGCCCCCAACAGAACGTTTCAAATCCCAGATATTCACAGCCCCCAAAGGCAGGTTTCAAATCCCAGATATATTAGAAGCCACAAACGGCAGGTGATCAAATCCCAGATATTAGAAGTCACCAACGGCAGGTGATCAAATTACAGATATTAGAAGCAACAAACGGCAGGTGATGAAATCCCAGATATTAGAAGCCACCAACCGCAGCTGATCCAAAAACAGATATTAGAAGCCACCAACGGTAGGTGATCAAATCCCAGATATTAATAGCCACCAACGGCAGGTGATCATATCCCAGATATTAGAAGCCACCAACCGTAGGTGATCAAATCCCAGATATTAGAAGCCACCAACGGCAGGTGATAAAATCCCAGATATTAGAAGCCACCAACGGCAGGTGATCAAATCCCAGATATTAGAAGCCCCCAACGGCAGAATTCAAACCCCAGATATTAGAAGCCATCAACGATAGGGTTCATTTCCCAGATATTTTCAGCCCCAACGGCACGTTTCAAATCCCAGATACTAGCAGCCCCAACGGCACGTTTCAAATCCCAGATATTTGTAGCTCCAACGGCAGGTTTCAAATCCCAGATATTCACAGCCCCGAACGGCACGAATCAAATCCCAGATATTAGAAGCCCCCAACGGCAGGAGATCAAATCCCAGATATTAGAAGCCACCAACCGCAGGTGATCAAATCCCTGATATTAGAAGCCACCAATGGCAGGAATCAAATCCCAGATACTAGACGCTCCCAACAGCAGGTATCAAATCACAGATATACCCAGCCCCCAACGGCGGGATTCAAACCCCAGATATTAGAAGCCATCAACCACAGGTTTCATATCCAAGATATTTGCAACCCCCAACGGCACGTTTCAAATCCCAGATAATAGCAGCCCCAACGGCACGTTTCAAATCCCAGATATTTGTAGCTCCAACGGCAGGTTTCAAATCCCAGATATTCACAGCCCCGAACGGCACGAATCAAATCCCAGATATTCACAGCCCCCAACGGCAGGTGTTAACATCCGAGATTTTAGAAGCCCCAACGGCAGGTATCAAATCCAAGATATTAGAAGCCACCAACGGCAGGTGATCAAATCCCAGATATTAGAAGCCCCCAACGGCAGAATTCAAACCGCAGATATTAGAAGCCATCAATGATAGGGTTCATTTCCCAGATATTTGCAGCCCCAACGGCACGTTTCAAATCAAAGATACTAGCAGCCCCAAAGGCACTTTTTCAAATCCGAGATACTAGCAGACCCCAACGGAACGTTTCAAATCCCATATATTCAAAGCCCCCAATGGCAGGTTTCAAATCCCAGATATATTAGAAGCCACAAACGGCAGGTGATCAAATCCCAGATATTAGAAGTCACCAACGGCAGGTGATCAAATCCCAGATATTAGAAGCAACAAACGGCAGGTAATGAAATCCCAGATATTAGAAGCCACCAACGGCAGGTGATCAAATCCCAGATATTAGAAGCCACCAACCGCAGGTGATCTAATCCCAGATATTAGAAGCCACCAACCGCAGCTGATCAAAAAACAGATATTAGAAGCCACCAACGCCAGGTGATCAAATCCCAGATATTCACAGCCCCGAACGGCAGGAATCAAATCCCAGATATTAACAGCGCCCAACGGCACGTTTCAAATCCCAGATACTAGCAGCCCCAAAGGCACTTTTTCAAATCCCAGATACTAGCAGCCCCCAACGGAACGTTTCAAATCCCAGATATATTAGAAGCCACCAACGGCAGGTGATCAAATCCCAGATATTAGAAGTCACCAACGGCAGGTGATCAAATCCCAGATATTAGAAGGCACCAACGGCAGGTGATCAAATCCCAGATATTAGAATCAACAAACGGCAGGTGATGAAATTCCAGATATTAGAAGCCACCAACCGTAGGTGATAAAATCCCAGATATTAGAAGCCACCAACGGCAGGTGATCATATCCCAGATATTAGAAGCCACCAACGGCAGGTGATCAAATCCCAGATATTAGAAGCCACTAACGCAGGTGATGAAATCCCAGATATTAGAAGCCACCAACCGTAGGTGATCAAATCCCAGATATTAGAAGCCACCAACGGCAGGTGATCAAATCTTAGATATTAGAAGCCACCAACGTCAGGTGATCAAATCTTAGATATTAGAAGCCACCAACGGCAGGTGATCAAATCTTAGATATTAGAAGCCACCAACGGCAGGTGATGAAATCCCAGATATTAGAAGCCATCAACGATAGGTTTCATTTCCCAGATATTAACAGCCCCCACGGCAGGTTTCAAATCCCAGATATTTGTAGCCTTCAACGGCAGGTTTCAAATCCCAGATATTTGCAGACCCCAACGGCAGGTTTCAAATCCCAGATATTAGCAGCCCAATCCCAATATTATCAGCCCCAAGGTACGTTTCAAATCCCAGATACTAGCAGCCCCCAACGGCAGGTGTTAACATTCGAGATTTTAGAAGCCCCAACGGCAGGTATCAAATCCAAGATATTAGGAGCCACCAACGGCAGGTGATCAAATCCCAGATATTAGAAGCCCCCAACGGCAGAATTCAAACCGCAGATATTAGAAGCCATCAATGATAGGGTTCATTTCCCAGATATTTGCAGCCCCAACGGCACGTTTCAAATCAAAGATACTAGCAGCCCCAAAGGCACTTTTTCAAATCCGAGATACTAGCAGACCCCAACGGAACGTTTCAAATCCCATATATTCAAAGCCCCCAATGGCAGGTTTCAAATCCCAGATATATTAGAAGCCACAAACGCAGGTGATCAAATCCCAGATATTAGAAGCCACCAACGGCAGGTGATCAAATCCCAGATATTAGAAGCAACAAACGGCAGGTAATGAAATCCCAGATATTAGAAGCCACCAACGGCAGGTGATCAAATCCCAGATATTAGAAGCCACCAACCGCAGGTGATCTAATCCCAGATATTAGAAGCCACCAACCGCAGCTGATCAAAAAACAGATATTAGAAGCCACCAACGCCAGGTGATCAAATCCCAGATATTCACAGCCCCGAACGGCAGGAATCAAATCCCAGATATTA
>JAEQBA010002129.1:0-18219 GCA_019434445.1 Phalangium opilio
AACCTTAAAAAGTGCTTGGTAAAATTTGTTATCATGGGTTATTTGGGTAATTAACGATAATAGAAATATTTATAGCGTATACTTATAATTATCTTTTGTTATCCAAAATTGTAACTGAAAATAATCTTGGAAAGTGTTTGGTCAAAATTATCATTAAGTTTTTCAAACGGCAATAAAATATAATGCGAATATAAAAACAAATTACTGTAATTAGTTTTCTTAAAACATTTGTTTAAAAACAAAGTTATCATTAGTGTTTATGTGAAAAAAATCACACAAATTAATTTCATTCATAATCGAAAGGATATTAATAAATAAGAAAAGAATAACGCAAAATACAATTTCCGGGGTCGTAGAAGTTTTAGCCGCTAGAGGGCGCAGCGAAAGCATAATCTGGCCGGGGCCATCTTGTTATGTTCCATAATTTTTATCCATCTCCTAGTAACATGGATTAGGCCCGTGAGAGAGTAAGAATGACCCTATAACCCTTTAAGTGGCTTACTAGAAATTAATACTGAATTTCATACGAATAAAAGTTAAAGCTGAATACTGTCTAAAGTACACATGAATATTGATTATAATACTAGCATCAGGAGCTCATAATAACCCCCCTTCGGGGAGAGTACGAAACTGGCCATATAGTTAATAGTAAAAATCGCGAACAACAAGATTTTGTCGTTGCGCATAGAATGGCCTAGCCTGTTGATGGATATACAACTTTACAGTAGATATTAGTGTTATGTATGCTCCTTGGTTTTCGTTCGAAAACTTCCGTTGCCTGGCATCTCCGGCGACTATGGTGGACGTAGAAACACGATGGAAATTCTTCCGGGTTGGTTGCTTAGCGAGTGTTTTTAATAGAAGAAACCTCATGATCTAAACACATTTATACCCGGACATAATGTGTTTTTAGCACATTATATTAATTGTTTCTTAATCCTGTTCATATTCAAACTTAATTTTACAGCTTAGTTTCAGTCGTATTTTACTATATGATAAAGAGTAAACTAGAATACAAGCAAGAGCAACCTTTTGTGTTGTTTAAGGAACATTATTAAACCCGTACTACGATATTTGATGGAACAGAATTGAACTGATCCCATAGCATTTAGAGGTATTTACTACTACTCTCTCGTCTTGCGCATGTAAATCCCGAACAAATTAGCCCTGCATATCACCAACGCTTTAGGACTCGGAGAAGCAATGAACGCAAACAGATACTCCCTTTAAGAAGTTTGAAAACTGGTCATAGGAAATAAAGTTCTCTGTCCCCGTATTATAATATAGTAGAAAACTTACATGTGAGTTTGGAGTTTTAGGGTTCATGTTCTGGACAAACTCGTAGTTAACGGGTTCAAGATGAATGCTGTACAAAAAAATCTATAAATAGAATATGATATTTTTGCTTGCACTAAATACTACAACTTAAAAATCAAACTAACCTGGCCAAATACTTTTTAGTTTCTCTTAACAGGATCATAGCGTATTCCACTATTTCTTGCTCCTAATGTATTGGCATTAGTAAATAAATTGCTTTTTACAACATTGTATTATAAATGACGTATATTACGATAGCTTTAATAATTTAAAGGATGTTGAAAAATAAATTTAACACGGTTAAATAAAAGGAGAATGTGATGTCACACATTTCTTGCATCCGATACCATAGTCTTTTAAGTGTAACCAGGAGTTCATAATAACCCCATTTGGTGAAAGGTACGAAACTAACCATAGAGCTTATGGTAAAAATCGCGAACAACAAGATTTTGTCGTTTCGCAGAGAAAGGACTAGCCTTTTCATGGACATACAACTTTACAGTAGATTGTAGTGATATCTATGCTCCTTGGTTTTCGTTCGAAAATTTCCGTTGCCTGGCATCTCCGACGACTATGGTGGACGTAGAAACACGATGGAATTCTTATATTAAAGATACTGGTAATAAATTTGTCCAAACCGATTTAATTTAACCACGGAATTCTCGCTCACACATATCACAACAAAACATGACGATCGTTTAAATGTTTTGTAGAAAACTAGAAACTATCGAAAAGCCAACTTCTTAGCCAAGGCTTAATTTCCACAGCGCCGACAGAAACAGACACAAGTCATTTTCGCTCCCAAAATCACAAGATAAAAATAGTGCTAAAACGAAAGTGTGGAAGTTCATGCGCGTGGGCGCTAAAAATTAGGGGTAACTATTTCTTAGGGAGTTGATCGGTGTATAAATCCGCTGAGCTTTACTACGAAACTTTGTTGTTACGGGCTTTTTAACCAGTTTCGTACTTCCCCCCGAAGGGGGGTTATTATGAACCCCTGGTATATGTTGTCAGCACGCTTAACACTACGTTATATATTACCGCAAAATCACTCAAACATAGAAACCAAGGTTTTCGCGTGCTGAAAACCAAAGCTGGACACATTATATATCGAATTAACTGCCGTTAGGGAGCTGGCTATTCTCTAAGCGTGAAAAAATATTTCCTCATGCGCTTCGTTTATCCGAATTTTTACTTTCGTGCGTATTAGAGGTTCTGCAAAAGTATAGGTTCTACCCTGGCTGGCTGGCAGGCTGAGAATCTCTTCTACCCCATTTTTCATTCTTAAATTGTTTTAAAGTAAAAAAGATAAATGCTTTTATGCATATAAAATAGTTTTTAAATCAATTTTTTTCCACAAATATAACGAGATTTTTGTAACGTCTTTCGTTTCCAACTACTCTGATTAATTAGCATTTAGTACGTCATAAACAGAAACGGAATGAGATTTCTTTTGGCGGTAATATCTATTGGGCCTGCCTTTATTCCAGTACTATTTTTTCTGTGTACAATCTCCACCATCCGTTTACGCATTCACATCTAGCGTTGTTCGGTAGGGCTAATGGAAATTACTTTATTTTTATCGCTTCAAGTTTCAAGACAAAATAACTCAGTGCTAATTCATAGCGCTTCGTGCATAATGCTATAAGCTTGCAATCATTGCATAATTTTAAAACCCAAACACATCTATTATCCCACAATAAAAATATCTACAAAATTGTTCCAGTAGTGGGGAGGCGTAGCGGTTAGCGCTTTCGCCCCGCAGCTAGAGGATCCCGTTCGCTCCCTGGCTGTGGCACAGGGTGAAAATCGAAAATATATCGAAAATGGAAAATGAAATAGACAATTTGACTGACGCTTTTGTTATTAGTTCAAGGCTCTTTAGAGTACGCTGCAGGCATGCATGGCTGTAAGTTCAAAACTGTGTTTTTTAAAGATTGTTTAAACCGCAACCAATATTTCTCAAAAAATTTGATTTGTGCTCAACAAAGCGTTCTGTTTCTTTATATTCTATTCGAGAATCGAAATTTCAAATCAAAAATTAATAATCGTTGTGTAACTTTTTACTCGAACTCCGGTTAGAATTACCCAAAATCAAAACTACATGAAACCTGATTCTTAGTTTACGTCTTAAGCGGTTATTCAAAATGGAATGGGATAAATATTCATTTTTGAATGGTAATATAAGCGGTTCAATAAAAATGATCAAGTTAAGTTTCGATCGATATGATGATAGTTTGTTCAAAAATAAATGCTTATTTTTAGTTTTGAAAGTGTAAAACGCATTTTGTTGAAAATTCAATGTCTCTAGTTCAGTAGTTCTCAAACTTATTTCGTCCATCGCCCACTTCGAGGAATAAAACTTTTCTAGTGCCCCCCAAATTTTTTAGACTTCAATTAGAAAAATTAAAATGCATAATTAATCACATTGAGAAGCTGTTTTATTGACATTTTTACAATAGGATTGAAACCTTATTTAATGTGACGGGTGAATCTGATGCTCTTTGATAATCTTGTTAATATCAGGCTCAAAATTACTTAAAAACAGCTGTAAGTCGCCACGTTCTGTGATATGCAGTTGATTTCTCTTTTTGGTAAGTAAGGTTGTTACAGCGCTAAATCCACGTTCACACAAATACGACGATGGAAATGCTATCAAAAATCGCTGAACAATCGACCATAAACCGGGGTACTACTGCGGGATTGGCTTTTGCAGCCAATATTCTTGGTAGCCATACTTAAATCTAATTTTTAGTTCTTCGTTTGTTGTCAGTTCTATAAGTTTTTCTTCTAACAGAGATGAATCGGCTGTATTGACATTTGAAAAAGGATCCAACACCCAGTCTGGTATGACCATGTTTAAAATGTCCTGGAATCGTGCCTTGAAATCATCGTGGAGATTCTCCAAGTGTGACTGTAAACAAGCAAGTCGTCATTGCTGGTCAATACTGCTGATAGAGTCTAGTTAAATCAAAATGCGTCAATAGAGGCTTGCTCAAAATTGAACAGTCGCCTATCATTTTTAAATGCCAAAAGCACGCTCGTTTTTAACAGGTCAGACAGTGACTGTTCTCCGAAAGGCGACCTCCCTAAACAATATCAGTCTAAATGGTTTAGCATATTCTTCGGTTTGGAATTTTATACTACTATTCCATCAAACCCTTTTTAAAAATACGGCAACATCTGGGGAGAATATAGAATATTTTTCTATTGAAGTGAGGGGCAAGTGTAGAAATAAAGGTTACAATTTTTTTAATGCAGGAAGGGGAATTTGATTGGGACGAATACACGCAAGGAATCATCTTGGGTTCATTTTATTACGGTTACGTAGTGGCCAACCTGTTTGGCGGTCGCTTGGCCGAAATAGTCGGATCTAAAACAACTATATCCGTCGCCGTGGCCTTAACTTGCATATTGACCTTTTTAACTCCAGCTGCCGCTCGACTCAGCCCCAAGGTCTTGATCTGCGTTCGCGTCTTGGAGGGTGTTTCCGAGGTAAGCATCAAAGAGTCCATTTAGGTTTCCTGTTTAGGTGGCCGGAGAAAAAGAACACAATGTGGCCATAAATCAGACTTCCTACAGGGAAGACTTTTTAACCAAAGGATAGGATGGCGAAGTGGTTTTTGTTTTTGCCACGCAGCAAGAGAGTCCCAAGTAGGATTTCAAACTGTGGCGCCGGGTGAAAAACCTGTGAACAAACGCTTCTAAGTAGAGTTGCAAGTTAAAGGAGCTTTAATTCGCTTTCTGAAGTAACCGTAATAGTTAGTATTGGGCTTTGTCAGTGGCACTCCTAGATGCATTGTAAAGTGACCCATCTGTATATGAGCTACAATCATTAATATTGTTGAAGAGGGTGACGCGTTGCCACGCCAAGCACCGATACTAAAGGTATATTGTATAAGCTAGTTGGACTACGGAGAGTTCAGTGGCGTTGATGAAGCCCAGAATCTGATTAACCGAGACAGTAGAGAACTGGTGAGGCTACATTGAGTGCATCTCATAATGCTCGAACCCTAGAACCGCAAGCTACAAAAGAAATCTACGAGCATAGTGTAGACACCATTTTCTAAACAAAGTTTAGATTATTCTCATTTTAGACCACTCCTTTAATGATGCAAGAGAAGCAAACACCACGGCCGGGGCCGCCAACAGAGGCTATTTCCCTAATGACAAGAAGCTCGACTAGAGGCTGTGCGAGTTGCCAGTCTCAAATGAGCATGCTTATGTCTTTTTAATTATATTTTTTTGATAAAATGAAATCTGACTTATTGAGAACTTGCATTATTTACTTTGTTTCAATTTCTTTTGTGGTATAGGGTCTGCTCTTTCCCGGTTTATCCACTCTCTGCTCCCGGTGGTTTGCAAAGTCCGAAAGATCGACCCAGTTTTCTATCATTTCGGCAGGAATGTCCTTCGGTGTCACTCTTGGGACGCTCGTAACTGGGGTCTTGTGCTCTTCGGATATTTTCGGTGGTTGGCCATCCGCTTTCTACATACCTGGACTAGTCGGCTTCCTTTGGCTCGTCATCTGGTTCATTTTCGTCTCCGAGTTTCCGGTTAACAGTCGATGGATCTCTGAAAAAGAACTGATGTACATTATCAACGGTCAGGGTAAAGAGAAACCAACAGCGGTAAGAACACTTGGAAAATTATGGGGAGTATAACTCTGACCCAGTTTCTATGCAGACTTTGTATCTGCATTATTAAATAAAAACAAATAGTCTTTGACTGAGCCTTGGAGGAGTGACTAGAAATATAGGGGGTGAAATCCGTTTCGTAAATTGATTTCCATCTCCCTTGCCTATTTACAGGAACGAAACCCAATCATGTTCTTGCGTGCCCTGAATAGTGCCTATCGTATGGGTATTTTCCGTGCCTCGGGTATAGGGGGGGGAGAAACGCACTTTTTTTTGTGATGTCGGATACTTCTGAATTTGTATATTTGGGGTGTTTATATTTATGTGGTATTAAATAGATGTGGCTACTATTATGGTTCAGCCCTTGGGTCATCTTGTTTTTTTATTAAATCCATCAGCCAGAGAAATTGCCTTGCGTAAACTGAACCTTTGGCGCTTTATTTGTACCTAAGAGCAGCTGAGCACAAAAATAGAGGAGAGTCGGAGAGACCAAATTCTCCGTCAGCCCCCCTTTCAAAAACGTTACCTGTGCCATTGGCTCTCTAAGAGCGTGGCACACATGCGCAATCGGCGCAACCGAGAGAGAAAAAAGTCAGAGAAGTTTGTTTACGTTATTACAACCGAGGCTTGAGTTTTACGGTGTCGGTGTCTCGGTGATACTCCGATACTCGTGCCGCTTCGCGAATCGTGCGTGCCGCATGCGTGCTTACAGTGCCTCGGCGACGGTAATTATCAAATTTGTTTCTTGGTTTTAATCTACTGACCCTTTCCTGTGTTTTATTTTTAACCTCTCAATATTCAAAGAAAAATAATAGACCAAGAGCCAGTGGCCTGGATCTTACCTCATAAAGTAAAAAAGGTCTGACCATTGGAATGAGTTCAGTTTTGATGCTCATTAATAGATTTGGCCGTCTTACGCGTCACAGCTGGGGCATTTGAGGGGGGCGGGGTCATGTTTGACCCTAATGAGGTATGATTTCTTACCTCATGAGGTACATGAATAAAGAAGGTAGCAAATGATAGAACTGGACGTGGCGATTCTAAATATATGAAATCTGACGTCATCAAAGGGGGCCATCAATAAATCAGACGGGGGTTAAAATGGTCGAATGAGGTATGAATTCTTACCTCATGAGGTACATGTATGATAGATCTGGTCGTGCTAAATAACAGAATATAAAATCTGACTGGAAAATACACGGCTTAGGTTTAATCTGACGACCTGATTCTTGCGTCAGACCATGACAACTTCGTGCCTCATAAAGCTAGATTCCCACTCGACCGAAAAAGAACCGGCGCAAATCACGCAGCATACGGTAGAAATTTTACCTTACGCCGTCGTCCGGCTGTAGACTGTTCACAGTACGACTGAATTTTGAGTTTGGCGGTAGATACTTTTGGGTCACGTGACAGATTAGAGTGGTTTCCATAACATTTATTTCGCCCTCTGAATTGGTATCTCTGTCCCATTGTTGCTTAGATCGTACAAGAAAGTATATTTTCTAACCTCCTCAATAAAGACTTCCTTATTAACATCTTACCTCTATATACTTCCATTAGATACATTTTTCTTTCTTCGTGGCAGGTTTCCGACCAAAAAAATTACATGGCGGCTATCAATCTATCTAGCGTATGCGTGCACTCTTGAAATTTATGACGTAGTCAGTGGGATAATTCAATTGGCTGAGACACCGGCGTAATGCCGAACACGACCGAAAAATACTTACGCCCGGCCGAGCAGAAATTCCGTCGGGCTCGGCGTAAAGGTTTTTCGGTCGAACCCCTTTCTGCCGGGTCTCCGTCGTGATTTCCGTCGAGTGCGTGTCTAGCTTAAATTTAGCAGGTGATATTGTAAAACCAGCCCCCACTGATGCCATATACATAAAACTTAACTTGTTTGAGCGAGTTGCCTCTGTTTCTATCTATAGGTAATGTGGTGAAATATTTTTGACTGTGATAAATGAGATGAATTTAAATTGGCATCATTTAATAATAGAGCTATTTCAATTCGGTGGTAAGGAGAGTTTTTGAGGCGGGGTTTCGCCAGTCCTGGCCCAGGTGCCTTATTGTGCGCGAAATTTAGCATAGAGTTTTACAGTGGCCCACACGGAGGGAGGGTGACTATGGCGTTGAAACCGTATATATTGATTATCAGACTGATTCGGATGATGAACCAGATGAAGTTTAAATTGTAACATTTTTGTATCTTTATTTGCATTAAATAATAACGTTAGAAGGTTTCATTGAATGAGTTTGAAATAAAATGTGCCTACATAGAGCTATATCAGTTAAAACGTCACAGTTGGGCCTGCCAATAAACGGAGCCGGTTTTCACCCTCCGTGCGGGCACTGTAAAACTCTAAGCTAAATTTCGCGCACAATAAGGCACCTAGGCGGGGACTGGCGAAACCCCGCCTCAAAAACTCTCCTTACCCCCGAATTGAAATTCCTCTATTATTAAATGATGCCAATTTAAGTTCATCTCATTTATCACAGTCAAAAAAATTTCACTACATTACCTCGATAGAAACAGAGGCAACTCGCTCAAACAAGTTAAGTTTAATGTACTTGACATCAGTGGGGGCTGGTTTTACAATATCACCTGCTACATTTAAGCTAGACTCGCACTCGACGGAAATCACGACGGAGACCCGGCAGAAAGGGGTTCGATTAAACCTAAGCAGCGTATTTTCCAGTCAGATTTTATATTCTGTTATTTAGCACGACCAGATCTATCAAACAACACCGGATTCATACATGTACCTCACGAGGTAAGAATTTATACCTCATTCGACCATTTTAACCCCCGTCTGATTTATTGATGGCCCCCTTTGATGACGTCAGATTTCATATATTTGGAATCGCCATTTCCAGTTCTATCATTTGCCAACTTCTTTATTCATGTACCTCATAAGGTAAAAAATCATACCTCATTAGGGTCAAACATGACCCCGCCCCCCTCAAATGCCCCAGCTGTGACGCGTAAGACGGCCTAATCTATTAATGAGCATGAAAACTGAACTCATTCCAATGGTCAGACCTTTTGTACTTTATGAGGCCACTGGCTCTTGGTCTATAACAGATATGGTTATAATAAAGTATTATTGTTACCGTGGCTGTCGCAATAATTCGAGGCATTTGGACACTGCTCTGTTGTTCATGGGGCGCACTGTTTTCTTTTTATCTTTTCCGTGGTAAAATCAGTTCTACCGCACGAAATAATCCATCTTTTACATAGGTCAAATCTGGTTTTATGTTTGGGGAATGCCGGAATGGGATGAATTTAATATCGGGGATACAGTTTTTCGTATTATTGTTACAGTTTTTGTAACAACATTTCTTATAGGAAACCATTATTATTTTAGGCTTATAAATTGTTAAAAATTGCAAATTAACCGTAGACAAAGCTACAGTAACCACGCTGAATGCTGATCTCTTGTGTTTAATGTTTGCCTCTCTCTAACCGTATTTTCGGGTTTACATTATTTGAATTTTCCTCTCAAAGGATCACGTGACGTCTTACTCCGGCTGTGCGCCGAGGTAGGTGCGCGTGAGAGCCATGGTGCCAGGCCGTTATAAAGTACCTTCCTCCTTCTATCTTTGACTGTCCTTTGGATTTGTGCTCCCTGCTAAGAGAACTAGGGCTCTTTAACAATGTGAATTTTGACAGAAAGTACATTTTACATCAAGCTACTTTATCTTGTTTTGCAAACAGGAGCCGACAGATGACAGGGTCAGTCTGATATGATATGTTCAATAGTCGATTTCCGATCATGCTCAAACTATAAAAATATGTATTTCCGCGAGCGCGAAGAAATATCAGTTTTCAGTTTTCTCATCTCTTCGCATTTCTAGGTCGGAGCATCCTTCAGGGGTGGTAAGCGGGAGGTTCTCCTTTTTGTAGTAGGGGCTCTAGTAATTTTCATCCTTACTATGACGTCTTATGTGGGCGAGAAACAAGTATCCGCGGTAGCTGCGCCCAGAGAGAAAACGTCTCTCTTCTTTGAAAATTGTATACCCTTTTCTTCTTCACCCCTACTTACCTTTCAACGGTTTTGGGCGAGGCCGATTATCCGATAGAAACTGAAATGTTAGGCGGTAACGGCGCGTTGCTCTTCACCTTTAGTGACTTTGAGACTAATTCCTTCTGAAAGGTAAATATTATTTATGTCATGAACTTTTAATTTAATGTAAGGTTTTACAAATCTACGAACTATTATAAAAATGAATTATTGCCACCACCCTTCAAAACAAACCAAAGTTGACAATGATAAAAAGAAAATGAAAAAAAATTACTATTTCAAATAAAATTTGTTACAAATTACTTCGTCTTTTCATTTTAAATGCAGGTCTATTATGGGTACATAATAATTATCCTAAATAACGGTGAAAATTCTTAATTATAGCAATTTTGAATACAAAAAGACCTTCATGTATTCTTAACACGTATACAAAGGCTTTTAACGTCCTTCTCCTTTTTCTGGACATAGAAACTTTATTTCTCTTATAAGACAGCTCGCGTATTCTTTGGGGTCCACGTATGACGTCAATGGAAAGAGCTAGACGAGAGAGGTAGCTAGAACGGTAAACCGTAAAGTCCCAACACCGAATACGCCCACCTTGCCTTCAGGCGAGCGCTATTTTTAGGAAAGGATTGCCTCACTGAAAAGATATAATATTGACTAGCCTAAATAACGTGCTCATCTGACTTTCAAATACCATAACGTCCACGGAAAAAGACAGTTAGGAATGGAGGTTGTTAATTTTTGTATTTTATTTATTTGCTGACAGCAAGAAACAATCTTGTAAAGGGCCTAAAATATAATAAAAATAATTAAGGTTTGTAATTATGTGAATTTGGGGTTTGCTTTGCAGAACGCGAAAGTTCCATGGTGTAAAATATTTAAATCTGGTCCTTATTGGGCTATCCTCATTTCGGCTTTCTTCAATGGATTCTCCACCATGCTCTTATTAACAGACATCCCTACTTTCGTAGGGAACATCCTTGGTTTTGGGATAGTCGTTGTGAGTTTTATGAAATCGTGCTCAACGGCATCCGTTTTAGTTAATCAAAGAATCTTCTTTTGTAGAACGGGATTCTCTCAACAGTTCCTTTCGTCTTAGAAGGCTTCGCGACTGTCATTGCAGGACTGATATCCGATGTTCTAGTTACTAAGAAAATTTTGTCCACCAACAAAACTAGGAAACTATTTTACGCTATTGGTACGGTCCATTATTCAAGTCGTTTATGTTAACCATGAATATCAAACTATATTACGAAGCGTTACCAGAAGGGAAAAACAGAAGGACGACACTCTGTATCCTCTTTTTACTTTATCTTAAGAAAATAATATATAGCTCCCTATGTGTTTGAAACTCTCCATTTAAGCCATGTAAACAGCATTTTCTTCCCTAAAAATTTGTAAATTATTATATTGCCGCCTGTTGTTTTGAAAATTTTAACCGTCAAAGGTCTTCAAGATACTATTATGATAATTATAAGCGATTATGTGCATGTGAAAATTATCATGATAAATTAGCTACCTCTGAATTTTTGATTTAGACAACCGAGGTAAGGAGTTTCTTGAGTGCGCGGCAAATATGTCCCCTGCTTTTTGCTGACTCCGTAGACGGCGGTTTCACCCCCATTAAACTCGTAGTACCAAAACTTCTGCCTTGGGGCGTAAAAGCGTAAGCGAGCCAAATTTGGAAGGAAATGCTGTATTATGAAAATGTTCTACGTTTCACGCTTAAAGGGAGATATATATTATTTTCATATGACTTTAGTTTTGTAACATGACTCTTCCCAAACTCACCCTTTTCGTTTGCTCTCTTGCTCATCAAACTTCAGATGTGCATCACACATTCTATAAAGGTTTGATACTAAATCCTCAGAAATCAACCAACAAACCCCGTTTTGACATAGGACAAAAATCAACAAGCGCGCCTTGGCAAATTGCTAAGTGTTAAGAGAGTAATGACGATTGACGAGGGAACTATTTATCGCGTATGTGATTCGATTAAATAACCTTGCTTCAAATATTCTGATGTTGGGTAGAATAATGTAACTATTACCCCGCTTAGCGGTACAGTTCTCTCGAAGAGAAATATTATCTATTTCTGGCGTTACCTATTAATTGCCTTTTCCGATCAATCTTTTCCCCGAAACATAACTGATGGTCGTCATCAATGTTAGTTTAAATACACCAATGCTCTATTGTACGCGACCAGCAGTGATTCGAGCGTAATAATTTATATTAAAATGGTTAAAGGTTATCCTGCTAGGATGATTGACTTCCATTTTCTTGCCATAATTTTCATATATTTTACTAATTTATGCCAGTCAAATCAATTAAAACGTACGGACGTTATTTCGTTATACAGATTTTGCTTCCATTTATAGCTGTCATTGTCGAAGCTGGTTGCGGTTTGGCAGAATCATTATAGTGACTACCTACTGCTAAATACTAGCCTCCGGCAAAACCAGTTTGATCTATTTTTGGAAATGCAGCTTATGCTAGCGTTGATGAATTATGCTGTAAACCTGTCAGGCATGTCTTCTACCAGGAATTTTAAAGCAAATAACAGGGAGGGCCTAGAGTAATCATTATGAATGATAGGTTTTGAGTCATGAATAATTTATCTCTCCTTGCGCGTTGAGCATCGCGCCCGCTAGTGACATCGCGTTGCTACGTCACAGTCATATAGGCTCTTGACTTTATTACCAATGCGATAGGAATATAGGCGAACGACCAAATAATGAAATAGCAGTTTGAAAGACGTCAGAATTATGATGCGTGACGGAGAACCCCTAAGCACAGCCGTCAAAACCCGCCTATAATTTAACACGGAAGATATGAGGCACAATGATTCCCATTAGCTTATATATATAGATAGAAAAATTCATGATGTAGACGAACAAGATCGTGTTGCTGCATTTAAAAATCATTCAAGATGCGTCACACTGTGCTTTTGTTACAGGTTCTATTTTACCCGCCATCTGCATTCTGTGCATCATTCCATCTGGATGTAACTTAATTTTAACGTCAACTTTGCTTATTTTATCGAAGGGCTTCGATGGTCTCACCACAGTTGGACCTGGTTTAGCTTTATTGGACATGGCTCCTAATTTCTCAGGTGAAATATAAATTAAAATCTGTGAAATTTGGAGAGTTGACACGGATATTGGGAATACTCCCATTGGATAGAATCCTGATGGACCGCATTCAGATTTGTACAATTGTAGACTTGTGGCCAAATTTTAAACGATTTATTGTCCGAAGGTTAGGTTAGGTTTTGTTGGGTTAGGTTAACCTTGTTGGAATTGTTAGGTTTGACAATTTCCAACAAGAAAAATTATTATTACGTACGAATAAATGTAAACTTAAAAAACAACAATTTAAAAAAAATAGAAATGAAAGGAAAGCTCATGATTGGAAAACCGCCCAAATTGCGGTATGCGGTCCAATGAGATTCAATCAAACAAGACTTTCGATCCAATGGGATTCGACCTAATGGTATGCAATCGGATATTGTGCTCCGATGACAATCTCCCCGTAATCTAAGCCTACCGAGCCCGCTAAAGAAACAGGCATATCGCGAATAGTGAAGATAGCTTGCACTTTGTGGACGTATAGTTAAAAACTCTGGTAATATTAATGCAATAGAAGGAAAATGCCTTCGCAGTATTTTGCCGATGGAAAGGAAAGACTTTCGTTTTGCTTACCACCGGGAGGGGGGGTTGTGACGTCAATAACAACTTTTTTAAATTGAAAATTAAATGGTCCGCCGACCTCTTTAGAAACCCTTTAATATACGAAACAGCGGTAGCAAACAACGTAAATGATCTCCCGAATAAAGGGACAAATATAAACGCCAGAAGAAATTCCGAAGACCTAGAGCATGGAAAAATATTTTCCAGAATCTCTTTACATATTACTATTGACAATAAAATAAAATATAGTGTTACTAACGGTACCGATATCAGTACTACTATATTTTAAGAGAACGTATTTCAGCTTTTTTTCAAAGGATGTTTTTTTTCTTAAACAGAGGTTTAAATATTACAGGAACATTGACTGGAATTTACAACAGCGTATTTTGTTTGCAGGGAATAATAGCGCCATTAGTAGTTGGACTACTAACCGAGAATAACGTAAGATTATGTTTCACCTTAGCAAGCGGCCTTAAACGCAGTTCTTGAAAGAGTGAACTTATTAGTTCTAAAGAACAAGAGGAACCAAGCACAGTTAGATTACCATTATACGCTTCTTAAAGAGCTGCCTTTATTTCTGAATATAGACGGGGAAATATTCAAAAAATAAATGATCTCCTACTTAAAGTTATAACCATTTATTTGGTATTAGAAGCGTCTGCAAGCCAGAACCCGCACGGAGTTTGTTTAACCGAACCCGTTGGAATAAGGGGTTCTGGACGGTTAGCATACGCTTGTAGACATGGCGAGGCAGTAGTCCTCTGTTTGATGCTAATTAAATGCTAATTATTTTGTAAAAAGAAATAATCAATATTTTTAATATTTTTCCTTTTATATTTAGAAAAAGGCCCTTCTTTAATGTATAATGTGTAGAACGGGGATCTTTTCCTTTAAAGGAATATGTACTAAATACAATACCGATCCTCATTTAGTCCTCCCACAAGCCTAACCTTAAACAGTGCTGTGGAATTTACAATTTCTTTGAATTTTTCTCAAAACATCGCTCAGTTTTCTTATCCCTTGCACTTTAAAGGCGAAAATAAATCAGGGTTGGCAAAAATCCGGATTTTTCTTGAAAAAGCCACTGGTATGGTTTTTTGCTGGTTTAAACCGGATTTTATTGGATTTATCCGCCTTTTTTTAAAAAAATACCCTCTGGTGCTTAATTTTAGCACTTCTTTTTACATTTAGTGCGCTAGTTGTCTTCTGCTAGGCCGTCTGATTGAGAATCATTTTTATTGTACATAAATGTTGATAAAACTATAGACATTTCCCTTAGAGATGAGTACGGCCCCTGATTTAATCGGGATTTTTCAATCCAACCCGACCCATATCGGGTCGAAAAATCCTAGATCGGGTTGGGTTAGAAATTTACTTAAAACGTTTTACTGGTCGGGTCGGGTTGGGTTAGAAAATTACTTAAAACGTTTTACTGGTCGGGTCGGGTAGGGTTATCATACGGTCTACCAGGGTAGACATTTTTATTATCTTCAATTGGGCAGGGTTGGGCCCGGGTAGACATTTTTATTATCTTCAATTGGGCAGGGTTGGGCCCGGGTAGACATTTTTATTATCTTCAATTGGGCAGGGTTGGGCCCGGGTAGACATTTTTATTATCTTCAATTGGGCAGGGTTGGGCCCGGGTAGACATTTTTATTATCTTCAATTGGGCAGGGTTGGGCCCGGGTAGACATTTTTATTATCTTCAATTGGGCAGGGTTGGGCCCGGGTAGACATTTTTATTATCTTCAATTGGGCAGGGTTGGGCCCGGGTAGACATTTTTATTATCTTCAATTGGGCAGGGTTGGGCCCGGGTAGACATTTTTATTATCTTCAATTGGGCAGGGTTGGGCCCGGGTAGACATTTTTATTATCTTCAATTGGGCAGGGTTGGGCCCGGGTAGACATTTTTATTATCTTCAATTGGGCAGGGTTGGGCCCGGGTAGACATTTTTATTATCTTCAATTGGGCAGGGTTGGGCCCGGGTAGACATTTTTATTATCTTCAATTGGGCAGGGTTGGGCCCGGGTAGACATTTTTATTATCTTCAATTGTGCAGGGTTGGGCCCGGGTAGACATTTTTATTATCTTCAATTGGGCAGGGTTGGGCCCGGGTAGACATTTTTGTTATCTTCAATAGGACAGGGTCGGGACGAGGAAGGCTTTTTATTATCTTCAATAGGGGAGGGTCGGGCCCTGGTAGGCTTTTTATTATCTTCAATAGGGCAGGGTGTGATAAAGATTTTTCTAAATGCGCGGTCCGACCCAACAATTTAGCGTTGCGAAAAATTCAACTCAGTCTCACGATTTTCGGGTGGGGCAGCGGGAGGAGGGTGCGTCAAACTAACCCACAATGTATGGGAATCGACCATTTCGATGAAATAAATAGGTAAAGACATGTGGGTCAAACGTTTCCTTCCATCTCACTTTATGGTGCCTGCGCTGTACTCTATTATCATATTTTTTGAAAAATCCACTGGATTTTTCATCGTGGTTTAAACCGGTTTAATCCAGGTGGATAAAACCGGACTGGATACCAGCGTGCCAACCCTGAAATAAATCCAATTTAATAAGGAAGGGGTATTTTTCTCTTCAAAATAAGACCATTTTCATTCAAATCATTTAATTTTTAACTAGTATTGAAATTTTTGGAATTATTTTAAGACTTGGTTCACCCAAAAAACTATTGTGAAATGCGAAATGCACGGAATATATTTTCTCTTCCAAGTTTGGATGTCAAAAGTGCCTCTGACTTCGATGGCATTCCCAATTGACTCCTTATGAACTGTAGTCCCTCATTAGCAGTCCAAGTGAATGACGCTTTGCGCGTGTCACACCTATATATAATTGCATTGGTCCATTTGAGCGCTGCAGAGTTCTCAAGAATCTCGTGGCGATTTCGGTGGGAGAAATAAAATCACGTGATCGGCCACCATTTATACAGATAGGCATTTTTTCGCATAGCTAAATCAATCACGTCCGTGAGCGGGTTGGCCTTTTTTTGTTAACTGATTATCGTCTGCTTCATAATTGAGAAAATTACAGGGCACAATTATAAAAGGATAGTGTCCTAGCATTCTTCTTTATTTTTTACTATACTTTCATCCACGTATAGAAATTGAGGTTTCCAATTTGATTAAATAGTTTTGAAATTAAGCCAATGAAAGATTCCATAAACAAAAATTGACCTAAAGGGATGTTATGGGTCTAAATACGGAATGAATAGCAGCCGACGACAATCAGTTCAAAAAATACTAGGGAGAAGTGTCTGGCAGCATTGCACCTCCAAAAATGGCGCTAAGTTTCGCCGCCGAAAATGAGCGACCGCCATATCGGCGGCGTTACTTCATGGACCAAGACTATAGCCCACGACTTTTAGGGTATGATATAGAACATTTGAACATAATGATGAATATTGGTACATGGGTATTTTTTGTTGAGCCAAAAACAACCCTACTAAAAGCCTCCTTCTGTAGAGTACGAGCTTTCGCCACCATATTGGAAAATGGGCGTGGGGAATGCCATCTACAGTGTATTCCACACTGTTTTGGGTGCCATCTTGGAAAATTGCTACAGGAAATTACAAATATATTACTGATAATTAAATATTTCCGATAGTTCATTATGGAGTAGATAATTTTCATGAACACATTAAACGACATAAAAATAACTATTTCCGACTCTTAAATTACCGACCCCATCTTTAGAAATGGTCACTTAAAATTACTCTCGTAAAATCTGAAAGAAAGGAAAGATACTGAAAGTTTTAATTCTCAAAATGTTGATAAGGGAATATAATTAAATGTGGGGGTTTAATCACTCAAGTGTTTTTTTAAAGATAAGATTTAAGACAAATCTCTAACATTTCGTTCATAAAAATTCGTACAAAAATTTTAGGCTGTGATTCATCTGCATACGCGCTTTTTTATCGCTATCACGCTGTAATAGGTATACATTAAGGCTACATTTTCTGCAGCTCGAAAAACGCGAAAATTTAACAACAATTCCAGAACTGCAAATTGTCTGCCGTTTCTACATTTTCTGTTTATTATCTGTTAATTGTCTGTACTGGCAGAAATATGCAGCGCGATTCTGCAAACGCGATGCAAAAGTAGAAATAACAGCTGCTAGTTTAAAACTGTAATTTGACCACAGTTATAGACATGTTACAGATCTGCAAAAGTGATGGAAAAGTAGAAATCCAGCTGCCAGTTTAAAACTACAATTTGACTATATTTATTGACATGTTACAGGTTTGCAAAAGTGATGAAAAAGTAGAAATACCAGCTGCTAGTTTAAAACTGCAACTTGACCACATTTATAGACATGTTACAGGCCTGCAAATGTGATGGAAAAGTAGAAATCCAGATGCCAATTAAAAACTGTAATTTTACCTCATTTATAGACATGTTACAGGTCTGCAAAACGTATGGAAAAGTAGATATTCAGCTGCCAATTTAAAACTGCAATTTGACCACATTTATAGACATGTAACAGGTCTACAAAAGTGATGGAAAAGCAGAAATCCAGCTGCTGTCGATTTTGGCAA
>JAEQBA010002129.1:18242-41667 GCA_019434445.1 Phalangium opilio
AAGAGTTTTTCCTGTTGACTGAAGCGCGGATATTTTTTTCTATATAATTTTAAAGACAATCCGTATTTTACATCGTATCGAGTTAAAATATGAATATAGTGCGCTTCTAAAGGTAAGATCTTAAAAGACAATGCTGATTAAATTTAAGGAGTCATCCATGAACACACTAGTCATAACTTGAAATCGCTCAAAAAACACCCCTCTTATTTTCTAACACCTAATTTTTGTATGAAAATATACTATAAGATATCTTTCCAAATATGAGAAACGGCTTTAATATTGCTAGGCGCTAACGTTTGCAGAGATTTCAAGAAATACATAATTTTAAATCTCTAAAACTACCAATTTACTTGAATAGCTATCCAAATCACATGCACATGGCTAAAAAAGTGGTTTTAGAATATCCTCATCTAAAGGGGCAACCAGGAGAAGGGCATGTAAGCACTAGGATTTCAAGGATTTGAATGTTTTATACCAATATTTTCGTTGTGCATTTGTTCTATTTGTGATGTAATGTGCGTTATGTGATGTTGTGTCTTATCTAGTGGTTGGTCCATGTAGCCTTCTGCGGCCGTATTCTGCAGAAAATCACATTCCTAGGGTCAGTGATTGGTGCAAATTCCGCGCACTCTGATGTAAACTATCAAATTATACACAAAATTCAAAATTTTTTTCATCAACTAACAAATGTGTTACCGGTTAAACAACGGTTTCAATGGATTAGACTGAATGTGTACACGCCAAATTAAGCGTGAAGGAAATATCTATTTATGATGAGATAGTGAAAAAAGTGCGTGTCACATTGGACATTAAAGACTCTTTGGTGAAAATAAATTAATAAAATATTTACAATGAGTATGATAAAATAACAATGGAAAATACTATCAGGGAGAGTTCATGCCGTCATGAAGAAAGTGCATGACAAATTGAGCATTAAAAATAATAGAAATACAGGGAGACGTTATTCGAACAACCTATCATGGCATTAAGAACAATTATCTACAATGAAGTGGAACATGCTTCGCTTGAGCATGTCATCAAAAAAAAACTTGTCATTATTTTCAGGCTGCAATTTTTGTAAAACGTCCTCAAAGCTTCAGTCATGTTGTTGGCTTGAATACTCTCAGTTTCCAGTCTAAACCTGATATTTTAAAACCTTAGCCTTTCTTATTACTTGCCAAATAGACGCAAGCATGAGCAGGGCCTTCAGACATGCATTAACAGAAGCTATGAGCGTTTCCTGCTTTTCTTCCTAGGCAGGGACTCGGCTATAATAAATATGAAAAAAGAACAGTGAAATGTTGATGTAAAGAAAAATCTTATAAAGAATAAAATTAAAAGGACACCGCAGTAACTCCTAAAGGGCAACTGACTTTGCCGGAACTCTCTATCTTATAACAATGTCCATATGAAAATTCAAAAGGTGGACTACTATACGTCGAATTGGGGGTGAATATTTTACTTCAGTACTATAAGTAGCAAGTGGATAAGCACCATGTTCATGTAAAGCAGAAGGCTATTTAAGGAATCTTCAGCAATACTACATACAACAAAAGAAATAATTTTAATGACATGGTAAATACATTACGAAAACTTTCCAAATTTGCAAAACACAGAGCTTCACGTTCTTCTATAACAATTGGAATATTGTTGAGAAATGACTGTTTGACCATACCAATAAAACTACTGACACAAACATCTGTGTGCCCTTCACGTACTGTAATAAT
The DNA here is from genome assembly GCA_019434445.1 of Phalangium opilio. Classification (NCBI taxonomy): domain Eukaryota; kingdom Metazoa; phylum Arthropoda; class Arachnida; order Opiliones; family Phalangiidae; genus Phalangium; species Phalangium opilio. The sequence continues at coordinate 19,970 of JAEQBA010002129.1, forward strand.
TAAGCCTTCATTCATTAAGCATCTCTTGTGGTTAGATATTATCAAGGTCAGTAACAACACGGAAACAGGGAAAGATTTGAGTTTAATACTTAATTCAATGAAAATTAGTTTTTATATAAATAAATAAAGCACATAATTTACATGAAAATATATATATTACTCAACATTAAACGACGTTTCCTTAACAAGCGGCTGTCTAAAATACATTGACGTCATTTAATAAAGAGCAGACGGCACGAAATATTATTAATTTCATATGATAGGTGGCGTTATTAGCTTAAACGTTTCGGGTGAAAGGTTGCACCTTTGACGACAAATTTGCACTGTACACTGACCTAACACTGAAATTTAGTTCAATTTGAAAAGCAAACTGAACTGAATTGTAAGGCTTATTTTTGCCGGCTGAATCTCCAATCACTGACCCAAGGAATATAACGTCATCGGCGGACGTAGCCAATAAGAAGGCCAAGGGCAATGGTTGACGGCTCAATCAGCGATCTTAGGGCAGAAGGCGGAGCTTAACTTTTCTGCAGAATACGGCCGCTGGTCTTGTATAAAGCCCCATTAATATTGTTTAAGATAAGTTATGAACACCATCTTACTTCAGGATTCGGTTTTAACAAGTGTTCCAAATAGGCTGATTGGTATGAATAGTCACGTTGTCGTTGTTTCAATTTCTTTTCTTTCGCCTGGAAAAGATTTGACAAAACATTTTCCCCTTCGAAAATTGCATCCAGGTTCGGGACAAAATTATACTCGCTTAACTCTACTTTAATTCCTGTGGTCTACAAAATTAATTAAAAATCAGTTAGAAAAACAAACATTCCTTTCAAAATTATATGTCTGCATACTCGCCCCTTTATAGAAGTCGGTTATGGCCCTGAAGTTTTGCCATAATTATTGTTCCTTTATTACTGTAAGCAATTACCTTAATCATTTCTTCAACGTTCTAATGGCTTGTCCCAAACAAGCTTAAAAATGGAAATTGTCTTCTAATCTCCTCCAACGTAGACATCTTGTCGTAATAAGCGGACGTTTTAACCGATAATAAAAATCTAGAATGATGTATTACCACCCTAGATGTGCATTTTATATCTGAGTTGTAAAAAATGTATGTATATTTTTTAAAACCGAGTTTCTCGCTAAAAATAGAGTATCTGTCACGGTGGAGTTATCAGAAGAAGTGCTAAAGTTCGACTGGGGAAAGGAAACTATTACGGCAGAGCATGATCGCATCTTTCGCGAATCCACTTCGGCACAACAGTTGAGGAGCCAGACGTCAAAAAATCAGTTAGGACATAATTTCAAAAGGGTTGAGGCTCAGTGGCCGAATTCAGCTGCCAAAGAAATCTCCTCCTACCTCTCCTAAGCTCGCTCATTGGTCATTCCAAATCAAACTTTAGACTTTTCATTGGCGATGCCATTTATGAGCGGATTTAACTTACAGTTTGTGATTGGATGTTGATATAAGGAAGAAAACATAATCAGGTTCAGTTCAGTTTATTATTTCATGAAAATGAACTTTAGGTGTAAGGTCTGTGCAAAAACCTTTACACTAAATGTTTTAGTGCTTTACGCCATCTAGTTTATGAACCTTAACTTAACCATACATGTTTATAACTGGTTTGGAGAATTTGTATACTGTGTATTAGCACATTGACATGACATTGGAAAAGCCATTTTTTACGGTATTGAAATGCAAATTTCTGTTTTGGTTTTTGGTTGGTTAAATATAATTATATTTTATTATAAATTATTAAATTCAATACTATTATGTATCAGCCCCTATTAATGTTATTGGTCAGTGCCTCGTAATTGGGCCTGGCGAGCGCGTTTGACATAAACAAAATGAAACTTATACTATCTTCTTATTGGTAATTAGTCGGGTCGACTGCCAACATACTCTATTGACGTAAAGTATTAATAACGTATTTTGACCTCTACAGTACGAATTTAATGGATTTTAATTTTTCTTCTGTCACTAGCATGTTCATTTTAGTAAATGGAAGCTACTAATATATGGAGAACGTAGTTTTATAACTTCATCGACTCTCAAACAGGACCGGGCAGAGGATGTATATATTTAGTTGCCAAATATCCAACCTTTATGGAAGTGTTGGAAATATAATAATAAAACCGAAGTATATGTTGACTCCCCATTTCCTAACCATTCTAATGTTAGTTGTTTTTAATGTCTCAATACATTTGTGCGCGGCATCTTCCCTTAAATACATTGCAATTGCAGTCAGGGATTTAATGACGAATCCCCTTTATCACTAAAGTAGTCAATGTAGGATGAAAATATCTTCATTGAATCATCGATAGGCTAACTCGTCCCTAGGTCGGCACATTTTCTAATCGAATTTTCGGTAAATAATGCGGAGGATATAACATATTTTACTACGATTAATTGTGACTTGACGTTAAAGGTCAGAAGAAACACTGTTAAAGGGGTATTAGCCAGTAAATAAATTATTAAAGTTAAAATTGAAAAACGTTTTTAGAATATATCATACAAAATGATAGTTATACCAAATACTTATACATTTAAATCTTGCATCGTAACACCTTAAAATGTACAATTGAAAATTTACATATCGGGAATCTTCATTTAAAACTGCATAATAGATATCAATATCTTTTTTTAATTTTCAGGATTTTAGGTTCAGTGCTATTTGAAATGATCATTTACACAAAACAATGCTTAAGAACATATATATCTCTATTCATGGCACCTAAATGCCTGTCCTCCTTCACCCTAACACCATTCCAACAGACTCATACATTTGCGCCTACGACAGTTAATTGCCTAATAATACCATAAATATACATTAAGTAGTCGCCATATACAATTGTCTCTTATATATTAAAAATCAGACACAAATTTACATCGAGTAACCTAAGTGATAAAGTTAAAATAGACTCAGTTTTATTTAAATCATAATACTAGACGTTTTTGAGTAACAGGTCATCATTCAGTCTCGACATATGTTTCGCTCCGTTAATTTCTATTTGCAATAATTTATTACCATAATATTAATTGGTTACGCTAGATATCTTAATCTTATACATACCTTCAAAGAACTAACCTCATATATGTATCGTCTGAAACAACATACTCGTTGGTAGTTTGTATAGGAAAGATATTTACATAATCAACTCCAGGATATAGATTCGACAATTAAGCCAGCCTGTTGTATGAAAGGGACACCTTAAGGTAAGGTGCTCGACCAATAAGAGTGTAAACACCTTAATATGTGGGTTGATTACAAAACTTAAACTTTGACAAATATTCTTGAAGAATTCACCATTGCCAGTGTCAAGGATAAAAGTGTAATTACCAGAAATCTATAATAAAAAGGCTTAGGGATATTTGTGTTTAATTTGTCAGACATGTCTTCAAAATTATTTACCAGTTGAAAATTATTGCAATAGTTGTTTTTCAATCTGTACAAGAATTTCTTTTGATGTTGGTGCTTTGATTATAAAATATGTAAAGTTCATGGTGCCAAGTGCAAGCGAAACTGGAATAGACATTATACTGAGTCAGGCTTTGATGACGCGTTACGATTAGACACAGAATTCTCTAGATCATGGCCTATGAATAACCGAATACCTTCGGTATAAGATGGTGCCTCATTTCATGTTCCAATCACTTTCCTTGAAATGTATCTTAAAGAAGCATAAAATAAGTAAATAACGGTAAAAACCACTTTTTTAACCTTGAAGGAACCAGCTTGAGGGTAGCTTGTGCTTCCGATTGTCACACTATCTATTCACCCCAGCAATTAACCTGGTTCCTCGAAGTTTTTAGTACTTACTACATTTATGTAGTATTTCCATCGTCATAAGCCTTGGTTGAAATACTTTTCGAGTTCGGGTAGAGTTGAGCTTGATTTTCTCACAAAACTATGGCAGACTTTTTAAACTATAGCAACTCAAATTCTTAAATTTTGTGAATAAACACCATTTAAAACGATAGTCTGCCATTAGCAACGACGAAGTGTAGTCTGCTAAGTTCTGCTCGAAAAATAAAGCAAAAAAACCGGTCAATTAACCGGTTCATGATGCTGAACGGTTTGCTGAGTTCGAAAAATACTGGTTTAAATTTGGTGTGTGTTTTGACAGGTGCCAATGGCGTCTGCTCCGAAATTTGAACCTATTACTGCCCTTAAGTAAGTTTCGCCCAAAAACCGCCAATGCCAATGAAAAGCCTTAAGTTTGATTGGGATTCACCAATGCGCAGTCGGAGGAGAATTCTTCTGCAGCTGAATTCGGCCACAGCAGTGTGGGAAATAAGGCACTTTCACAGGCCAATAGCCAGTTTAAAAATTACCTGGGCCAGTTTAAAAATTAAACGCTTTGGGGTCTACTGGCCCTGGAAGTATCTGGAAAAATTTAAAACCCCATTTAAAATGCAAAAAACAAACAATATCATCTTTAACATTGGACCGCAAACTTATAACTGAAAGTAACTTAATGGCAGATATATTTAATAAACATTTTATTAATAATCAACCCCCCTTAAATGTAATACTAGACAGTTACTCCCCTATCACTCATGAAATACCTGAATTCGTGTTTGAGAGTGTCACTGAAAAGCTAGTGTTCGAAACTATAAAAAAGTTACCGAATAGCAGAGCCATAGGTACAGATGGTATATCAACAGCATATTTGAAGGGTTTAGCAATATTAATAACTCCAATCTTAACTAAAATTATAAACATTTCTTTCGCGACCGGGATTTATCCCGAAAATTGGAAAGAATCCAAGGTGGTGCCGCTTTATAAAACTGGTGACCATACTGATGTGAATTATTACAGAGGTATCTCAATATTGCAAACAATGTCAAAAATACACGAAAAATGCGCGCACAACCAATTGATGAACTTTGCATTAGGAAATGGTCTATTTCATAGCCTACAATCAGGCTTTGTACCAGGACATTCGACTCTTACCGGTACAGTTAATTTACACGAAAGAATAATTAATGGACTAGAGAATAACAAGTTTGTAGGCATTGTTTTATAGACTTATCTAAGGCGTTTGACTGTGTAAACCATCAGGTCCTCCTGAACATATTGAAAAATTGTAATCTTAACTTTTACTCATTACTCTGGTTTAAATCATATCTCGGAAATCGTAGACAACAGGTTTGCCTTAATGGTAGTTATTCGGAATTTGAATACCTAAGATCTGGTGTTCCACAAGGTAGCATACTGGGCCCGTTATTATTTAACCTATATACTAAAGATAACCACACGGCTGTTAAAGAGTCCGATCTTTTAGAATATGCGGACGATATGGCCATAATAAGTTCTAACAGTGACTCGGGGTCTTTGATCTCCAAACTCGAAACTGACGTAGATTCATTACGACTAGCACTCCTACAAAAGGGCCTAAGAATGAACGTCCAAAAAACGGTCTTTATGATATTCTCTCCATCTCAGCAAATGAAGTTAGAGGTCAGGGACGTGAAAACACTGGGTAATACCGGCGTCCTAAGAGTCTCGGTAGTGAAATATTTAGGTATATATATAGATGAGAACTACAAATGGACCAATCATATTGACTATACTTGTAAAAAAATAAGGAAACGTATTTACTTATTATATCCATTCTTCTGTGCCCTGGATAAAAACTCTTTATAATGCATTGATCCAACCTTTGTTTGATTATTGTGATATCCTCTATACTACCTCAAATAAGTCTACCTTAAATCAATTGCAAATACTACAAAATGGTTGTGCGAAACGCATTTTGCGTAGAGATAAATGGTGCTCGGCTTCAGAAGCTAGAACTGATTTAGGGTGGTTGAATTTAGTCAGTAGACATCAACTTCACCTTCTTACTCTAATGTATAAAATTATAACAAGATGGCCCCGGCCATATTAACGTTTTGCCTTGGCTAGCTAAATTTATTGTAAGGTGACCCCGGCCTATATACTTTACGGTTATTTTTTCTTTTAATTATCAAATATCATTCCAATTATGAACAAAAATAATCTAGCTTGATTTTGGGTTATAGATTATGAAACAAGTAAATCTCATAATATTTGTGCCAAAAAAGTTAATTTAAAAACAATTTTATATATTTTAATTTAGTATAAAACAATTTTAGAACTAAAAATGGGGTTGACGGGACGCCCAGCCTGCCAGCCAGGGTCGGACCAATACTTTTCCGTGTAAACTCGGTTACGCTCTCTAAAACGCGCGAAACTAAAAACTTAGTAAGGAAATAATTTATAAATAAAAATGTGGTAGAAGGTACGCCCAGCCTGCCAGGCAGGGTCGGACCAATACTTTTCCGAACCTCTAAAACTCGCGAAAGTAAAAACTTAGTGAGGAAATTTTTCTCAGATTCCGCGCCTAGAACGAAAAGTTTCACTAGTGCCATCGTCCGGAGAAAACGCGAAGCTTGATCTAGGTGAAACAAAAATGGCAGGCCTGAGACCTGTAGCATCAACGGCAGTGTATGTGACGTTTAAACTTATAATTAAGTGCCTAATGAAAATTAGTACTCGAAATTTTTTGCAATGAATGAACCACAATTTTCAGAAGAGAATATTTTCAAAAATGGTAAGTGTTGAAAACCTAATCACCCTAATATTAACCAGATTAGTTATGTAAACTCTTAAGCCTTGGTCATAACACGAGTATAAAATTGGTCATACTGTTTTGTTTTGTTTAGTACCTGTTGCTCTCTCTCTCTCTTGTGAAAATTGCTACGAGTATTACACATATTTTCCAAAAGATCCTACTGAAAAAATTCGAAAAGCTCTTCAGTCAAACTTTAAGGGAAATGAATTCACACAGTATGGAATTATAAACGAAAAAAACTCTTGTTGCTTTAAAAAAGAGTCTAATTTAAAAGTAACGAAGATTGGTTTGAAGTCAACCCTTCTTATCGATTCTTGGGGTGTTCCCCTGACGGTCTAGTCAACGATAATTTGGTCGAAATGAAGTGTCCAGTCATTGGTGAAAAAGGAAACTTAGAAACAGTCCTCAAGAAAACTCCTTACGTAATCAAGAAGGACGGAACATTTTCTTTGAAACCCTAACAAATGTATTATGGGCAAGTGCAACTTAGTTTGGCCCTTTTAGGACTTCAAAGTTGTCATTATGTAATTTATTCAAACTGGAAGATGATTGTTTTGTTATATGTGCCTAAAGACCAAAAATTTATTAACAATCAATTAACCAAGATTACAAATTACTTATTTCAAAAGGTTTTTTTGCTTATTTTAATTACTACATTCCAAATTATTTGAAATGGAAAAATAATGGAGCAAATAAGGCTGAAGTGATATTTTTAAGTTCCTTAAAATGTGATAGAATCTTACAAATTTATTAAATAAAATTGTTTTACAAAATTTCACGAGTCTTGGGTGCATTATTCATTTGCATTTTTTTTCACGGGTTTTAGCAAGCTTGGGAACTGCGTAAGAGTTAATTTAAAATGATTTGAGGTCTGAACTTTACTTATTCCAAACAAAGCTGATAGAGCGGTGAATGAAATGCCAAGTTTTAGTTTCATGAGTGTCAAAAATACCCTATCTCGAGACTCGTAGTTTCCCCCATTCTTGGCCCATGCTTCCTCTCTACCTTATTTGTCCATGAAAAGGGGTATGAATTTACTGTTAATATTTTTAATGATCGCATCAAATAGACCAGTACTCTTTAATCCTGTTAATGAAATTATAGAGGGGGCATTCAATATTCCATTAGAAGCATTAACATAACATGTATGATTTTCCAAGGTGTTGACCATAATGCATTTACAGGGTTGCCACGGAATATTCAAAACCAAATTCCCTGACTTTTCCAGGTTTTCCCTGACCTTTTTCTGAGATTTTCCCTGACCTTTTCGGCCGAAAGTGTAAATGTTTACAGCACGTTTTAAGTGGTGCTTATAATTAAATAAAGTCTCTACATTTAAGTTTTCCAATGTATTTTTCACACCAAAAAGATTAAGAACCATTTTCACCTAAATGATTAAGAAAAATTTTATCTAGGATATAAATAACAGTCTGAGAGATTTCTTTAGAGAGCATTAACTTTACAAAAACAATTCTAGACATTTTTTAGGATTGCTCTAGAGTTCACTCTGTGTTAAGAGAGGATGAGAAGAAACTTTCATTACTCTTTCAATAAAGACTTATCCCCAGAAATTTTACCTACTAAAATAAAATTCCCTGACTTTTCCCTGACTTTGCTGAAATTTTTCAAATTCCCTGACTTTTCCCTGACCTTTTTGGCCCATTTTCAAATTCCCTGACCCGTAGCAACCCTGATTTATCATTGGGGTTTGGAGTGGTGCATTTGTCGGTCGTAGTTTCCTCGGTAGTTTGTTGAACAGCATCAATCCCCAATCTTTCAGCTAGAATTTCTGCGTCTGCTGGTCCATTTATTTCAGCTGTTTCACTTGCATGCAAAGTTGGAGATTGTGAGAGCTGATTCCTTTTTTTTTCAGTCTTTCCAATCTCCCATTAGCCTTGAACTATTGTTGTTGATCATGTTTCCTTAACGGGAGTTTTTTGGAAGGAACAGCCAAAGGTCCAAGTCTGGGAGGGTAACTTAACTTATCTACAATAATAACTCTAATTATAATTGGTTTTAAATTAATATTATACGCTTAAAACATACCTGAATGTTCATATTTCGGAATGAAGGGAGCAGACAACCATGGACTTGGTGTGTGGTTTACCCATTTTTAAAGCTATATCCCATTGTTTCGACAATTTAACGTCGCGCGGAAATTGGTGAAAGCGGACACCTCTCATTATTTATACACCCATACACGCTGCAGTATTTAACCATTGTTTAATTACGTTTAAATAAACAGCAAATCTGACAAAAACTAGCCAAATTATCGTTGAGCAGATAGTTGAGTTGTTGATTTAATTTTATAATTATCTTTGAGCAATTCAATTTAATTAACTTTAATTAAACCATGAGTATGTTGATTGCGTTTGTCATTAATGGTATCGCCGGAATCAAGTTACATTTAAACACCTGATTAAACTAATCATCGATCATCCACCTTGCAATAGGCAGACTAGACGGAGTTCGCAAACTTCGCAGTCTATTTATGACATCTCATGTTGCCCTCTATTGAATCTCTCAACAACTATCGTTAAATTTATTACTTAAATAATATAATTTTTTTTAAATATAATAATCATATTAGCTAATTATAATTATTTAACTTTAAATGAGTATGTTTCATTGATTTAAATCGCATTGCTAAAAATTATTGGCGGGCGCTAGGCAGTCATTCTCTCTACTCTCTCTCCTCTCCCACTTACAAAATCCAGCCGCAGCTGGTTGCCGCGCGTCGGGAAGGGGAGGGTGGGTGGGGATCCACAAACTTCTACCTCTCTCTACTCAACAGTCTAACTTAACTCGGGTTTTGTACTAAGCAAGCGTGGCTTCGTGGTAACGCGCTCGCTCGGCCGTCTTCACTGACGTCTCGTATGGATTAGGACATGGCAGGTTCAAACCCCGGCACCGACGGGAAAAATAATTTCAATTGAAATTAAATACGTTACGCCACCTATGAGGTGTAAGGTGAACTACGGATGAATTTCGAGTCGAAAATTCGCGGGAAATTTGAAATTTAAAAAGTTTATTTATGAAGAATCTTATTATGCGGTTACACCAAATCCAGCCAGCCGTCCAGCCAACAGAGGGCGGAACAATAGTTTTCCAGCTCTAAAGAGCGGCAAAACTAAAAAATGAAACCCCTGAGTATATCCGCAGTATTTTCAACAATTCCCTTAATGGCCCAAAGAAATATTTTACAAGAGGCAGTGTTCAAAATCTATATGTCGAGGACTCTAAGAATAAGTATAGTCAAAAAAGTATAAAAACCAGAGGGGTAAAACAATGGAACACTTTGCCGGAACCAATTAAGAAATCAGAATCAATTTATATATTTAAACGAAAACTCATAAACTACTTGAAATCTAAAAATTAGCTTATGAAGATTTTGTTGACTGTAAAAGTAGTGAACTGGTAACAAAATTGTAATTTTAAAGTCAAAACTGTAATTTTAAAATCAAAACTGTAATTTTAAAATCAAAATTGTAATTTTGAAATCAAAACAAATTTTAATTTAACGCTGGACTCCCTTGTAAACCAGACTTTAGCCTGAATGGGATTATCCAAATAAAGCTTTGTTATTATTATTATTGTTATTATTATTATTATTATTATTATTATTAAGTTATTATTATTGTTTTTATGTAGGCTGTAAGTTGTAAAAACTGATGTTTTTCCTCTCTGTTGCGCCGATTGCGCATGTGCGAAACACTTGGCTATAGCTACAGCTCGGTAACTCAATTAACAAGGGGGGGGGCTAACGGAGAATTCGGTCTCTCCAAGAGTCCTTGTGTTGTGTGATCCTTTGTATCTATAGACCAAGTAGAGTCAATAGGCCAAAAATGAAGTCAAAGTTCTTGAAGAAACAACACGTGTTCCAACGTCTTTTTCTCAAAAAATAGGACTTTGAGATCATGTTTGGCCTATTAACCCTACTCGATCTAAAATCAAACCGAGGAGTCGCATATATAAGGTTCATTAGTATAAAAATGTTCCTTGCGTAAATTAACAAGTTGGGAAAACCAAAATATTACCTCTCCGTGTCGAGAAGATTATATAAACTTAAGTATCCAATGAAAACGTCGACCTTTTTGCCCTCATCCTTTCCCGCGCTTTGCGCTTCCGCATTTCATCTTTACTCTAAACATTATCTTCCTCCATTTTACATAAAAAAATCAAATACTCACCAAAAGAAGCGGCAAAAACCTGCTGGCTCTTTATAACCACTTAATTTGACTTAATATCCAATTTCCAACAACAATAATATAACGGTAGTTTAATTGACAACCTACTAGCATCGAAATTCTCATTAAGAATGGCTCCCGCAGATAAAAAAGGGCAATTTTCTACTAGGTGGGCGTTATCTCATTAGATTTGAAAAATATCATTTGTCTTTTTTACCAATGCCTAACCGTTTGGATTTTTTTAAAGCAATCTTAGCACCAAAAAATATTTTTTGATACAAAATAAATGTTTTATATTCTTATTAAGAATAAAAACAAGAGGATAAAAAAGGTCTGTCTCTGTCCTCTCGTAATTTTTTAAGCTTTTATCATGATTACTCTATACAACAGTAACAAGGAGTATAAACCCATTAGTGGAAGCAGTATTTTTTTTCCGAAACAATCTCGCTTATGTTTATCCTCTCTAGACTTCGCTAAAAACATATTACTCCTACGTAAAATATTAATAGACAGGCAAGGATTCATACCATTAAAGAAGGAGCGCAATATTATCCATATTTCACACACACAATCACATAGGCTGTTGGGTAACTCTTTCTGTATTAATTTTGAGTTGATAATAAAAGATTATCTTAAATACTAAAATAAATATAAACAATATAATATATTTTCTTCGCTAGATATTCACCTTACTGAGCGTTGCATCGTTTTAAAAAATATAGCTAGACATTGTTGGGAGACTTGACTAATATTAACGTTTGAAATGAAGGATACGCCAGTTGTTTCGACCTACTCAAATCGGTAGTATATAAAGGTTGCGTGAACCTTTGGTGCAAGCCCCACCATTGGAAGGCTAGACAATTCTCGTAACCCTAGCCGATCGCCGCGTATGTCTTAGTCTTAACTATAACGATGGAGATAGAAGCCAGTATGTACAGACTGGTGTCCATGTGGGATGGACATAAGACTGGATGATGGCGGTGTTTAGAAGCCAGTAAGTACAGACTGGTGTCCGTGTGGAACTTTAACATCCCAGGTCTTGACAATGCTGAACTTTTTACTCTTAAACCATCAACGGTGTAAAGGAAACATAACGTTATTAGCCTTTTGAACCTTAAAAACAATTAGATTAACTCCCCTTGTATGTCCCGATAGGCTAAGTGTTGTCTAACCCCCCCCCCCCACTTTTTCACATCGCAAAAGTTGAAGAAATAATGGGTTACAAAAACGTGTTAAAAAATAATACAATGTTTTATTTTGTTCCATCTATATACAAAAAAAATAAAGCAAAATAATTATCAGCGATAAAGGAATTTTAAATTTTAATTTAATTATTCACCATGAACCTATTCAAATAGCCCTGAAACATAGTTCATAACCAATTACCATTAATTATTTTTCCTAGTGGTTTCTGAGTAAAAACCGGGCAGTGTTTGAGAGGGCCCAGGTTGAGAGGGCCCAGGTTGAGAGGGCCCTGGCTGAGAGGGCCCAGGTTGAGAGGGCCCAGGTTGAGAGGGCCCTGGCTGAGAGGGCCCTGGCTGAGAGGGCCCAGGTTGAGAGGGCCCTGGCTGAGAGGGCCCAGGTTGAGAGGGCCCTGGCTGATAGGGCCCAGGCTGAGAGGGCCCTGGCTGATAGGGCCCTGGCTGATAGGGCCCTGGCTGAGAGGGCCCTGGCTGAGTCGTAGCTTGCTGTTGTATAGCTAATGAACATATATCAATGAATAAAAATGTTATTAGTTTCCCTATATTACACTAACCTATCGCTAAGAAAATATATAATAAACAATGGTCGTTACCTCTTATTAGGGGACAGTTCGCAGCCTGATGGCCTAACTGCCTGTAAGCGTAGCAGACTCTTGATCTTGACCTGTGATTTCCACCACCGCGATTTCCACCTCGCCTTCCTCCTCCCCTCCCCCCTCGACGGCCACGCGTTCCTTCAACGAAGTTCATGTACACTCTTACCATTTTCGAATGATACAAAATATCCCTCGCATTCAGCTATATACGCTTTTATGGGTATGGTGTTAAAAAACGAGTCCTTTCAAGAACATTTTTACTAATAGATTCATTGTTGTATAGATTAGAGTATATGTAGACCGAGTAACGTCAATAGGCCAAAAATGCTGTGAAAGTTCTATTTTTTTGGGAAAGGAAATTAGTAACGTATTATTGGTTATGGTGCCTCCAACTCAGATCCAGAACTCAATTCTCTACTGGATATCGTTAATTCCACGATATATAGCGGCCTATAGGAAACAGTTGTTCATAATTTTTTTCACTAAAATTGACACACAGAATAAACCTGCAATATTGTGCTCGGACCATCCTTTAAAGCATTATACAGAGAGAATAGTTTTATATTTATCAGAAGTCCGTATTAGTGTCCATAACCACATTAAGAAACTGATGAATCACAGTACAAACTCATTGATAGCGCGGCAACTCTTTAACCACGTAACAAAGACATAAATTCTAAACATCAATAAGTAAGTAACCTAGTCATAAATTCAGCAACATCAATAATTATATAACAAAGTCATAAATTCAGCTACATCAATATTTTATTACGAAGTCATAAATTCAGCATCAATAATTATATTACAAAGTCATAAAATCAGCATCATCATTAATTATATAACAAAGTCATAAATTCAGCAACATCAATATTTTATTACGAAGTCATAAATTCAGCATCAATAATTATATTACAAATTCATAAAATCAGCATCATCATTAATTATATAACAAAGTCATAAATTCAGCATCATGAATAATTATACAACGAAGTCATAAATTCTCAACATCAATAATTTAATAACAAGGTCACAAATATCCAACGTCAAAAATTTAATAACAAAGTCAAATTGCCAACATCAAAAATTTAATAACAAAATCATAAATTCCCCGCATAAAAAATTAAATAACCAAGTTATAGATTTTGAAACATCAATAGTAAAAAAACAAAGTTTTAATTTCGTAACAAAATCGTGGATTTTAAAGAAACCAATAATAAAGCCCTGGTGATAATTGTTGCTGTCTGGTAAGTTCTGTTCTCTAGAGGAGTGAGTGTTGCACATGAAATAATTACGAATTTCTGATCAAGTGTTAACGGGTTAAAGACACTTCCATATCGTATAAGGACGTCACAAATAATTTACTGCAATAGACGATGTATCATGGAAAAACTCCAGAATTGTCATACATTCCTGAAGACAAAATGCCTATCAGATTTTACACTCCCTCCAATGTTGCTTCTATTTGAGAGTTATTTGTTCGAGAAACCTGACAATTTCCCAAAAGGGAAATCGTTTGGGAAATGGCAGTGAACGTCACTTCATGCTACACATCCAGTGACTTTGCCCGAAGCTTGGTTTTTCACCAAGACTTACTAAACGGGATCGTTTGGGAAATAGCAGCGAACGTAACTTCATGCTACACATCCAGTGACTTTGCCCGAAGCTTGGTTTTTCACCAAGACTTACTAAACGGGATCGTTTGGGAAATAGTAGCGAACGTCACTTCATGCCACACATCCAGTGACTTTGCCCGAAGCCCGGTTTTCCACCAAGTCTTACTAAACGGGATCGTTTGGGAAATAGCAGCGAACGTCACTTCAAGCTACAAATCCACTGACTTTGCCCGAAGCTCGGTTTTCCACCAAGACTTACTAAACGGGATCGTAGCGGAAATGGGAGCGAACGTCTTCTTTGGAGCTTCAACATTGTAAACACATCGACTAAAGCAGTAAGAAATGTGACAATTAAACGCAATGTGTCCTATTTTGAATCCGTTAACACTCGATCAGAAATCCTCAATTATTATAAAATCTTGACATATACATGCGTCTAGACAACAGAACTTGATAGACATAGACGTTCATTGATACAGGACTCCCAGTAGGTGGCGCCTGGAAACCAAAATTGACCTGAAAACATTTTAATAGCAAAATTACATCATCACTCCTCCCCCCTCCCCGAATCAAAAGGTGACAACCGGGAGAGTTCTCGCCCTTAATTACGTAACGAACAGAATTGACCTCTTGTATACCAGAATTTTGTTACTATAAAGCTTTCTCGTCTATTTCCCTCTATATAATCTGAATATGGTTGAAATTGTTCTGGTAATACTCAATGGAAATCCGTTCATTGATAAAACCAAAAGTACAGAGATATAAAAAAGGTACACTTTGTTGAAACTTGCTCGCGCCAAGTAATATGAGAAGTCCTCCTTTATATCAGAATAGTGTCGACCCCCCCTTCCGACCTTCGCACACGGAACAATCCGTGAATAGGCTCATTTAGTAGCAGATGCTATGTATAGTACCAAAATAAAACGATAGGATCGATAGCATCATGTACTACTTTTTATAAACCTGTGACATCAAAAAGCTCTTCCCTGATGGTTAGTTCATGTAATCGGTTAAGTGGATTGTAGTTTGCTTCTCAAGTTACATGTCGTGCACAGTCAAACGCAGGGAATTGTTAATGAAGTGTACTTTTTGTTTATATCTATACACTTTTGATAAAACCCTGTTCTTGTAACGTAATATGTGAACAGATCCAATAAGATTTCTTTATTCCACAAAGGAATATTGCAATCTGAATTCACACAGTTTTCTTTATTCCGCACATGAATTTTGAATCCACTAAGAGTCAAATCTCCAATTATTGCAAAATCCTGATATTTACATATATTTAGTCAACAGATCTTGATAGACAACAATGTTCATTGATACAGTGTTCTCCCGTAATAGACCATTTCATTATTGACCTGGGTGAAGAGAACTTCACAGGGCGTATGAGTACGTCAAGAAGCACCACTAGAGGCAGTGCGAGTTAGACAGCCTCCCGCGTGTAGTTAACAAATTTTGTTATTTCACACAGGAAATTTAAGGTCTAATAGTTCAGCTTTTTTCTGGTAATACATATACCTTTGTGGTACGAATAGTAACATTCCCTGTAAGAAGCTTCGAATCTGTCTCGAAAAAGTTTGTTTCCGAACGCTAAATCCAACTGGCAATGATAGTCAGTTGAAACTTTCTCTTCAAGACCAGGGAGTAGAGTTATGTCAAAGGAATCAAAGAACATCTTCAGTGCCGTTTTACTTTTTAAAAAATTTATATTGAAATCCCCCACAACAACTGTTGGAACAGAGGCATCATATCTAATATCGAATAAAGGATTAAAATCCTCAAACACTAATCTCAAACTCGCTCCGGGCGATTTGTATAATAACACAACACTCATTGGTTCATTTTCAATGGTAACATCCAACCAACAGCGTTCCACATGCGAATTTCTAAAAGGTCTATCGCTTCGTAATACCCTATTTTCCAAATCGTTAACTACATTCTCGGGTAAATCTTTTAAATAAATGGAAGAACCAAAAGCAATTCTACGTGCCGTTCTTGGCAGATAAATACCGCCCACTTCCTTAAAGGATGGCACATTAAACTCATCGGTTTCCTTCTTCCACGTTTCAACAAAGCATAATAAGTGGGCATTTCTTATCACGGTACTGTCTGCTAAAATATCTTTCAAATGCGCGTTTAAGGACTGCACATTGTAAACATAAATATAAACCGGTTCGTTCAAGAACGGTAACGCAATACTCTTCGTATCTCGTAATCTTTTAAGTTCCAATTCAACTTGTTTGTTTTTAGGCGCATTTGGAACTTGAAATTTACCCTCAATATACAAACCAGAGGCGTTTCTCGCTCTACTACAAGCAACGTATAAATGAGCTCTCTCTAATTTCTTTCTTGATTACAATGCACTACTACAGACGAATACGTATCACCTTGACTCTTGTGTATCGTAATAGCCTCAGAAATGACCAAAGGAAACTGTTTCCTAGAGACCGAAACATTATTTTGCCTCCATTTTCTACTGAATGCCTTAGTAACTTTCTCGACAGGAGTCCAAATCCTGTTAAAGTTATTCTGCTCGTATAACCCATGACTCTTTTGTCTCAACAACTTTCCAACATTAGCATCAGCAAACTCAATCCAAACCCTGAACGGAATTTGTTCACCGAGCCTATTTGTGCAGTACTCTATTTTTCTTAACCAACCTGTTGCCCCATTTGTAAGTCCGTCAGACGTATCAACTTTGTTAGTCATCATGTATCTGGCGCCACAAGCGAGCGTTAATTCTTTAGGCAGACCATACGTATCAGACGTTGCCAACGTTTGAACTTGAGAAAGAATGTTATTTCTAACTTCGCTAGTAAGATCAGCATTTACAACATCTACTGAAACGGAAATAGACTTTTCTGTATTCATGTTTAAAAGCATCTTTTCGTTAAACTGGTTCACTTCAACGTTAGTAGGGAAAAGATGTAACGCTTCTTTTGGCGGTACACGCTCTCTATTTACTTCTAAACTTACAAAAAAGTCAATATCATCCTGATTCATACTTCCCACAGCCATTCTGTTCAAAGCTTCCGCAAATCTTTTGTCATCTTTTTGCCTCATAATTTCTTCAAGCTCTGCAAACTGGAATTCTTCCCATATTGGGTTACCAATTAACGCCGCATAGGGATTGTCAGTATCACTTTGACCTTGAAAAGCGAAATGATCGCGCACTGGTCTAAGTTGGTTAAAATCTCCAACTATCAGTACAGATACACCACCGAAATAATCTGGACAACCCATTATCTCTTGCAATCTCGCGTTAACTCGGTTAAAAACCTTCGCACCAACCATTGATATTTCGTCAATATTTAATAACTTCACTTGACCATACATCAATGTACAATTGTGAAGAGTTTCACTTTCTTATCTGGAAATGTTTCCGGCAAATTGACTAACGTGTAGACAAAAGGTACTATGCAAAGTCGCCCCACCCATATTAAAGTCAGCCTTGCCCGAAGGTGCGCATCGCAGAACTTTAACCTCCGAGGGATTAGACCCTGGTTGCTTATTGTAAAATCTAGTAACAGATTCAAATATGGCACTTATCAAAACGCTTTTTGCAACACCAGCGCCTCCTGTAACAAATAGCCGTAAAGGCGTTACTTTGCACTTTAAATGGTGCTGAACTTCAAAAAATATTTCTCTCTGTTTCAAATTCAGCTTTCTAACAAGGGCATTGTATTCTGAATCATTAACTAACGTGACTGATGGAGCAACAGTTTTTTCCGCATTACCATCAAGAATATCTCTGTTAATATTTCCTATTGCCTCTTCCACTGTATTAATTATAAATTCAGAATCTTCAACAATTAAAGACCTATCTATTTCATTTTGATGTTCCAATTCAGGTTGGATATTAGTAAGATCAGCTTCAATAATTTCACTTTCGAAATCTCTCACAGCCTGTTCAATAGCTGCCTCGTCAATTTCATTATGAAATTCTTTTCTAGATTCCGTTATAATCTAGAGTCTAAGCTCATACTCAGATTTTACATCCTTTGTCAAAATATCTCTACTCTCATCACGCCAAGGCGAGAATAACATGACTTGTTCACGATAAAACTGCTCGGGATCTTTCACTAAATTGACTCTACGATACCGTATAATTTTAGAATGACCACGTTTTCGAATGAACCCTGAATCATTTTTAAGTTTTAACCATTTACCACATTGAACTTCATCGCTCTCACCGTCATCAATATGACTTTGAGTTTTCGAAGCTCTACTACTTTTGGAAAATTCATACCAAGCCGCAAATTGAGCTAACGTTACTGCCTCTAAATCATCTGGCTTTTGAACATAATGGTCTAACATTCCAGAAGCGAAAACATCCAAACTATCTTTGGACAATTGTTCAAGCTCAACTTTGCTTTTGAGAATATGAACACGATTTTGGGCACATTTGTATTAAAATAAATGCAAGCCCGACTACACCTGGAGACTGGAATTTGTAAAGCGCTATAAACCGCTTCCTGCGCTCTTACCTCGTGCGCGTTCTAAAACTGATTAGCAATCACCTTCAACTTTTGCTTCACCGTGCATTTATCAGACTGCGCTCGTTTAGCAGCTTCACGCAGAAGCATTGACATACCACGCTGAGATTTCCCTATATAAGACACGATATACATAACCAGAGCGTAAGGATCAAGAACAAACTGAATGTCCATATTCGCTTGCCAGAGGCGCAAAGTGCACGGGTTGTACGGATTAACCCTAGTATCTTTAGGGTGTCTTTTCAATAAAACCACTTTCCTTTTGAGGTCATACGTAGTGGCTTTAATATACTCATCTTCAGTTATACGCAACTTTTCCTACAACTCCTCAAAACTATCTACCCACAATTCTTTCTCTTTCGATTGCAATAGCTCAGGCAATTTCTTGGAATTGTTCTTACACTTAAGTTCTTCGTCAAGACTACCCGGTTCTCTTAAACTCGGATCATAAATAATAGTTCTAGGCATGGGAGGAAATGGAATTCCAAAACGACAAACTGAACTATCATTAACCTTCTTCCTACACGTTGTCGTGTGTTTATGCATTTGCAATGACGTTAACAAATCCCCATTATCATCGTTCAATTTACCAGCGCAAGAAATAACTTTATCAATATATTACTCTACCTCTTTAACATTTGACAAGTCATCTTTAAGCTTCGGCGCATCTTTAATCCATATCAACCCATGTTGATGAGGAGAGCCTCTTTGCTGTATTTCAACCCTGAAGTAATAATCTTCAATAACACCAAGAGGGCCTAGCTTTTGCAGAGCTTTAAGAAGAGCCCGAAAACGGTGGTCAAAATATCTAGCACAAGTAACAGGATCATCCTGAATCAACTTTGCCTTTTCCGAAAAACTTAAATTGCCAATATCATCATTCGCTAAGCGATCCTGACCCGAAGTCACCCTCAGTATGTTCAAAAGCTCAGGCCATTTGCCTTCCGCAGCTGAAAACGTTATAAAAAAGGTAGCCGTACCAAGCTGCCTAATCATAGCCATCAACTCTTTCTGCCTATGCTGCCAATATGAAGGCGAGGACTGCAAATTTTCTAATACTCTAAAACCATCATCCTGCTTAACAATTGAATCGAGTGCACCAGCAAACGATAAAAACCCAGCAGTGTAGTTTGAGCCATCTTTTCTCTTGGTTTTTAGCCACATCGTATATATACGATGAGGCTATTAGTTTGTCCCGCGAGCCTGTGGTGGTGCTAGTGGTGGTGGTGGTGGTGGTCGTCGTGGTAGTAGTTTTTCGCGATTTGGAATGTGGTCAGAGTCAGAGTTACCCAAAGAAATGGTTATGTCAGAGCTAACCGAAGAAATGGTTATTTTTTTTCTCTTTTTTATTCTAAGAAATGGTAATTTTTCTTTTGGATTCTAAGAAATGGGGCATAAGTCTATGTTGTAAGATAATCTCGGCATAAGTCTATATGCACTTATAAGTGACCACGATCGTATCTTTGGGGTCGGATACTTCTGAAATTGTATGAACAACATGCACTTATAAGTGACCACGATCGTATCTTTGGAGTCGGATACTTCTGAACTTGTATGAACAACATGCACTTATAAGTGACCACGATCGTATCTTTGGGGTCGGATACTTCTGAACTTGTATGAAAAACATGCACTTATAAGTGACCACGATCGTATCTTTGGGGTCGGATACTTCTGAACTTGTATGAACAACATGCACTTATAAGTGACCACGATCGTATCTTTGGGGTCGGATACTTCTGAACTTCTATGAACAACATGCACTTATAAGTGACCACGATCGTATCTTTGGGGTCGGATACTTCTGAACTTCTATGAACAACATGCACTTATAAGTGACCACGATCGAATCTTTGGGGTCGGATACTTCTGAACTTGTATGAACAACATGCACTTATAAGTGACCACGATCGTATCTTTGGGGTCGGATACTTCTGAACTTGTATGAACAACATGCACTTATAAATGACCACGATCTCATCTTTGGGGTCGGATACTTCTGAACTTGTATGAACAACATGCACTTATAAGTGACCACGATCTCATCTTTGGGGTCGGATACCTCTGAACTTGTATGAACAGCATGCACTTATAAGTGACCACGATCTCATCTTTGGGGTCGGATACTTCTGAACTTGTATGAACAACATGCACTTATAAGTGACCACGATCTCATCCTTGGGGTCAGATACTTCTGAACTTGTATCTTTGGGGTCGGATACTTCTGAACTTGCATCTTTGGGGTCGGATACTTCTGAACTTGTATCTTTGGGGTCGGATACTTCTGAACTTGTATCTTTGGGGTCGGATACTTCTGAACTTGTATCTTTGGGGTCGGATACTTCTGAACTTGTATCTTTGGGGTCGGATACTTCTGAACTTGTATCTTTGGGGTCGGATACTTCTGAACTTGTATCTTTGGGGTCGGATACTTCTGAACTTGTATCTTTGGGGTCGGATACTTCTGAACTTGTATCTTTGGGGTCGGATACTTCTGAACTTGTATCTTTGGGGTCGGATACTTCTGAACTTGTATCTTTGGGGTCGGATACTTCTGAACTTGTATCTTTGGGGTCGGATACTTCTGAACTTGTATCTTTGGGGTCGGATACTTCTGAACTTGTATCTTTGGGGTCGGATACTTCTGAACTTGTATCTTTGGGGTCGGATACTTCTGAACTTGTATCTTTGGGGTCGGATACTTCTGAACTTGTATCTTTGGGGTCGGATACTTCTGAACTTGTATCTTTGGGGTCGGATACTTCTGAACTTGTATCTTTGGGGTCGGATACTTCTGAACTTGTATCTTTGGGGTCGGATACTTCTGAACTTGTATCTTTGGGGTCGGATACTTCTGAACTTGTGTCTTTGGGTTTTTACGATTGCGTACTAACTACAGTGTTTCACAAGTAAAACGTTCTCGATTGCTGGAGCCTTACAAACGATGGGGCTCTAATCTGGCCGGGGCCATCTTGTTCTCATACAAACTTGTATGGAATCT
>JAEQBA010002130.1:0-22121 GCA_019434445.1 Phalangium opilio
AGTTTGCAGTGCATCCATGATTAAATTTTGTTTATCCGTGGTTGGTTGATCGGTCGAGTCTCGAATGCACGATCCTCAGTTCCTCTATTTTCTTTACAAGTTGGGGTATGCACACGGACAACGGATCCAAGATCTTTTGTCGTATTTTTATGAAACTCATTTTCGTCATTATGCTTCGCAGTGAGCTCTCCCTCATACTTCGAGTTCGCCTTAATTTCAATGTTCTGTTCTGTGATAACTGACCTCCTTTCTCAATGAGCAGATTATCTCGATACTCTGGTGTTTTCTTGGTCCAGTTGTGTGTTAGGAGTAGGCTTAAGTTTAGGATCATTGATTGTTGTAGGTGTAGTAATTGTCTGCCTAAGAAGCGTAACTTCCTCCATCAGCTGTGTATGTTCAATTTCCATATCTTTGAATCCCAGAAGAAGATCCTTCATAGTTCTATTTGGTCACATAATGCGTCACTTAGGCATTCCGGAATGAATTAGTAAGAAAAAACTAACTGCTTTACCCGCGGGGTTTAAGATCTGTTTTTTCCTTAAGTGTTTTACCAGAAGTTTGTTGATTATATGTGTTCTTGGTTTGGAGTTATTGAAGGAGAGCGATGGCGTTCTTAGGTTACTTATTGGAATTTTCAGAGAATATAGACCACCGTATGGCGACAAGATTGTCGCCATACGGTGGTACTGTGAGAGGAGGAGGGGGGTCATTTCTGCCCTTTTCGTTCTTCTCTCTAGGACGTGCCGTACCTTAGGGGGAAAATATGGTTGGGGAAGGAGGTGGGGGGCATAACCATTGTAACGCCCCCCCCTCGTTGTGGCGGGAGATTTAGTTGATTATTAAGGTGATGGCGCGAAATTTGAAATTTTTTTAGTGTATTGGTATGACGTCACGTGACTTGGTGACGACATTCAGTGTCCATAATGTTATTATTTGGTGTATCTTTAGGATATTGTATGCGTTTAGGATATTGTATGCGTTTAGGTATGATTATTGGTAATTCTATAGGTTCTGTGGGCGCTTACTGCACATAACCTTCTAGTATTGCATTACTGTGTATGATTTTAACGTTTCTCCTGGTATGTTTATGTTATACTAAAGAACTAGATTAGGTTTACGTGGTTTATTGAAAATTAAGCAGCGACTAAGTTCTACAGTAAGGGTGTATGTTTTGTATTGTTATTATCAGGTGTATCTTTAGGATATTGTGTACATTTATGGTATGATTTAATGGTAATTCTACGGATTCAGTAGGCTCTTTCTAAACACACCCTTCCCGTAATGTTGTTCTTTGTACGGTTTTAAGGTCTCTACATGTAGGCTTATGTCATACTAAAGAACTAGTTTTAATTGAGATATGTTTACATTGCAAAAGGGTACAAATTAAGTTACTACACGGTACTACAGTAGGGTGTTATAGTTAGTAAACGAGATACATGGGTTAGAACAACAGAAACAACAAGACGAATTACGACAGTTTTTACACATTTTAGTATTTGGTAAGTAGTTAAAATGAAACAGTACTACTAAAAAAACTCAGAACATAAGGATTACATTAGCTTTAATACGAATCTGGAGAATAAGTACAATTACTGGAGTTTAAATGCGAAATATTACTAAAAAACATGAGAAAATACGATTTACATAGAATACATGGCAAACAAGCACAATTAGGTCGTTATTAAATTAAATCTTGTTTAAGAATTATATATTTTACTACGCGCTAAAATATTGATATACAGTTAAAATGCGCAATCGTTACTAAAACATCATCAAAAAGCAAGAATTACACTGATTTTGATAACAAACAATTCACTAAAATGCAAAATTAATACTACTTCAAAAAAATGGCAGTACAAGATGATTAAATACATAGACATTTACCATCCTAGAAAATAGATCAATATTACTGCATGCGAGATTATTAAGTACATATATACCCATGTACCTTCATAGAAAATATAGCAATACTACTTTAAATAGGATTAAAAGCTACAATGGTTATTATACGATTATAGTACAAATATTAGGCTAGTTATTAAGCTATTCCCAGGATTGACGAAAAAATATATTTTTCTATACACGCTAAAATAATGATATACGAGCACGGATAAAAATATTGAAATATTACTAAAAAACGTTATAATTATCATCAAAAATAAAAAATACACTTATACAAAACAATTCAATACTACTAGACTAAAGTGTTAATATATACTAATTAAAAAAAAGCTTATTAAATGCAAAAATATTACCAAAACGCTGCGTATTCGTTAAAATATTGTTACATGTTAATAGTTGAAATACGTTATATTACTATAAATAATACTTGAGTTACTAATTAAAATACTGATACTGGGTATCTAAAATATATACAAGTAACTTATGTCAAAAATGTCAAAGATTCTATTTAATATAACCGTATGGGGTAGTTTTATAATCAGATATTATTCGAACTTTATCCACACGACCTGATATGTTTTGGTCTGGTGAGCGTGATCAGAGTGTGATCTTGCAGACGTCTGATTTGTGGGCCAATAGGGACTTGAACCGAGTTCATTAGAGGTTCACCTTCATTGTTTACTCCCAGTAGTTTCTTCATTGTTTCGAAATTTATATAATTTTCTGTAGAGGCGTTTAAATAAAATCCTTTAACTTTGATAATGTTAGTTTTAGCGCCTGTTTTAGGATCTAGAATGTCCATAGAATAGTTCTTTGGTCCAGCACTCCCCCATTCACAAATATAAGCGTCTTGCCCATAAGGTTCTAATTCATTTTTAAGTTGCCCCAAATAATCGCCTGTGGGTAGCAAATGAGCGCCGTCTGGCGAGAGGTACACTAAACTGTCAGTGTCATAGTAAAAACAAAGGTCACCGACCTTTCAAGATGCTTTAATAAATGTAATCGCGCCATAGATGTTGTGTAACAAGCGATAACTACGTTGTGTGTTTGTGCACCAGCTCGTTTTCTAGGATGTGTTCGTATTTTACAAGTACTGTGCTTTCGTTAATTGTTAATAAACTTTTAACCTCCAAGTCTGGATTTAATATTAGTGCGTATAATTTGTGGGCATCTTTGATCAATTCGGTAGAGATGTGTCTTGTTTTCTGGCCGAATTTACCCCAAAAAGAGTTAAGCATAAGTTTGCTAAGGCATCTGAGACCTTCATTTTTCTCTACTTTCGTGATATCGAGTTCTACACCCTCTTCGTCTTTGAAGTTTTTGATATATTCCTCTTTGTCTTCTTGAGTCTGGCAATCTGCAGGGAAGCCACTAGCTTGGGCTTTATACTCTAAAAAGGTATTAACGTAATCTTTAAACAGTCCTCCCTGTTTTGTTTGGGATCGTATTGCGTCACTTTGTATGACCAAGCCTCGTACATTCGCGTGATTTTGTAGCCATTCTCTACTGCATGACGTAACTCGTCGACTACCCATGTGCCTCGCAATTCTCTTTGTTCTGTAGTATGGTCGCAATCACCTTGAAATTGGGTTTTGCAGCAGGTGTAACATAGTGGAAATGTTAATTTCCCGTTAATACGAGCAGGTAAAACTGGATGAATCAGGTTTTGAGCCGGTAAGACGTCACACTTAAGAAGTCCATCAAACGAAAATATGTCAGGAAAATCGTCTAATATGATTTCAGGATGTCCTATAGGTATCTTGGTGGTTTTGTTAATGAAAGGGTATAAACTTGTGAAATCGACGTAATGAATACGCTCCGATCCTGTTGTTTTATGGTATAGTTTTGTTGCGCAACATCGCCCCCCGAAGAATGCATCACGGGGGTCTAATCTTTTTACTATTTTAGGCTTAATGTCATTACATTTTAAAAACTCTATTATCTGGTTTATTTACTTTTTCCTTCTGCCAGTCACACTCCCATTTGACATTTACTGTATAACTAAGGGATTCTAATGTGGCTAGCACGTTCATGCTTCTAAAATATCTGGAATTCAAAGTCTGTGCAGGATCTCCGTGCAAAGCCTTGTTTCTGTTTAAGGGAAAGTGTATTTTACACCCATGATAGAAACACCCCCAGTATTCGAATATTTCCTTGTTGATTTCACAAAATCCGTCTACTTTGAGTTTTTGTATTCTGGTTTCTTTACCTCTAAAGGAGGATTGGATAGATATATTTCGTTTGTGCGCGGTCCACTCCAGCCATTCTATAGCCCCTATTGACTGATTTTCGCTAAGTCTATAATAATTAGCGGGTATGATGCCTATAGTATCAGGTTTAAGATAATTCCTGCGAAATACGTAAGAGCAAACGCCAGGAAGAGTAATTGCGCCGCAATTAAATGGATCTACACCCGTTACTTTAAAGAGTAGGGTACGAAAAGTTATACATCCAAGGAATAGTAAAACCGTATCCTTCTCGCAATAATAATTGAGTTCCTTCAAGAAGTCGAAACCTGTACCTTTACTATCTTCGGTGCTATGCCATTTTAAGAAGGTATCTAAATTTTCCTTGTAAAATATTGACAACCATATGCTTCGGTAGGGGGCAGATTAGTTTCTATAACATAGTTGGTTTCATCCTGTCTATTTACATCGAAATTGTGTTCTACGACATTGAATAAAAAATGTGGAAAATACCCTTTGACTACGTCTGTTATACCAAAAGTAGCGGGAAACTTTGCTAAAGCTACAGGGATGAAATTATAAGAATCCAGAAATAGCAAGTTAAACAATTTCATTTCTAAAATTCGAGTTCCGTTAATTTTCAAAGACGGAACGAATTTTTCATCTCGATTAATGATTTCTCTAATTAGTAATTGATTATCATAATTACTGCCAAAATGTGACAGTATGATGACGTTCTTAACGGCATGCAATTGCATTAAATAATCTAAAAATAAAGATATAGGATTACCACCTGAAAATTGTTGTTTACGCTTACCAATCTGACTACACATAATACAATTGAAATTTAGGGATGTTTCATCTATACAAAACTCACACACGGTTATACTGACTAACAGGATAGCCTGGTGTTCGTAGGCTCCTAACTTTTCCTGACACACCTTCGTTTGTACGCATTCTACGTCAAAGAAAATATACATAAGGTTGGGCAGATTAGGTCTAGGCTTTTTAACGGATAGCACTTTCCGAGGTTTATCTTGGATAACCTGAATATAACACAAGTGATTGCTCGGCTGATATTTCTTGCACACCTGACAAAATATCTCCCCACACGTATGCACCTCAGTTCTTCGGGAAAATCAATAATATTTAAGCAGTCTTTACAGTGAAAAAGACGCTCACATAGCGGCTTTTTACTGCTGGAAGATGCTAAGTGGCTTTGATAGCAATCGTCGCCTAAGAACTTTCGTAAACAAGATTCACAAGCTATCTTGGGGCCTTGACAGATAGTGGGTCTCATGCAACTAAAACAAAAGTCATTACATTTATGGGACTGTATTCGCCAATAAGGGATAAGGCACTTTTCACAGAATCGGTCATGATTGAAAAGTGGTCGTAATTTCGTAATAACGTTATAATGGTTATTTTCGTTTAATAAAAGAGGCGGGGCCTAGTATCATCGGGATCGTTTTCACCTAAAATCAAGATAGGAACGCTATTTTCGAATTTGTAGACGAAAATCGAATATTGATTTAAATAAATTTTGAACTTTTGAAAAGACTCGGCTGTCCCACACTCACTAGCCCTTACTCCTGCCTAAGACATAGTTCTAAAGCAGCTTCTTTCTGCATTTTGTTCTCATCTCTAGATTGAGATATTGATTTGTAATGTGTCTTTAGAGTCATGTCTTCGGTTGTATCATCAGCATAAGTTCTATGAGAAACAGCTACACAAAGGGCTCTAGCTTGACAGAGATAATCTGAATTGGCTATACGTACAATACCTCGTCTATCTTTACAGAATAGATTAAAAGGTTTAATCCCTCGGGGCAAAGTGAGGGTCTTGCCCTCAGGCAATCGTACAATGCTAAAAATCATTTTAACTGGACCTAGGAAAAATGCCTCCATTTCGTCATCATAGAGCGTAACACTAAGCTGGTCGAAAAGAATACTGGGGTCAACTTGATCTGATCTTCTAAACGATAATTCTAGTTCGGACCTACAAATATTCGCCGCACTCTTTAAAGTAATTTGGACGTAATCTGTAGGTCTATACCTACTAAGAACGCATTTGGTTACGGTACAAATACTAGCGACAGGATCTTCAGTAACTCTAAGAACAATCTCTTGGCCATACATGTTAAAATGTTTGTAAAATCTCTCACTCTGACCTATTATCTCGCAAGAGGGTAGGTTCTCAATAGGTGTGGGCTGGTTCGTTTCTCCTCCTCCCCATTGTACGTCGATATCATCGTCAAAAATCGTCTCTTCAGAACCGTTCTCCCTCGGTAAGGTATCGTTCAATAGTGTCTCCTCTGCGTGTGGTCCTTGATCTTTTCCGTCTAAAAATGAGGCTATCTCTTTGTCATATTGCGAGCTGTTGAAGTAGGCGATTTGAGCTTTTTCGTGTATACCCAGCTCAATTGCTTCTTGTCGTTTCGCTAGGCGATCTACGTATTCGGTTCTTAAGGGGCTAGGAATTAGATTCCTTAGGTTTTCCAATTCTTCTAGGGTATTACAGTCCTCTGGTGCTCGAGCAACTGTTTTCATATACTCGAGTAAGTCGAGGCAAGCTTGAATGACATTTAAGTCACCCTGTACTACGAGTTGTGGTAGAGTCTGCGGTCCGTACACAGGATCTAGTCGCAGATAAGCGCATAGGAAGAAATAAAACTCATATATTATACGTAACGGCCAGGGTCTATTTATAGTCAGTTCGTTCAAAGTTGTACGGAGAGTTTCAAGATCCATGTTTAGCTTTCGGTGTTTAAAGATCGACTGTGTATTTTGATCATTTCCTCGGCCCCTTTTATACTAAATTTCTTAATAGACAAGCCCACATTCCTCAATCGTTTAACAATAGCCTGATTTATTGCTTAGTAGTCACCAGATGTTTTCTCACAATGCATTTCTGACACAAGCCTGTTAATATTTTACCGATTTTATAATAAAATAAAACGCTGGATTTGCTTTTTTGTCAAATAAATTAACAACAAAAGAGCGGCCTCTAAATAGAATTTTGTTATAAACACTGCAAATAAGGGACGATTTTATTGGGGTAATAAATAAAAAACATGGTGTGTAAAAAAGTTTCTAGTGATTCTCAATTGTGAAAATATCCTTTGGCATCTTCACGTCTGATAAATAATAACATTCCGAATTTCTCTAACAGGTCATAAAAACCATTGTACATTTTTCAAAAAAAATGCTACCTTAAGCTAACGAAATTTCTTAATAGACACGCCCACATTCCTCAATCATTTAACAATAGCATGATTTATTGCTTGATCTTATCAGTCACCAGCTGTTTTCTAACTGTGCATTTTTGACACACAACTGTCAACAGTTTACCATTTTTATAACAAAAGATTTGCTTTATGTCAAATAAAATGTCAACAAAAGAGTGGGATATAAATAGATTTTTCTTACAAACACCGCAAATAAGGGACAATACTTGTAATAAATCAATTAAAAAACATGGTGTGTCTAGAGATTCTCAAATCTGATAATATCCTTTGTTATCTTCAAGTCTGTTAAATAACAACATTCCGAATTTCTCTGACAGGTCATAAAACCATTGTACCAGGAGTTCATAATAACCCCCCTCCTGATTGTACATATTTCAAAATGTTACTTTCAACTCTACCTTAAGCTAGCCTATGACCCTATAGTTTCCCACGGTCATGAATAACACTATGAATGTGGAGGAGAGAAGTCAGCCTACACAATTAAAAAAAGCATTAAATCCCCAAAATAAATTCCGTTCCGCACGGGTCAACCACCTCCTAAAGACATTGCCTGAACACGTTTACGGAATAGGTAATAAAATATTTCATTAACCAGCTAGCAACTAGACATTTAAATATAACGTATTTAATTCCTTAAGAGGCTAAATTACTAAACTTTTTAAGAGGAGACAGTGGCCACTGAGCTAGTATTCGTTATGAAAAGGTTTATCAAAGGAATGAAATTCTCAAAACAAGTCGAATAGCAAACATTAGGCGTCTTTCGCATGGATTAGAACAAAAGACCTTTCCTTTCTCCACCGATGTGTATACAAAACTCGTATAACAAAAGGCGTAAATGTGTATAATAATTGAGGTTGATTGGGATGATTTCAGAGTACAAAGATAATTTTAGCTACTGGCTAGTGTAGTGATAGACTGTAGTACCTTTAAAAGGGACACAATTGATTGTGAAAGGTTTGTAAATAAAGAAAGCTAAACCCAGAGCAATTTGGTCCTATATGGACAAAGAATTCTAGTTATTAATTAACCCTGAAACGGGGTTAAGACTTTGGAACACCAAATTTTAAAAATATTAGCGCATATTAACTCGTATCATGTGGACGTATAGTTTATCATTCTGTAATAAAAACAGCACAGAACAACGTTTCTTCTTCTAACGTTTATTTGTAAACCCTAATTGAATACACCTGTTAATCCCACTAACAAGATTAAAGACTTTGTGAGAAACAAAAGGATTTGAGCATGATTTTTCTGCAAAATCAATCTTAATCTCATCAAAGTTCTGTATAGGCGTAAATATCTGACAAGAAATGTTTTACTCGACCCAACTTGTTAACAATGTTGAACCCCCAATTATTTAATATCGGCTTAAGAGACTTCATCGAGCGGGAAAATCACAATATATTGTATGGTTTGCGATAAAAAGGTTAAAAAATGTACTGTTTTTTAACAAATGTTTTGATTAATCCTAGATTGATACACCGTTTACTTGTAAGCACTGAAAGTTTTTGATTTAGCTGCCAGATTGAAGGTAAAATGGGGTATTTAGAATAGCTTTGTTACATTATTTGCTATGTTAAAGATGATAAAAGAGCGTTATTTCGGGCATCTTTAAAAAAGAACGAAATTAGTCTCCTAGTCTATAGTTCTGGAAAAATACTCATATATTTTCATGGTTTCGGTTAACGCACCAAAAAGGCCTTTTAAACTTGTCAGGATAATGACTGCGGGGCAAACCCCTTGAATTAAATGTTTCGTGGTAGTAAGAGTCATCAACTAACAAAACAATAAATCAAAAAATAAATTCCATTCATAACAATACAAATGGTTCGACCATGCCCAGTGGCGGCGCTACATTAAGGCTAAGTAGGCTATAGCCTACCTGACAATTAGACAGGGGCACCAAAAATTGAGGAGAAGGGGCCCAAAAACCTCAAAAAAAAATGAGGAATGAAAGGGAAAAGTTCGGTATTAAAATATCTCCAAGGTTAATTTGCTATGTAAAATAGTAAACATTGGTAAAATTCAGTTTCTAGAGACGATCCATCGCCTCCCTCCCCCACACGGCAAAGGCAGCTCCATCCACAGTCAGTCGATGAGTCGACATTAGAGGGGAAGTTTTTATTAGCATTGACCAGCCATAGGGTAAATGTTCAAAGTTGTATATAAGAACAGAATTTTATAGCACTTCAGTCTGAACAAGCATAGTCTCTTACTCTCTGCAACGAAAGTCTCTCATAGTCTAAACGCTTGCTTAGCAGGCTGCCTTGCCAGTCCATTGAATAGATGTATCGGAAAATAGTTATTTGGTGCTCAAAAGAGTAAACAAAAACGGACAAGATAGTAAGACATTGAGAAACAAGATAAAACAATGAGCAATTTCTTTAAAAGAAGCAAAACTGATTTAAAACTATGAGGTAAACATTAAAAATTATAATTTTTTTTTGAAGAAACTTGTGAAAGAAGGGGGATGAAAACTGAAAAACCCTGCTAGGGGCCCTAAAACTACCTTCAGCCTACACTGAAAAAAATTCTGGCGCCGCCACTGACCATGCCCCTAAAAGCCATCACGTCTGAACGATGAAGGTTTTATTAACATTTAAAAAAGGTGTTCTCATCTTTAGGGTATGGGCCTAAAAGCGGTTGCGTATAAATAAAAAACTGATGGGTATAAATCCTTTTGTTATGGATCAAGTTCGACCTCTTCCCCCTAACCCTCATAAAACCAAGTGGGTGGTCCAATTAAAGAAAGGACAATAAATTCCAATGTATCTAAAAAAAGCTATGAGCATCAGACAACAATCGAGGGAAGCACCACCCTAAAGTCTGAACATCTCAAGAATGAGCGACCCTAACCACTAATACTAGTGTTATCATATTAAATTTAATCAAAGCAGTCGTCAAATTTTGTAACTATTGGTGTAAAAACCTGTATTTTTCATGATATTCAAATTTACTAGTAAGGAACAATTTTAATGACGTAACTGAATGTTTAAACTTAACCATTTCGTAAGATTTCTCTCTTTTGTTAGTCCGTTTGTACGTTTCGGTTTGTAATATTCCCCCGTTTGTATACTCTCGTATTGTATCTAGACTCTAGTGCCATGGAGGGGGGTCGTACCCAAGCCCTGCAGGCTTCACGACCCTATCCCTCGAGCCTTCTTAAATAAATAAATAAATAAATTGCAACGATAAGAGTAAAGTTAGTTTTGAGGTATAGAAAATTAAATTCCTTAAGTCTGCAACACCATCGCGTTATGTATTGAAATTAATGATTCTGAAATTAATGAAAATATGCTTTTCATCGAATCATTTTGATAAATATATTGCGAAAATCATCGCAACGTTTTTAGTCATGTGAACTCTTTTTCAAATGACTCGTTTCGTCATTTTAAGGCAACTAAAGAAACAAAGTGAGTTGGATTAACTGAAGTCAGTACTTTTTCAAACTTTGTATGCACTTCTTTGGGGAATTTAGGAAACCCAAATAAGCATTTTTTATAGAAAAATGTTGCGTACAATTTTTCCTTCTATTGCTAGAGATCCACGATTCATGCACTGACATTAGCTAAATGACACTCTGTGTTGTACTTTGAACTTTTTGCTGGTGCTATATTCTGTTTTAGTAAATAGGGAAGTATGTTTTTTCTAAAGGTGTTAGTTAAAATCTGTGTTTTTCCCTAGAACAGTGTAAATAACAGTGATATTCTAGTGTGAAACTATGTAAATGATTCGGCATTGTAAACATATACTTTGGGTATTTTAATACTCGTGCTCGAATGGATGGACGTTTCCTAAGAAATACTTTGTTTAATTAGCTTAGTCTCTGTATAGTAAAACATTGCTATACTATTTACTGCGAAGAGGGGGGGGGGTTAAGAGGTATTAAATTTTTATTTAAATAGAAAAAAATTGGTGAAATTTTGCTAAATCAAAAGTGTTTTTGGTGAAACATAGAGTAATTTTGATAAATTTAGCTAAAATTTATCGAAACGTTTTAATTAATTTGAAATGTTTTTCAAATGACTCGTTCCGTGTCAGTCAATTGTCACGTGCATGACTGATTTCGTGTCGGTGGTCTATTCAATTTACCATGTATTCCTATGGGTTTTTAAGAATTTTAAATGCTCAATTTCGTTGCGAAAAAATGGAACGTGGTTGATCAGAAACGTTTCGATTGTTTTTTACTTTTAACCCGAAATGCGTTGTGAATGATGCTTCTTTCAATACCGTTTTACGTTTTCCACAAATTTTTGATTACGTTGCCAATAATTTTGATAAATATAGTACGTTTAGGTTTATGTTTCGGTTTAACGATATTGCCTTTCTGTTAACGCAACGGAAACATCTTAAACTTGTTGAGACTTGTCCTAATAATGCACTCGGGGCAACCACCTGTAATCAATTAAATGCTTGAACCCCCTTGTAGGATGTGTCACCGCCCCCCTCAATGACATAAACTTGGACCTAACACATTTGTGTGAGTTATAAATCACTCTAAATATAAATTCCATTGATTCAATACAAATGGTTCGACCCCCCCCCCAAAAGCCATTAAGACACGCCTGGACATGTTTACATATAAATAAAAACTAGATGGGGATAAAAGGTTTAACCCCCCCCCCTTTAATAAAACCTGGTGGGTGGTCCAATTAATGAAAAATAAATTACATTGATAGCAATGCAAGGAATCTAGTGGCACTGCCACCCCCCCCAAGCCCTTTAGACACGTTTGAACGTGTTTACGTATAAATAGAAACAGATGGGGATAAATTCTTATGTTATGAATCAAGTTCTACCTCATCCTCCCCCTTATTGTCATGTAACCTACACCTGTTGGGTGTCCAAAAGGGAATTTTGTAAACCATAGAGAGTCATTTCACTTCTGAACTCTGGAGAGAAAGGTTGTTGACAAGGTTAGTAAGAAATCATGTGTTACGGTATATGTAATTCTTTTTTGATTAAAATGTCGCTTAAAATGTGTGCTAATTAGAAAATATATGAAGCAGTCTAGCTATATTCGTGTATACTTTAGTTAGGATCAGCATTTTATGATGTTTTATAGTAATATTTGTTCATTTTAGCTGATTACCAGCTACCAAGTTGTGTAAAAACTGCCTTAATTCCCCTTTTATGATATTACAATGTACTATTTTTTAACATAGTAACTTAATAACCATTACACAAAAGGAGTACACCTAGAACCGCATCGTAACTTAATTGGTACCTTTTGCAATGTCGAAACCATATCTCACTTAAAACTAGTTCTTTAGTATAACATAAGCATACATGGAGAGACCTTAAAATCATACAGAGAGTAGCATTAAAGGATGGGTGTGTGTAGAAAGGGTCTATTGAACATATAGAATTACCCGTAAATTATAACCTAACTGTACACAATATCCTAAAGATACACCTAATAATAGCAATACAAAACATGAGTACAATTAGAACCGCGTCGTAGCTTAATTTGTATCTTTTGCAATGTAAACCTAATCTAGTTCTTTAGTATGACATAAACATCCATGGAGACCTCAAAATCGTACA
The DNA here is from genome assembly GCA_019434445.1 of Phalangium opilio. Classification (NCBI taxonomy): domain Eukaryota; kingdom Metazoa; phylum Arthropoda; class Arachnida; order Opiliones; family Phalangiidae; genus Phalangium; species Phalangium opilio. The sequence goes on from JAEQBA010002130.1 coordinate 12,883, forward strand.
TCATTACGGGAAGGGTGTGTATAGAAAAGGCCTATTGAACCTATAGAATTACCAAGAAATCAACCCCTAAATGTACACAATATCCTAAAGATACACCAAAATAATACCACTATGGACACTGAATGCCTTCTACACCAATAAATTACGTGACGTCATACCAATACACTAAAAATAAATTCAAAATTCCCGCACACCATCACGTGACTCGTGACGTTATCAATTCCTCCCAATCCCCCACCCCCTCAGGCACAATACACAATTGGCAGTTAGTAATAATCAACCAGATCACCCGCCACCACCAGGGGGTATGACAATGGTTATGCCCCCCCTCCTTCCCACCATTTTTCCCCCTAAGGCACGGCACGACCTAGAGAGAGAAGAACGAAAAGGGGGAAGAAATGACCCCCCTCCTCCTCACAGTACCACCGTATGGCGACAATCTTGTCGCCATACGGTGGTCTATATTCTCTATATTCTTTATGTGCTTATGGCTCATGGACCCTTGAGTAGGTCCACTTAAGAGCGTAGTCTGTGCTGTGCTGTTTGGACTCAGGTTAGGTTCTGAGGCAGTCACAGTACCCGATAGAGATGTGTCGCAATAGCCACAAATAAAGTCACTGTAATCTACATATACGTGCTCAAGGCAGCCTGTATGAACCCTAAAGACACACTTTGTACATTTTATACTTTCCTGTCTACCATAGACCTTATCGTTACAAATTGGGCAAGAATGTTTATATGGAGCCATACTATTATTCATTACCAGAAAGAATGCTTAGAATTTTGAATTTTGCTATACCAATCGAAAAACTAAAGAGGGTCCAAAACTTAAAAAAAAAAAGTTTAAAATTTGATAGACTGATAATCTAACCGTAGTCCGCGGATTCGAAAGAATGACTGATAAGGTTTTAAAATTTAATCGCGACTTTAAAAAATCAAATGTTTTTTAACCCTATCTCGGTGTATACACGTGGCGGAATAAGTTTTTAATTTATTTTTTTTTTAATTTTTAAACTTTCCTTCCCTAAGTTTAAACCGGTAACTGTTCTTGCTTTGAGAGGTAAGTAATTGAAATGTTGACTTATCTTCTTTTATTCCAGGTGCTTCCAGGACAAGGCAGGATACGTTGGCAGTTTGCGCGGCACGGAACCCGTAGAGTGGGCCTTGGTCACAGGTAAGAGTACTTTAAAACTCCAGGTATAACTTTTTATTATACATTATTAATATAATTATTATACATTATGTCAAGAACTATCGCCCTATCTCACTCCTATGCACGTTGGCCAAATTGTTCGACATGGTCGTTCACACTAAATTGCAGGCATGGTTCCGTTTCTTCCCTAATGATTGCCAACACGGCTTTCTGCCGGGAAGAAGTGTGGACACAAATTTATCTGCCTTTATGGATTTTGTGGCCCCTGTTGTTGAAGACCGTGGTCAGGTCGACGTGGTATACCTTGATCTGGCCAAGGCCTTCGACCGCGTCTCCCACTCCTTTCTCTTGGAAAAGATGCAACTCTTAGGAGTAAGCACTAGCTTGCTGGGTTGGTTTCGTTCCTATCTTTCTGATAGAGTTAATATAATTAAAATCAATGGCGATGTCTCTTCAGTTTCTTATTCTGTACATTGTGGTGTGCCGCAAGGCTCCTCTCTGGGGCCGTTGTTGTTTAATATTTATATTTATGATTTGCAATACTCGATAAAACACTCTACACTCATAGCTTTTGCCGACGATCACAAAATCTGTAAAAATATTGTCTCTAGGGTAGACTGTACAAAATTACAGGATGATTTAAATGCCGTTGCATCTTGGTGCATTAATAATAACCTACCAATAAACCCTTCAAAATCGGTCCATGTGACTTTTACGCGACGAGTTTGTAGAGAAGTTCGCTCCACCTACTCCATTGCCCAGTCAACCATTCCCCAACGAATACTCGTAACAGACCTTGGTGTAACATTTGACCGTGCCCTTCTATTTCGAGAGCACATAACTAACACAGTTAATCGCTGTCGGCGAACTCTAGGAGTTGCTCTAAAAATCTGCCGACCCTTAAGGTCTTTAAAACACTTCCGGTTACTATACCTCACATTAGTTCGTTCTAAGGCTCTATATGGTTGCCTGGCCTGGAGTGGGTGTAGTCTGCATCTTAGAAAACGGATCGAAGGCATACAGAGAAAGTTCATTTTTTATGCTCATATCTTTTTCCTAAGACACATGGAATACAAATACGAAATACTATTGGATCACTTGAACATCCGTAGTCTACATTATTTAATGGAAATTATAGATATTAGATTTTTGCATAAACTTATCCACAACAAACTTTCTGTAAATGATTTATTAAGCAGGCTGTACTTCTTAGTGCCACATGCAATAAGAAAAACTACCACATTTTATGTACCTATAAAACACTTAAATCCTATTATACGAATGCAACAAAATTATAATCGTCACTGCACAACAATTGATATATTTTGTGAACATATTGGAAAAATTCGTTAAGTTCCGTTAAATTTAAAGAATATTCCTATGTCAATCTGTTTAATCTTAATCGTTTAGACCCCAACCATTTGTAAATTTACTTTGATTTTATGTACTATACTTATCGCAATGTGCGTAATCTCGTGAACTACGTAAGTAGTTTTTTTTATGCACAATAAACAAACTTTTCATTTCATTTCATTATACATTATTAATATAATTATTATACATTATTAATATAATTATTATACATTATTAATATAATTATTATACATTATTAATATAATTATTATACATTATTAATATAATTATTATACATTATTAATATAATTATTATACATTATTAATATAATTATTATACATTATTAATATTATTACTGTTATTAACGTTATTAATATCATTAATAATAATAAATAAAGATTTAATTGAATTATTAATATTAATAAATTATATTTTATTTTATTTTCATTTAACCAGGTCTTGCCAAATAAGCAAGAGGGCGACAAAACGCTTGAAACCTTTTTAGCACGAGAAATAGATGGCATCCTCCAAATAATCGAATTAGTTAAAGCAATGAGGAGGGACATAATTTTAAACAACATAAACTTAGAGGATGCTGCCACTGTGGCCCTACCAACAGTAACCGGGCAGAAATTCAGTTTCCTTTTTGGGCCTCAGTGGATGTCCACTCTCCGACTATTGGACGATCGCCAATACATGAATTCAATAGAGAAAGGGCCACAAGCTCCAAGAGGACGTGGTGGGAGGGGCCGAGGAAGGGGCCGAATGGGCCATTACGGCTTTGCCCCATACTAAAATAAAAAATTTGTTTATGGAATGAATAAAATATAAAAAAGTTGAAGTCAGTCATCATGGTGTCTTATCAAATCCTACATTTTCATGATGGACTATAAAAGATTATTATTTTTACACGCATAATCTTTTAGATTTAACTTTACACATTTATAATAAATCTAAATATAATACGATTCCTTCCAATTCAACTAATAGGTATCAATAATAACATTTCACACTCAAGGAAATTGCTGTGTGTTGAAGGGCTATAAAGATTAAGTAAAATTCAAATGTTGTGGGCCCCATTTATTTGAGAATAGTTGCTCGCAATCAACTTCAAATCGCGTTTAAATTATTCAGCGCAATCTCATATGTATATGTACTAACTTTGATTGAATTCCATCCAAAATTAAGTTAAATGAAAGCGTTTTGGTAAAATAATGTCTCCGATGTACCCAGGTTATGAAAATTCAAAAGTTGTAGGCACCATATATTTGAGAATAATTGCTCGCAATTAAATTTAAATCGCGTTTAAATTAATCAGCGCAATCATTAATGTGTATGTATCAACTTATTTTGAATTCCATCCAAAATTAAGTTAAATGAAAGCGTTTTGGTAAAAGAGTGTCTTGTAGGCACCCAGGTTATGTAAAATTCAAACGTTATAGGCACATATGTTTGAGAATAATTGCTCGCAATTAACTTTAAATCGCGTTAAAATGAATCAGCCCAATCTCAAATGTATATGAACCAACTTATTTTGAATTCCATCCAAAATTAAGTTAAATGAAAGTGTTTTGGTAAAATAGTGTCTCGTAGGCACCCAAAGCCTCTTAAAGGTGTTCGTACTACCTCATTGCCAGTTGATTTGAAGGTAAAAAAACCACTATTTGAAACCCACAAATGATTTTTAAGCAGTAAATAATGGTTTATTTTTAGGTGTTAATTGCATTGTGGTTTTAGGCACGACGATCGTACTAGCAGCTAGATGTGGTTCAAAACATTTCCTCGGTGTTAGCCAGTCTAGCGTGAGTCGTTGCATACGAGATGTAACGACAGCGATCAACGGGGCACTTGTACATAAGTACATCAACTTCCCGTGACTGAAGTGCAAAACGCGGCCAAAAATGCGTTTTCAGGAGGAATGCAACTTTCCCGGAACCATAGGCGCAATCGATTGCACCCACGTTGCAATCGTTCCAACACCGAACAACAACCCAGACTTTCCGGAATACATTTTTGTAAACCGAAAGTCTTACCAATCGTTGAATGTTCAATTGGTGTGCAACTATGACTTGCTGATTCTATCAGCAAATACCAACTTTGCGGGTTCGTGCCACGACTCCCACATCTACCGGTCGACAGCTGTGCAGGAGTCTTACCTCAATGGCTCTTTAAACGACTCTTGGCTAACCCGTACGAAAATGTTCTATGATCTTTCCATAAAATTATATAGAATTCAATAGAGTACTTAAGGGTCTCTATTCAAATTGATATTTCTACAGGCTTATCTATAAAATTTCTATATCTTCATTTTATAGAATTTTTATAAAACATGCTTTTTTCTGTAAGAGTTATGTTAACATTCTATAAACATATTTTATAGAAATTTTATAAATTCAAATATATATATTTTTCATCAACTTCCTATAAGTGTTATATTAATATTCTATAAACGCATTTTATAGACATTTTCTAAATTTTTTTCGTGAGCTTCATATAAGAGTTATGCAAGTTTTCTATAAAAGTATTTTATAGAAATTTTATAAATTATTTTATCATATTCTTCAACAACTTTCTATATTTTATTTGCTAATTTTCTATAAAAGCTTTCTCAGAAAATCCTGTAAAGGCGTTTCAATCGTGATTCCACTGCTTTCTACAGTACCGTAATAGAAAGGCTGTACAATGTATAAATTGTACAATTTATACGTTTTCTTAACATTTATTTATCATATGATTTACTTTTCTATAAACTAAGCGTTACGATCGACACTTTCCATGCCGATTTAAAAATAATGAATTACAGCGTGTCATAGTAATTCGTAAAACGTATATTTTATTTTATTTAGTTTATATTTAACAATAGGACATTTGGTTAGATGTGTAATTTCATTAATCACATTCAATGACATTTGGAAGTTCTGCGACAATTCCTTTCCCTGCAATATCAGACAAAATTACGATTTTTTCGACAACATTAGTTACTGGCCTTGCCATTAATTGATTTATTTCTTTGACTGAAATTAACCTTTTCCCTAACATATGCCGGCAGTAGATTTAACAAGTGTCTTCACTATGACCAAAAATAAACTTTACTTGTATGTACATAGTCGGATTATCTGTTCGAATTCGCAAGACAGAACTTCGTAAAATCCTTTTATAATTCCTAAAACGTCTTTCAAATTAAAAACAAGAACTCCGGCAAAGCGCTTAACCCTGACGCAGACCTTAAACCAAAACGAGAGCTTCAAGCAGCCGTAGAGGTTCAAGCAGCCGTAGAGGTTCAAGCAGCCGGAGAGGTTCAAGCGGCCGGAGAGGTTCAAGCGGCCGGAGAGGTTCAAGCGGCCGGAGAGGTTCAAGCAGCCGGAGAGCTTCAAGCAGCCGGAGAGCTTCAAGCAGCCGGAGAGCTTCAAGCAGCCCAAGAGTTTCAACCAGCTCAAGACCTTAACCCTGACAAGGAGCTTAAAGCAGCCCGAGAGAGTAACACGGAACAAGACAAGAATAAGAGATAATGAGTAAATGTAGGTCAATATTTGAAGCCTAGTATTACGTATTAATTACGGTGATGTAAAAGACATTGCATGTCGTAATGAGTGAAATTTAATTTTAAAAACTCTTTTCATGTTAAAAAAATGTTAAATATTACAAAACAAATACATTTAATAATAAAGGAAATTTAAAACAAGTTTCATATTGGAACAAAATTAATAGTTAGAAACCCTTGAAATTTTTTTATTATTAAAATATTAATTTTAATAATATTCTGAAAAAGTTACATATTCTCAAAAAGCTAAACATTTTGATAAAAAAAGTAAACATCTTTAAAGAAAGTTAGATATGTTGAAAAAAGTTTAATATACATAGATTTAAAATAAAAGTATTACTAGTTTCAATAATGTTAAAGTTTGATATTTTTAAAAGCTATATTTTTTGAAAAAAAATCATATATTTAAAATAAATTTTGATATTTCGAATAAAAAGTTTGATACTTAAAAACAATTTTCATATTCTAAAAAAATAAGTTTGATATTTAAGAAAATTTTTTACTATACATTGATTTGAGATAATAGTATTATTAAATTCAATAATGGTAAAGTTATGTAAAAATGTTTTATATTTTGAAAAAACTAGTTTGATATATTTAAAAAAAATTGTTTGTTATTTTTAAAATAGTTTGAAATTTAAGAAAAATATTGATATTTTGATATTTTTAATAACAATTTTGATATTTAAAAAAAATGTAAAGTATTATTAATTTCAATAACATTAAGTGTTATCTCAAAACTATTTTTCACAAAGACATTAAGAATTATCAAATTTGTTTTAAAACAAAAAAGTACAAAATATGCATCAGAAAACATTACGCCAAGCGCGTTCTTTGAATGGTTCTAAAATTTTCATTTAAAATTTCATTTCAAGTTCCTATTTTCATATTGTTTGTCATAAGGCGTAGTTCCTTTAAAGAATCCTAAGATATTGTTATTAATGTCAAAAAAAAATTAAAATATCTTATATTTTGTTTATTAATTGCCAAAACGGAAGTTTTATTAAAGAAAAAAACCCAAGTTTCCATTGCAAGTTTTTTGTTTTTTTGCGGTTTTTATTTCATAATAATTTTAGTCCTGAAGGAGAAATCCTACGGATTGTAAAGTTAAAGATACGTTTCTCTTAATTTTTCCAGCCTCCATCGTCGTAGCCGAGGGTTTTTAGTTACTTTAATTAGAGAATTAATAGGATAGTATTTTACTGAATGGGCTTCCGCCTATCTTATATTGTTTAAGTAATTAATCTTTCAAAGTGAAATAAGTTTTTGAATAGCCAGGCTTATTCCAGTAGCTTGGGGGTCGATTAGAAGCGGGCTAACATATTGTACTAAATTTGTAACTTGAATGTTTAATTACGATAACGGAGATAGAACTATTAAACCTAAGCGCTTTTCGTATTTTATTTTTAAAACGAAAAAGTGTTTTATTAATAAATTCCAATGGGTTTTTTATACATGGCGCAGTAATGTTTTCAAAATTTCAAAATTTTCGTTGGCTTTTATGACGTCACCGCGCTTGCACGTTTGTTCTCAAAGCGGGACAAAGGAGGGTGTGGCTTTTATCTTTAGCTTTCTCTTTTATCCGTATGTTATTAGAATTATAATTAACTCTAGCGTAACTAATTACAATTTTTATATTTATATTTATATTTATATTTATAGCGCCGATTTTGGAACCGTAAAGACTCAGGACTAAGCTGCCGGGGTATTTCGAATACCTCGAAAGATGGTTAAGTTATATTTACCACCCGGGTCAAACTAGGATTAATTACTAATGTTTAATTAATTTCAATGTTAATTACGGCTAGAAAAAGAGTTAATCGAGATCCGGGTAAACTAAAACGTCGCCTGGTATGTTCGTCAACGCGTGTTTCTGCCCTTAATATACGAGAAGACGACTGATTCGGAAACCGCCATCGATATCGGATAAGACGTTGGACGTCTAAGCCAAGGTTCGCGGCTTCGAATTTAGCAAGTAAGTGAATAAATCTTACTATTAATATAAAAAAAACGTCTTGGTTTGTACCAAGGCCGAAAAGAACAAACGATATGTGTGAGGTTTATCATTTGACTGAAGTTTCATATATTGCAATTTTTTTAAATTGTTATTATTCCTTTAATCCGTAATCAATATTTAATTCAATCAACTGATTTTACTGTTAATCGATCTATTCCCTCTAAATTAATTTAAAAAGTAACATATCTACGCTTTTTCAAGAATAATTCCATTTTCCGAAAACATTTTATCATGAAATTAATTATTTTGAAGGGAGTAAGTGTTGAGAAATCAATATTGAAAATTTGAAATATTATACTAAGTGTCTAAAAAGAGCAAACGGACTTTGATGTAACTCGAAAGTAAAATGTAAATATTTAATAATAGACTTATATATAGTTGTCGCGAATTTATACATTTAACTTCGAAATACTACATTTCTTTGTCGCGACCCCAATGGCAGCATCGCCCTTGTGTTTTAGTTCCTCTGTATGTAATTTCCAAATGGTGTAAACACTAACACCATTTCATCTGAAAATCGAATTCGATGTTTCGCTCATGTTTTGAACATTGTCGTCCAGGATTTACTTACATTTTTGAGGTCGGTTGCCACTCATGAGAGTGAATACGATTCAAATTTAACGCAACCAAACGAATCTGCTGAAACGACCACAATAACTATTGGTTCAGCAGTGACTAAAGTAAATGAGTTTGTACCCAAATAAACTTAAAGTACTTAATGGTTGCGCGTTTAACAGTAGTAGTGACGGAGGACTCGTAGTCTTGTCTCGTACAGTATAACGGAACGTTAACGCGATGGAGGCGTGCGCGGTCGTTCGTTGGGCACGCTGTTAAGCCTAGGTTCTGTTTACCGAGGCTTGGACCGTAAGGTATGTGAATAATAATGACGAATTTTCGTGTTACTCTTTCGTTCTAGTTTCTGCATGTTTACATTAAACTTTTTTATGAATGAAACTGGAGTTTAATGTGCATAAAAAAGTTACAAAATAACTCACGAGATTATACACAGACGGAAATAATTCAAAATATACAAGAAATTAATTTCAGAGTAACATACAATATTAAGCAGAATTAATCAATTTATACAGAATTATATATATTAAGCAGAATTAATCAAATTTATACAGAATTATATAATTAAGCAGAATATTTAAAATTATACAGAATTTTAAAA
>JAEQBA010002130.1:29004-44007 GCA_019434445.1 Phalangium opilio
AAGCCTACTGTATATAGCAGACTATTTTACAGACGACTATTGACAAAACAAAACAAGTTGATAAAGTACTATGGGGTCGATGGTAGCGACACCAATTTGGACAAATTTCTCAGGGCTCTTCTTTCGTTTGACAGACTTTATAGCTCCCGAAGAAAGATGGTGATTATTTGAAAATAAGTTGCAATGGATTATGAAATGCTGGTCATAAACACTAGTTAATGACGAGGGCACTTTATTATAATAAAATGATTTGTAACTTAAACAGACATAGTGCTTCTAACTTATATCTGTTTTGCACGTAACCGCTATACAAACCTCAAAACAGATGAAAGTCGGTTACATAAACTGATTAATTTGTTTATCTACAACCGCCTATAAACCGAGATCCTATTATCAGTGCTCGTTATCTGTTGTCAATTTGATATAATTATCAAACTGGTTTAGTATTCCTAAACAGGTGATAAAGCAGTTACATACAGACAGAGTCCATGCGTACTGTAAAATATATGAATGACTTTGGTAGTAAACACAAGTGATATTTATTTTTCAGATTTCATTTCAATTGAATGTTTTATTAATAAATAGGAACTGTTTAGTACATAAATTGACGTATTCAGCGATTCCACCAATTTTGAAGACAAATTAGAGCCGTAATGCAGGGCTCCCAGCCAATAACCCCAAAAAATATAGGTATTATAGGTTCAAAATTGTAAATTTATAGGTTTTTTATAGGTTCAAAATTGTAAATTTATAGGTTTTTTTATAGGTTCAAAATTATAAATTTATAGGTTTTTTATAGGTTCAAAATTGTAAATTTATAGGTTTTTTATAGGTTCAAAATTATAAATTTATAAGTGTTTTATATGTTCAAAATTATTAATGCATATAGTTAAAACACGGAAATATGGGATTTATAAATAATATGAGTCATATCCATCTTAGTTAAATATTTATTTTGTATCATTTCTTAATGCTTTACAATAGACCTTTTCGCAAATTTATGCGCGCATGCGCTTGTCGTGCGTCGTGGATAAAATAGCAGACGACGCCATCGGCCTACGGAGAAATAGCTGGGATTGTAGATAACGGAGTAAATTTGAATCTAAACTATGATAAACTAAAAATATTGGAACTTAAAGAAGTTTGTAAAAATATGGGAATTGTATTTAAATCCTACTGGCGAAAACACATGCACATTTTAGCTTTAAAAAATGATAATATCGAAAATATTTCCCTTAATAACCAAGGCTTAGTGTCGGCTTCATAAATAATGTCGGTAACCAAGCAGGGCCGGGCAAAACCACGAGAGCAACCCCGCAAAAAAAGAGCGCTTTCCCCGCGAGGGCCGCCGATTCCCGACCAGGCTCCGGTACCCACTAACGGAATTCATGTTACATATCCCCGTCTTTGGAGTTCCAACATTTTCGATTTATAACTCGTTCTCCTTTTCACAACAATTCTGTGAAATTAAATTTCCACTGTTTTACCATCTTTCTTTACTTTATACGACTGATTCTTGAATCCCACCCACTATCACAACACAGCATCCAGGCATAGTGCAAAGGCTTAAGAATCATATGAGAAAAATAATTGAACAATCCTACAAAATTGAACTAACTAAAAAAACCACTGGCTTAAATGAATTTTATTACACTTATTTTCCAAATTTATAAGAAAAAAATCAAGAAAACGTAACAAAAATGATCAGATTTAATGGCAAAGTTGATGCCTCTAAAATAATGAGGAAATCGGCGGAGGCTAAGACCGTAGTCTGCTATTTTATCCACGTTGTTACTAACACGCATGCGCCTCGCATTTTCCCCCACTTTTACCCTCCGACATGCGAAAAGGGCTATTCTGGGACTTTTTGCCAGAACATTTTAGTATAAGTAAAAATAATAGGAACTATTATTCTAAGTCAGGAACGTTGGACTAGTGAATACTTTGCACTTTAATTTTTTATGGAGTTAAAACCTGACTACATACCACTTAAAATATCACATATTAGAAGGGATAATTATCACATTTTTTGCTTCTTGGCAGAATTGAAATAATCAATAACAGAGAGTTGACGTTTTTCGAGTTTCTTCTCTTCAACCTTTATTTCTTTAGAAATTTCTTTTTCCTTGGTACGTTGTGATCCACACGCTTCCAACATGGCTTGGGCTACTTTGATTGCGGTCATATCTTTAATTTTTATAGCATTTTTAAGCTTAGCATTGGCTTCATTAAACAGACCATCGCTAGCTTCTTCTTCTTTAACCTTGGATTCCTTAAGACTGTTTACTTTTGAAACCAAATCTGTAATTTCTTCTTTCTTCTTTTGTAACTGCTTTTCGCTCAGTTGAGCTGTTTATTTGCTTCTTTTTCTTCCTCAGCGATTTTTCTTTTTTCTTCTTCCTGTTTTTGTTTTTCGAGCCTATCTTGATATGTGGAATGGGCAATTCTAGCACTCATTATCAATTTTTTCGTAACGGGGTAAAGGTGTAGCGCTCTTCTGTATGGCCGTATACCATCCTTAATCGTGAGATAAGCGTTTATGGTCGCCAAAGACATATTTGTTCTATCCGCAGTGAGGCATCTTTGAGATTCCGAAAATCCCCTTTCAACATCTGAATTTCCGTGTGGAATACATAATGAAGCTTGAACTACTTTCATTATGTTATGATATTTTTTGTGTCTAATGCTTGATTCAATTTTTCCCACTTCTCGCCAGAAATGATCGACTCTTTGAGATTCGTCAACTTTTATTTTCTCTAATTGAAGCATTTTCCACTCGTCAACTAGATTAGAGGCGAATTTCACATCTGCTTCAAATGGCAAGGCTTGAGCCATTTTTTGGCATCTCTCAAGGCTTACGGGATTATTTATTTCGGTTGGTTTCAAAAATCTTAAATTTCGAAGAATCGCTTTTGAAATTGGCTTGTTTTTTATCAGGTAGTCAGTCATTTTCAAATAACATTTTTTGGATGAGATCAGAAATAGCTTTCTTTCACCATCTTTTACTTTTTCAAGGTGTTGAGTTGCCTTTGGTCCGATTTCAGGTGTTGGTAAAAAAATTGTTTGATCATCTGTTAAGCTAATTTTGTGGAGAGCATTTTTGCTTTTTTCAATTACGGAAGTTTTGATGAATCTGGTCAATATTACAATTATCAGATCCCTTAACTCCTCGTACAAAAGGTGAACTACTGGTTCCTTTTTTTGGAAAATTAGCAATGGGCGTGTAAACAATTCGCAAGCAGAGATGACAAAGCAAATTTCGGCTTTCATAGTGGGCTTCTTCAGTTAGGAACAAATCTTTAAATACTTCTGGTTTTCGCTTAATTTGTGTTCTGGTTTTATTAGGACCCTCAGAAAATATTCCTGTAAAGCCGGAAATTGTTCATACAGTCTCTCTGCTGCTGGTTGAAGCGTTAACCATCTCGTCTCAACATGTCTGATAAACTTGTGTAAAGGTACAGAGACGCGTTCTTGCCAGGTTCTAAAGTCCTCTTCTCTGGCAGAAGATTGAGAAAACCAATAAAATATAGATATTGCCAAATCTGACACACTTCTTCCATGTTCATCCAACCCTTTGTTTAACGCATTACTAAGAGTGTGGAGGCTGCAACTTCCAATATCCAATAATCCAATTTTAGAACTCCTACTTTCCAACACTTTGCCATTTACAATCCTCCAAACAGTTTTATTCACGTACGGTCCGTCACTTCCGAGGGCTAGCAAATTTCTGATCTGCAAATCATTGGAATCTATACATTCCATAATTTTTCCCGCCAAATCTACTCCTTTAGCGTGACCCATGAAAAACGTTTGTAAATGGCGCAGGGAGACCTCGTTTTCTCGGGAAGACCAGTACCTTAAGTCAATCATTAATTCCTTATTGTTTTGGGAATTTGTTGTTTCATCATAATGAAGTGTAAAAACCTATTAGGCGAATCGTTGACATCCTTAATCATATTTTTATGGAAGTATGGTCCGATAGCGTCACTTTGGAAGAACTAAGGCTAAATCCTTCTGGTACTGAGTTAAACATAGTTGAGAATAATGGTGCTATTCCATCACAAGATGAAAATGACCAGTCTTGGGCGACTATTTTAAACACCCAAAGGATCTCGGCTTTTGTAGATTCATCTTTGCGACTAACAATGTTTAACGACATTTTTGGCAGACCTTTATCGCTTGAAAGTTCAATTTTTTGTAGTCCTTTCAATTCTTCTAGTTTTTAAATATGTTTCTTCCCATAGGAATGTTGATAGAGCTGATTGACTCCCTGATTCAGAATTGAAAAGTCTGTTTTACATATTTTGCAATACGCGCAATAATCTAAATCCTTGCTGCGGCTACACCACTCGCCAATTGTTTCATTTCCAATCTTCCTTTCTAGCCAAGATTCACAAAATTTCGACTTGTTTTTAGGCATCTTGTTATGATTACGCTACAACAATGAATTATTATACTTCATTGTTATCCATTCTTGATATTCTAAAAATTTCTGATTATGTTAGTATGGACGATTTTACCTTTCTCTTTAAATTATTACATAACATAATTCCCCTATCTGATCTATTAATGACACTTCAGTTTTCAACTCACAAAAATTTGCGTAGCCCTGCCATTTTCTACATAAAACGAAATAGTATCAACCCATTAGTTAGAATGCAAATTACATGCAATAAATTTAATAACGTAATTGACATTTTCTCTGACACCCTGCAAGATACCAAGCGCCTTATCCGTCTCGAGTTTTTAAATCAATATTAACATTTAATTCTTAACTTTACTAATACATTCAGCTTTTCCTTAATTCAATGTATATGCAGGCTTTTGCATATTTTGTATTAATTCAGTATATTTTTATTTATTTTTGATTAATTTTTTAAAATTCTGTATAATTTTAAATAATTCTGCTTAATATATATAATCTGTATAAATTTGATTAATTCTGCTTAATATATATAATTCTGTATAAATTTGATTAATTCTGAGTTATTTTGTAACTTTTTTATGCACATTAAACTCCAGTTTCATTTCATAAAAAAGTTTAATGTAAACATGCAGAAACTAGAACGAAAGAGTAACACGAAAATTCGTCTTTATTATTCACATACCTTACGGTCCAAGCCTCGGTAAACAGAACCTAGGCTTAACAGCGTGCCCAACGAACGACCGCGCACGCCTCCTTCGCGTTAACGTTCCGTTAATACTGTACGAGACAAGACTACGAGTCCTCCGTCACTACTACTGTTAAACGCGCAACCATTAAGTACTTTAAGTTTATTTGGGTACAAACTCATTTACTTTAGTCACTGCTGAACCAATAGTTATTGTCGTCGTTTCAGCAGATTCGTTTGGTTGCGTTAAATTTGAATCGTATTCACTCTCATGAGTGGCAACCGACCTCAAAAATGTAAGTAAATCCTGGACGACAATGTTCAAAACATGAGCGAAACATCGAATTCGATTTTCAGATGAAATGGTGTTAGTGTTTACACCATTTCGGAAATTACATACAGAGGAACTAAAACACAAGGGCGATGCTGCCATTGGGGTCGCGACAAAGAAATGTAGTATTTCGAAGTTAAATGTATAAATTCGCGACAACTATATATAAGTCTATTATTAAATATTTACATTTTACTTTAGAGTTACATCAAAGTCCGTTTGCTCTTTTTAGACACTTAGTATAATATTTAAAATTTTCAATATTGATTTCTCAACACTTACTCCCTTCAAAATAATTAATTTCATGATAAAATGTTTTCGGAAAATGGAATTATTCTTGAAAAAGCGTAGATATGTTACTTTTTAAATTAATTTAGAGGGAATAGATCGATTAACAGTAAAATCAGTTGATTGAATTAAATATTGATTACGGATTAAAGGAATAATAACAATTTAAAAAAATTGCAATATATGAAACTTCAGTCAAATGATAAACCTCACACATATCGTTTGTTCTTTTCGGCCTTGGTACAAACCAAGACGTTTTTTTGTATTAATAGTAAGATTTATTCACTTACTTGCTAAATTCGAAGCCGCGAACCTTGGCTTAGACGTCCAACGTCTTATCCGATATCGATGGCGGTTTCCGAATCAGTCGTCTTCTCGTATATTAAGGGCAGAAACACGCGTTGACAAACATACCAGGCGACGTTTTAGTTTACCCGGATCTCGATTAACTCTTTTTCTAGCCGTAATTAACATTGAAATTAATTAAACATTAGTAATTAATCCTAGTTTGACCCGGGTGGTAAATATAACTTAACCATCTTTCGAGGTATTCGAAATACCCCGGCAGCTTAGTCCTGAGTCTTTACGGTTCCAAAATCGGCGCTATAAATATAAATATAAATATAAATATAAAAATTGTAATTAGTTACGCTAGAGTTAATTATAATTCTAATAACATACGGATAAAAGAGAAAGCTAAAGATAAAAGCCACACCCTCCTTTGTCCCGCTTTGAGAACAAACGTGCAAGCGCGGTGACGTCATAAAAGCCAACGAAAATTTTGAAATTTTGAAAACATTACTGCGCCATGTATAAAAAACCCATTGGAATTTATTAATAAAACACTTTTTCGTTTTAAAAATAAAATACGAAAAGCGCTTAGGTTTAATAGTTCTATCTCCGTTATCGTAATTAAACATTCAAGTTACAAATTTAGTACAATATGTTAGCCCGCTTCTAATCGACCCCCAAGCTACTGGAATAAGCCTGGCTATTCAAAAACTTATTTCACTTTGAAAGATTAATTACTTAAACAATATAAGATAGGCGGAAGCCCATTCAGTAAAATACTATCCTATTAATTCTCTAATTAAAGTAACTAAAAACCCTCGGCTACGACGATGGAGGCTGGAAAAATTAAGAGAAACGTATCTTTAACTTTACAATCCGAAGGATTTCTCCTTCAGGACTAAAATTATTATGAAATAAAAACCGCAAAAAAACAAAAAACTTGCAATGGAAACTTGGGTTTTTTTCTTTAATAAAACTTCCGTTTTGGCAATTAATAAACAAAAATATAAGATATTTTAAATTTTTTTTGACATTAATAACAATATCTTAGGATTCTTTAAAGGAACTACGCCTTATGACAAACAATATGAAAATAGGAACTTGAAATGAAATTTTAAATGAAAATTTTAGAACCATTCAAAGAACGCGCTTGGCGTAATGTTTTCTGATGCATATTTTTGTACTTTTTTGTTTTAAAACAAATTTGATAATTCTTAATGTCTTTGTGAAAAATAGTTTTGAGATAACACTTAATGTTATTGAAATTAATAATACTTTACATTTTTTTTAAATATCAAAATTGTTATTAAAAATATCAAAATATCAATATTTTTCTTAAATTTCAAACTATTTTAAAAATAACAAACAATTTTTTTTAAATATATCAAACTAGTTTTTTCAAAATATAAAACTTTTTTACATAACTTTACCATTATTTAATTTAATAATACTATTATCTCAAATCATGTATAGTAAAAAATTTTTCTTAAATATCAAACTTATTTTTTTAGAATATGAAATTTTTTTGAGTATCAAACTTGTTTTTTTAGAATATGAAAATTGTTTTTAAGTATCAAACTTTTTATTCGAAATATCAAAATTTATTTTAAATATATGATTTTTTTTCAAAAAATATAGCTTTTAAAAATATCAACTTTAACATTATTGAAACTAGTAATACTTTTATTTTAAATCTATGTATATTAAACTTTTTTCAACATATCTAACTTTCTTTAAAGATGTTTACTTTTTTATCAAATGTTTAGCTTTTTGAGAATATGTAACTTTTTCAGAATATTATTAAAATTAATATTTTAATAATAAAAAAATTTCAAGGGTTTCTAACTATTAATTTTGTTCCAATATGAAACTTGTTTTAAATTTCCATTATTATTAAATGTATTTGTTTTGTAATATTTAACATTTTTTTAACATGAAAAGAGTTTTTAAAATTAAATTTCACTCATTACGACATGCAAAGTCTTTTACATCACCGTAATTAATACGTAATACTAGGCTTCAAATATTGACCTACATTTACTCATTATCTCTTATTCTTGTCTTGTTCCGTGTTACTCTCTCGGTCTGCTTTAAGCTCCTTGTCAGGGTTAAGGTCTTGAGCTGGTTGAAACTCTTGCGCTGCTTGAAGCTCTCCGGCTGCTTGAAGCTCTCCGGCTGCTTGAAGCTCTCCGGCTGCTTGAAGCTCTCCGGCTGCTTGAACCTCTACGGCTGCTTGAAGCTCTCGTTTTGGTTTAAGGTCTGCGTCAGGGTTAAGCGCTTTGCCGGAGTTCTTGTTTTTAATTTGAAAGACGTTTTAGGAATTATAAAAGGATTTTACGAAGTTCTGTCATGCGAATTCGAACAGATAATCCGACTATGTACATACAAGTAAAGTTTATTTTTGGTCATAGTGAAGACACTTGTTAAATCTACTGCCGGCATATGTTAGGGAAAAGGTTAATTTCAGTCAAAGAAATAAATCAATTAATGGCAAGGCCAGTAACTAATGTTGTCGAAAAAATCGTAATTTTGTCTGATATTGCAGGGAAAGGAATTGTCGCAGAACTTCCAAATGTCATTGAATGTGATTAATGAAATTACACATCTAACCAAATGTCCTATTGTTAAATATAAACTAAATAAAATAAAATATACGTTTTACGAATTACTATGACACGCTGTAATTCATTATTTTTAAATCGGCATGGAAAGTGTCGATCGTAACGCTTAGTTTATAGAAAAGTAAATCATATGATAAATAAATGTTAAGAAACGTATAAATTGTACAATTTATACATTGTACAGCCTTTCTATTACGGTACTGTAGAAAACAGTGGAATCACGATTGAAACGCCTTTACAGGATTTTCTGAGAAAGCTTTTATAGAAAATTAGCAAATAAAATATAGAAAGTTGTTGAAGAATATGATAAAATAATTTATAAAATTTCTATAAAATACTTTTATAGAAAACTTGCATAACTCTTATATGAAGCTCACGAATAAAAGTGTTCCACAAAAACCATGTAAACAAATTGAAAAACCTGTTGTGCACACGGAAAAGGAGAATAATGTTGAAAAACGAGAAGAGTGTCATGATCAATTTAACGAAAAATGCACTTCAGAAAAAATAATTTCTTCCAACAACTTCTCAAATTTGATAAGCTTAGCTTTGGGTCCTCTCAAAGGCGTAATAAAGGAAATTACAATTTTTAAAGGTGAACTTATGGTTATTTTCGGTCATGCAGAGAGCGAAAATCTTGCTAAGTCACTGCTTAGGACTACTTCAATTTACAGAGAAAGAATAGCGATAAAATTCTGTACCTTATGCGATTTGGGTGATCTAAGTATTTCTGGAATATCGATGGAAAATTACTATCTGCAGAGTCATCCAGAATTTCCAGTTTTATTTATTCTACATGAGAAAAATGTGACATCGACACTTTAAAACATTTTTTTGTTAATTTTGTTGTTCCTTCTCTGGAGTTAAACAAGTGTAAAAAACAAATAACCGTTTTATATGATAGAGAAGGATTATTTGATAACATGAATCACGGTTGCAAAAATTTAATTCAAAGTTTAAAAATAAATGATGTTCTGGATTTAAATTCTAAATTCAAGTCAGACTTGGTAAATAACGCTCAAATGTTAAAAGGAGACGAAGTTGTTTTGTGTTGCACCCTTTTTCAAATGGGAGTTCTTATGCAATTTAATGAACAATATTACGAATTTGGACTACAAAATCTTTGTATGAATCTTCCAAAATATCAGCGGTTCCCTAAAGAAAATGTTGTGGATTTCGTCATTTCTGGCAAATTTACTAAACAATTGAAACCCTTCGTTAGTGGTAAGAAAATTGAAACAATGGCTGCTCAATGCATTGCGAATAACACGGTTAGCTATGAAAAAACCAGCAAATGCTATTTGATTAGAAACCCAATGGGTGAAAAAATTAATATCGTCAATCTTGAACAATACTATTGTTCTTGTAATTATTCACCAAACTGTTACCACATTCAAGCGGCGAAACTCTTCGAGGAACAGAATTTGGATCTAAATCTGGAAGACGTAGATGATGAGCAGAATCCTCACTACGCTTTGGATAAGCTTACACGGAAGAGAAAGGGTAATTCATCCTCTGAGATCAATTCAAAGTCTCCCACCTTTAAGGTGAAAAGGAGAAAACCTGTTACGCATTCAACTCCAATAAAAAGTTACAATTGTAACACATCAGACGCAAAAAAACAAAATTTGCAGTATGAGGTTAATGGAAAAGCATTAATGCAGCAGGAAGAGCAATCCATTACCATGAAATCAGATTTGACTAACCATCCAAATAATAAAATTATGGAAACCAAAAAACTAGGAATTCGTTTTTGCTGCATTGAAAATCACTTGGCATTAGAACATTTTGATTGTCAGAGAATGTGTGAGGCAAATTTTGAAAAGGATAATTTTCAACAATCACTTTTACCCCAGAATTATATAGATGGTGGTTTGCTAAGTAAAGCAATGATTGTTTTATTAAAGGTTTACAACAAAGAAAATAATTACATATTTCTGACACCGACTGTTTACCAATATTTGTTTCTCAATGAGGCACAACAAAGCGTAGATATGGTCTTAGAATATCTAAATAGAGAAAACCCCATAGGTTCATGTAGGCGAAATATAGTTGTACTTATACCCAGAAAACCAGGAATTCACGACCACTGGATGTTGGGTATCGTGACCAACACCTACATTCACATTTATGATTCAATTAACGTCAAAGATTATACTGGAAGTAGGCCACTAGTACTAAATGAGCATTTTGATAGAATGAGAAGAATAGCCAAAGAATATTTCAAAAGCGAAGGAATATTTCCTTGTAGGTATTTTAACGAAACACTACCCCAGCAACCAAACGGTTTTGACTGTGGTGTATACGTTTTAGCTTATCTCTCGTACGTTTGCAGAGAATTACTAATAAGAGAATGGTCTCACATTGATAGCAATAAAGGTCGCCGATGGGCATATCATTTATCTCAAAATTTCGACAAAAATCGAAATCAATATAACGTATTGGAACAGGAATTATAAAAAAGATTTTAATCAGTACTTGATAAAGTATATATAACGGATCAACAGGTCAGAATAAACAAGGTCAAAAATTTTTTTTCTCCGTGTGCTTTCCAATATGCTAAGGTTGTACAGCACCAAACGTCCATCTAAGGCTATATGTGGCTCACGTACATTAAAAACGTATGTTGCGTGAGAAATGTGTGCGCAATTCAATACTCGGGGGATACAGTGACCACGAAACTATAAGGTGTCAGTTCTAGTTTAGACTTTAGCATACATTTTTCTATTTCCGTGAATCGTATAAAATCAACACAAACATAAATAAACCATTGCAATAATAATTGCACAATTTCTTTTACCAAGAAACTAACAACTTGCTGGTTTATTGAACATGTTACAGATGTCAGTGGTATTTGAAAAGAAACCTCAAAAATATTTAGATCTCGACTTTTATATTCAATTTCAAAAACCAACGATTTTTGAAGAATCATAGCTGTCACTTTTACCAGCTTTCGATTGAATTATCCATGAAATAGAAAAGCTATTACCATGCTTTTATAATTTTTATTTCATGGTACAGCGGAACGACAAGCGGCGCGATAAAGATACGGGGTCGCTTTGTAACTACTCCTGATTCGGCAAATAGTCGCTCGAATAATAGTTTAAACTAAACGGAATTTCGCATCTATTGTTTACGTATTTTCATTGCAATTTTGAACAAAATATAAATAAGCCAATAGCAGTTGAATAATATTTACCAAGTTTCGGTTACTTATTTGGTGTAATTCACTCTTGTAATTTCTTGTCCACTATTTAGAAATATATTTTAAATATTTAATTATACTACTTCAAATACTAATAATAATTAAATTAAGATTAAAACGTACTACTTGTAGAAATATTTCCTTTCTCCTTCTCTGTAAACTTGATCCGTGAAACCCTGAAAATATTTAAATCCACAAATTTTCATTAATTTAATCAGAAGGAGATAATACAGGAATACTTGGAAGAGAAGTATTATATACTTCTGGTATAACGGAATATCAGATCTTACACTAAAAATGATGGCTATAACGGAATAACAGGTCTTAGACTAAATATTACACCCATGTAACCGAGACAAATAAGACAAAAGCAACAAACATTAATTCCCTGTTTTTCTCGAATTTCCTACCATGTGGTTATGTAATAACTGTCAGTTTCAAGAGAAAAAACTTTTCAACGAAAAAGAAGGTATGCTAAACAGTAAAAGTGGACTTTTTTTTTTTTTGTTAAACGCCCTTATGGCGCTTAACTATTTTATTAAATATAAGACGCGGTAAAAATACGATTTTATTACTTGTTAAATTTTTCTACTACGTGTATTAACGATTTATGGTTTAAATCAAATCCTACTTACCATAAGAACAAAAAAAAACGTTGTACGGTTACTGAAGCTCAATTTGTCACGGCTATATTTTTAGATCCCACTTATCTTAAGAAATACTTTTCATTTTTATAAATTCCCCGTTTTTACTAATTATTGCCAAATGGTAACCTACTCTTGGGTAGGACCGAGAATCCTTTACGCTTATTCTGCAGCGGTATACTTCTCAAAGAGCACCGTTTTATTACAGTCATTCAATCTCCCTATTTACGAAAAATGTCCAAGCGAACGTTTTTGGGTAGGGGTTAAATTGTATATATCGTGTTAAGTATCTATTTTTTTCATTTTGTCGGTTCAGGCCATTGGAACTTTGTTTTCAAATCGCTCTGTTATATTTTTGTATTGTATCTATACTTGGAAAGTTGTAACATTCGCGTCTTCGCTGTGCCACTTCTTAAATGCACTCTCTCTCTCTTGGGACACATTTTGTGCCAAGAAATCTCTTTTTCTCTTCGACCTATGAACCTTTACCGGAGTTCGGATAACTTGACTAAATAGACCGAATCTCGATACATGATTGCATAAAATGTAATTTCCCGCTAAAAGGAAGAATTGAGCGACTGGACTTGGAGGTCGAGAAGAGCTACTTTTTGGAGAAGGACTCGACTGGGAAGGAGAGCAAGGCTTTGCTGCTCCTAGACAACGAAATAGAAAAGCCTCGAGACTTAGACGTTTTCGAGTTACGAGTCGGACTGTCCTGATACTTAGAAGATTCTAAGAAGAACGAAGAGCCTGGATACTTAGGCATTTTCGAGTGAGCACTCCAACCTAGGAAGCTTCGAAGAGCCACTACGCAACCATCCACCTTCTGAGAATCCTGGTTCGCGCCCTACGAAATTTTTGCGCGTTCGGTTCGTGCTCGTGAATGGAGAGAGAGAGAGCCAACGTTTTGGGTATTGTTAAACAATTTTAATACCAACACTAAAGTGGTATATTTTATTTTGGGGCCTAATGAAAATATAATACGGGGATTTAAATTAAGTGTTTGTCGTTTGTGGGCCAGGGCCTTCTGCTTTGGTTACTTATTTTATGTTATTTAACTTGATTTCGCTTGGACATTTAAACCCGTTCTAGTTTTTAATCCTACATTCATACCCTAGACTTCAATTGAACCCACAGTCAGATTTTGAAAAGCGAATTATTTTATGTTTTCCGCTAGGAAAGGGAAACCAGGAAAAAACGGTTAAAATTTACAAAATACATCAAGTTAAAAATAGAAAATATATGATTACCTAGATTCTTTCTAATATTTATCGTTGAATTGTACATTTTTTAAATGCAAAAGTAACAACGCACAGTTAAAAACCATTTTACAATTATAATAATAATGTTAAACTACAGTTATAGACCAAGAGCCAGTGGCCTGGATCTTACCTCATAAAGTACAAAAGGTCTGACCATTGGAATGAGTTCAGTTTTGATGCTCATTAATAGATTTGGCCGTCTTACGCGTCACAGCTGGGGCATTTGAGGGGGGCGGGGTCATGTTTGACCCTAATGAGGTATGATTTCTTACCTCATGAGGTACATGAATAAAAAGGTGGCAAATGATAGAACTGGAAATGGCGATTCCAAATATATGAAATCTGACGTCATCAAAGGGGGCCATCAATAAATCAGACGGGGGGTAAAAAGATCGAATGAGGTATGAATTCTTACCTCATGAGGTACATGTATGAATCCGGTGTTGTTTGATAGATCTGGTCGTGTTAAATAACAAAATATAAAATCTGACTGGAAAATACGCGGCTTAGGTTTATTCTGACGGCCTGATTCTTGCGTCAGACTATGACAAATTCGAGGCCTCATAAAGCTAGATTCCCACTCGACCGAAAAAAACCGACGCAAATCACGCAGCATACGGTAGAAATTTACCTTACGCTGTAGACTGTTCACACTAGGACTGAATTTTGAGTTTGGCGGTAGATATTTTTGGGTCACGTGACAGATTAGAGCGGTTTCCATAACATTTATTTCGCACTCTGAATTGGTATCTCTGTCCCATTGTCACTTAGATCGTACAAGAATGTATATTTTCTAACCTCCTCAATAAAGACTTCCTTATTAACATCTTATCTCTATATAATTCCATTAGATACATTTTTCTTTCTTCGTGGCATGTTTCCGACCAAAAAAAATACATGGCGGCTATCAATCTATCTAGCGTATGCGTGCACCCTTGAAATTTATGACGTAGTCAGTGGAATATTTCATTGGCTGAGACACCGGCGTAACGCCGAACACGACCGAAAAAAAGAACACAACTTGCGCCCGGCCCAGCGGAAATTCCGTCGGGCTCGGCGTAAAGATTTTTCGGTCGAACCCCTTTCTGCCGGGTCTCCGTCGTGATTTCCGTCGAGTGCGAGTCTAGCTTAAATGTAGCAGGTGATATATTGTAAAACCAGCCCCACTGATGTCAAGTACATTAACTTAACTTGTTGAGCGAGTTGCCTCTGGTTCTATCGAGGTAAGGTGGTGAAATATTTTGACTGTG
>JAEQBA010002131.1:0-37090 GCA_019434445.1 Phalangium opilio
ATTAGGTAGGGAAGTGGAACGACCTGATCACCAGGAATTGGAGAAACCATCTCGTTCCCATTCCTTAATTTATACCTGCCAGTTAAGCTTACAATTTGAATAAACACAATCACAATATGAATATTAGCCCAATAGGGGGTAAATAGAACCGTTTTCGAGAAACACAGCCCTCATTAAACTCGCTTATTATTCGAAGGGTTGACTCAATTTACTTGTTTGAATAAACGAATTGTCGTTTATTTGGTTAAACATTAGGCAAGTTAAGGAACAAACTTAAATTTAATATACTAGGCCTGGCTCAAGATTTTTCAGTCGGTTTTGAGTTAGGTACTTGCCGCCGAATTTAAGCTCAGCTCTCACAATTTAATGAGCGTCGTCAACAGTCAAATCGGTCAAATTATAAAAAAATGGTGGTCAGACCTAATTCTATATATTTCTTAGTAATAATTCTATGAACCCTTAAATAAAACTAGGGATGTGCGAGCCTTGATTTTTGGCTTTCGATTAGAGTCCTATCCTTGAAAATATCCGGATTCTACTATTAAGCCGAGTCTTGAACGTTATGTCGAGAACTCGGGGTGTTTTCACTTGTAAAAATTATGTATTCGAGAAATTAACGGGGCTTAAAATAATTTACGTTGCTTAGTAATCTGGCAAACGAATCAAGGTACAAGAAAGTAGCCAAGCTAGAACTACTTTCAAGTTTGGCTCTACGTAAAGCTACTAAATGGTGCCACGTCTTATTGGCGTGCTAGTATCTGTACTCTTGGTGCTTGCGAGATTTTCCTTTAAAATTAACTTGAAAAAAATTTAAGTTTGACTTTTGAGTCTTATTCGAAAGTAGGCAGAGCCTTTTTTTAAGGTTAGATATCGTATTCGAGCCTTTTACATTTCGCTTCAAACCGTGTACTCGCAAAGTCCCAATGAAAATTAGACTTGTAAGCTTACATATAGTTTAGGTTTTCAACGATATTTGCTGGCAGTTTCTTGTTGAAGAGCATGTGCGCGTAAACAATTTCATAAAGGCTTTCTCCTACGTGGCATAGTCTATTTAGTTCGGCCAATTCCTCAGAAATTGTCTCAATTAGGCTGTCAACGATTTGGTTTTCGCAAAATAACATAGCTGTTCCTTCAAAAAATTGAGTATAAAACTTGTCGTCGAAATTCGAAACGTAGTGCCCGTTTATAGCCATTCTCTCTCGAAGCTTGGTGTAAATCGAATCTGGTGCCTGAAATAAATAAATGACACAAATGTGCAATAAATATTTCTCCTGGTTTGGTTTTGTTACTCTAAATCAACAAACCTCTTTCGTCTCTTTAAACCTTCCTTTAGTTATGTAAGGCTCCAATTTGGGTTTTCTCAGGAAATCTTCAATGGAGTTTACAGCATCTGAACGCGAAATTACCATTTCTAACTTCATGGAACTATAATAGCACCATATTAGAACAAACGACGCTAGAGTCCACGATCCAAGCAAAATCCTCGTTGGTAATCTCCGTCCCAAAACAGATAAATCAGCTTAAGTCACAATATTAAAGTCAGTAATTTAAAATATTCACACTAAAATTTAACAACAAAATTCATATGTGGTTTAAGTTATTTTACGCGGCCATTATTAGTTCCTGCTGAATTTTTAAAAGAACTTATAGCAAGACGGGATTGTGGTTTGTGCACCCATGGCGTAGAGAAACGGACACCGATAAGATGATTATACTCTAAGCTATATGCCATGCCTCTATTCTCTTAATTGGTAAAACTTGAACGTTACTTAACAATTTAAAACAAGATGAAGCAAGAATACCCAAACCGTCCGAAATAAGTTTGAGAAGTTAATTTTTTGCTCTCTCAACCCGGATCCTCGAGAAATGCAAAGATAAGTGACGGATACCACCAAAATGGCCACTATGGTCCAAAGAAAAATTTCTGAATCCAATATTAGAATTTTCATGGGTTCACTTGTTGAAGAATCTTCTTCACGTGGTACTGTACTGAGTATGACTTGGCCAGTTTGATATACAGGAAGGGAAACTTGAAAATCCTTCGGAAGCCATGGTGTAGGCGATGCAAAGATCATTTCTATATCGAAGATCTGGAAAAAGGTTTTGAGTTAACTTATAAATATTTCTTTTCTATGTTTAAACGAAAGCACTGTAAGGAAATGAAAAATGTGCATCCATTGGTGGTTTTTGTGTACCATTAAACTTGGCGTCGCTAATAGTGAATGAAAGCGTGTTTCCTAGTGAAACACTATTTCACTCGACCAATAAGCTATACTTACACCTAAACGAAGCGCTGCAACATTATTGCGCCCTTTTACTCTAGATATAGTTTTGTTCAATTGCTGAAGTTCACTCACTGCGTCCTCATAACTTACATACTTCCATCTATATTAAGTGGAGAAAAGTTTTTAAAATACGGTTGTGCAAATGTAACATTCTCAATAGTACAGCTCGATTGGAATCGACACTAAATTAGGCAAAATATTTGTTAGATTGTTGGACTCGAAAACTCAATACGTTTATTAAATTTCGCTTTATGGAATAAAATTTAAAGGTATATTAGAAATACTAAGCAAGGTAGGTATGAAGTAATGCATAAGCAAGGTAGATATGAAGTAATGCTAAGCAAGGTAGATATTTAGTCATGCTAAGCAAGGTAGATATTAGTAATGCTAAGCAAGGTAGATATTTAGTAATGCTAAGCAAGGTAGATATTTAGTAATGCTAAGCAAGGTAGATATTTAGTAATGCAAAGCAAGGTAGATATTTAGTAGTACTAAGCAAGGTAGGTATTTTGAAATGCTAAGCAAGGTAGATATTTTGAAATGCTAAGCAAGGTAGATATTTAGTAATGCTAAGCAAGGTAGATATTTAGTAATGCTAAGCAAGGTAGATATTTAGTAATGCTAAGCAAGGTATATATTTAGAAAACTATGATATTTCTATACCAATTGAGGCTGATGTCGACAATTTCCATATCACGACTCCCACCAAAAATCTAAGAAAATTGTAAAAAGGGACAAAATATGGACTTTTAGGGGACCTGGTCAGAGCTCTGTCATTTTTAGGTAATCCATATGAATTTTTCAATTGTTTCGATTAAGTCTTCATTTCAGAAACCTCAAATATCATTAATCAATGCAGAATTCATACAAATTCATGATTATTTGCACACTCGTGTTTTACACGTGAAAAACAACAAAGTATAAATCTTACGTGACACTTTTCGTATACTTGAACAACGCCAGTGCTATGAAAAAAAGAGTTTCGACGTAGGGATCAAAGACTTGATTTTTGCCAAAGTTTTTCAATAAATGTAAATCATAGTCCTGCAAATTGTAATTTAAATTTATAGATTCTCATTTTCAAAATAATGTTCTCTTAATTACCAATTCCGAGCTGAACCTCAGGCAAGTATTGTTGGCCGGAAGTGTTTCACACATTTCAGACGTTATACTCTAATACTTAAAAGAATAATTGGTAAATAGGTTTCATAAAACGGAATTTCAAGGAAAGGATGTACAGTATGATGGAATTCAATGGTCTGATTAAAGTTTCTTTGATTATATGGGATAAAAAAAGTGAAATCCCTTTAACTTTCGCAGTATTAACTACCCAATTGGGACTGTATACTTGATAGCGCCTTCTAAATGTTTTGTTAGGTGAACCTCCTTATTAAAAGGTCTTTCTTTAAAACTAATGCAAATTTGTACAAGCGTGTTTAAAGAATTGAAGAAATCTTTACATTCCTTCAATATGTCTATCTCATTCCCTTTGAAAACCATTAAAAACCATTTTAAAAGCCTAAATGCATTAATCAAAAATGCCTTGATTACAACAAGACTTAATAAAGTATCGATAAGACTGAGGTTATCACTTGACTGAAGGATCAGATACTAATTTTCCTTTTTAATTGAAACTTAAAGGCATGCTTAAGAAAAAACAACGTTCCATTACCGTTTTCCGTAGAAATAACTTATTTTACAGGTAATCAATTTGAAAAATTTACTTTTCACGGGTTTTCGGGCACAATTCTATTCCGCCAAAACATTTTATCATTACATTAATTACTTTTGAGAGAGTACGTGTATGACATTGAGTTTTAAAAGGTTCCCCCCATCGGCAAATTTCATGGTCACGTTAATCAAGTGTGCCTGAGCATATCGTTGGCTTTTAATCTATTATCATCGATAAAGTCAAGATGAACATGGCAATTGGCTACGGTTACGATATCCTGCATAACAATGACGGGGTTACATCAGAGGCTCACGCAATTGCGGGGTTATATCAGAGGTTCACGCAATTGCGCTTTTTCTTATCACTTATCGGGAATTGGCAGCATCAGGAAACATTCGGGGAATTTTCAGCTTTCCACGTAATGAAGCGGGTTTGCCGTATATTGTCAGCAATTAGGCCTAATTAACTTACCGTTGGATTCTATTTGACGTTGCCTAACTAAACCAGCAGCGGTGATTCGAGAGCTCAAACATATCTTTGCTAGAACATCCGATGCGAATTCGGGATACGTGATAAACTGTTACACTGCTGGAGACCGTCTGTTAAAATTGGCAAAAGAGCTTTACCTAAAATTCTAATTTCGCTTTATGCCTAAACTATAATCATTTTTTTCTAAGGTAATTAGCATCGATTAGTTACATCTAAAGGTTATGGGGTTTGTGTTTAACGAAAGCATTTCATGTTTTAAGCGATTTTATAATCAAGAAAAATATTTCAACATTTAGGATAAATACAGTTTCGCATGTTGTAAATTTATAGTGGCTTCAGGTCCGTGGTTTTAATTAGATTTTCAAATTTTCGAGAATAAAAAGTCAATTAGTATATTCAATAAGCTATTTAGTTTATACCTACAATCATTAAGTTAATGCATAAAGTCATTAGGCAAAACCATCAATATATGCATTTGCTGTACTTGGAATGTTTAAGAAACCCTAGACTTCACACTAATATATGATTGAAGCTAAAGGCTTAAATCTTTACTAAACCCCCCGCTTCTTTTTAAACACATCTCATTGGCTATCCACATACATAGACCAACAGTTCATCCTAGGTTTAACCAATCAGAACAGGTAAAGATAACTAGTTCGACGCCCATAGGTCGTGAGAATCTTAGCAAAGGTAGCTCTGTTAATATCACGTGGTTTCTAAGTTCAAATATATTATGCATGACGTGACTGGTGACGGTTTCATACGTCATACGTCCTATCCTTTAATTCAAGTAGAAAGACACAGAAAATGGTCTATTAAATATTCCAAGTGGAAGAAATCTATGTATTACTGGTAAAGCATTAAGGGGCTAAATTTTACTTTTCGGAACGTTAATTATGTTTTTAAAATACTTGAAGCGTACAAAATGTAAAATACAATTATGGTCTCTCTCTTTTGGAAATGTCAAGTAGTTGATTACTTGTGTTATTTTTGTTCGTGTTTCGCTTATTTTCGTTGCTAGACGTCCATTTTCATTCATATAAAGGAGCTTAGTGAAACCACGGAGCTGTATTGTAGAAGGAGTCAGTGTTGTTCTTGGTTGTACAATTGTAATTTTTTCGTACATTTTAAAGTCTTCAGTACGAAAAGTCCATTTTGATGTTTGAAAGTACATATTCAAATTCCATTTTTTAACATTAGCGTCTATGGGACGAAAATTACGCCGCAAGATGGCGCCGAAAGCCTTTCGTGGAGGGGGAAGGAAATTTTAATACCCAAAAGGGAGAAAAGTACGTTTTCAAAAAGCCTCCCATTGGGGTAGTACGTTTTACTTTTGGGGAAAGTACGTTCCCAAAAATCTATGGAACAATACTGGAAGGAGTAGAGACTCGTCGCTTCCCCTCTACTTAAAAAAGCTAGACCCTATTTGTCCATGACAAAATGGAGGTATAAATTTTGACCCTCTCTCCAAACCTAGACGAGTCCATGTAAGCAAGAAAGATGGCCACGAGCTACGAACGTTGAGGAGGGTTAAGCCTCGGTCTTTTGGATATCGAGTCCAAGTGACGGGAGTTTCTCAAGTGTTTGCAAATCTTATTTAAATTTCTATCTTTACTATTATTTCTACTTATATTAACTATAATATGGAAAATATTCAAAGAGTTAAGCCGGGAGAGAAGAAAACGATGCCTTCTTTAAAAGTTAAAACACAATGACGTCAGAGATTGTTTACATAGGCTCGGTGTGCGCGAAAATTATTCGCGGAACCATAGTGCGCTAAAGTCTAGGCCCTAGAGGCCTAGTCAATACAGCTCCGTGGTGAAGCATCCTCAAAAATAATCTAAATACCGTAGAATGTTGAAATTGGAAAATAGGATATTGATTTTTGTGCCTTAAATTCCGCAATAGGGAAAGTTACATTTTCAGTAATTCAATTTGGGAACATCTGATTATTTTTAAATACTTTTACACAGATACATAAAACGATTAAATGCCGTACTTATCACTGAATTTAAATCATTATTTAGTAAATAAATGATATTTAAGGTAAGTTCAATCAAATCTGCGAGAAGAATGTTAATACATCTGAATCAGTCTCGATAATTAAAAACAGACTATTGAAGTAATGCGACACATGTTGGAGATTCAGCCCTATAGGTGCCGACTGCTCCGTGTCCGACGGAGGTGACATTACCCCAACAACCCTTTCCCTAACCTCACAAGCGAATCTCAATACAGTCCCTGATTAATTGCATATTTCATTGTAACCAATACAAAACGAAAAAGATAACTCACTGACTAAAGGTGCGGAGCTAAAGTCTTACGTCATTTCGTCATGTCCTTTTTAGTTACGATCTTTACGGTCAAATTTTAGAGTGAGATTCCTCCAAAAACGAGTACCATCGTAACATTGTTAAGCACATGACATTTTTTTAATTTTACTTTCATTGTCCCTAAATATTAATTCAAAATGTTTGTAGATCTAAGACTCGATAACTTAAATATGCATTAAATATGATAATTAGTTTCATTCGAAAAGCAAACGACGTGAGGAATTTCAACGAGAAGAGTCTGTGAGAGAATCAGAAGAAATGACACCGTTGTTTAAAAACAATGTAAAGATTTCGAAATGCCTTCGACCAGAAATGCAAACACTGACAGTACAATTCCATAAAGGTACACGGTGAAAATCGGCAATAGAAATCTCAGACTCAATCCTTTCGCGTCTTGTAATTGCTCTTTTTCTGTGTCAAGAACGTTTCGGTGATCAAAGAATACCTTCTTCATCCTGGGTTCAAATTGACTCGTTTCCACTATTCGTCCAATGCTGTAAACAAGTAAATGATTATTAAAAATAATGGTCATACGCGATTTGCTATTGTCTAGCTGACACTGTAATAGACCTAATTCGAATTCCAAGAAATAATACCCTAGGCTTACATATAATTTATATTTTCAAGGACATTTTCCGGCAGTTTCTTGTTGAAGAGCATGAGCCCATTAACAATTTCATAAACGCTTTCTCCAACGTGTAATAACCTTTTTCGTCTAGCCAATATCCAAGCTAAGCTCTCAATCATGGAATCAATGACCTGGTCTTCGCAAAATAGCAAAGCAGTTCCTTTTAAAAATTTCCCTTGAAACTTGGCGTCGGGATTCAAAAAATAGTGCCCGTTTAAAGCCATTCTCTCTCGAAGCTTGGTGTACGTTGATTGATCTGATGTCTGAAATAAATCAATGAAACAAATGGGGAATTAATTTTTATCGTAGTTTGGTTTGGTTACTTTGAATGAACACACCTCTATCACCTTCTTAAAGTTTCCACCATAGATGTATGGTTCCAATTTGGGTTTTCTCAGCAAATCTTCAATGGAGTTAACAGGATCTGAACGCGAAATGACCATTTCTATCTTCATGGAACTGTAATAGCACCATATCAGGACAAACGACGCCAGAGTCCACGATCCAAGCAAAATCCTCGTTGGTAATCTCCGTCCCAAAACAGATAAATCAGCTAAAGTCGCAATATGAAATTTAGTCATTTAAAACATTTTTACATAAACACAAAAGTTTGTCAAAGAATTTCCTTTTTAAATGCGTTTTCAATTATTTCACTCAATTTTTCCCTCTCCGAGTGAAGATGACGTCACGGAGAGGTATTACACTGGATGTGTCTGCGTGTGTCTGTTCGCATTTTGCAATCGGAGCAAGCGTGTTCGCAATATCCAGTCCGCATTCGCAGTTCACAGAAAGCAATATTCGGTTCTACTCCTTTATCATCGTTAGGGTTATGGTTAGGATGTACGCGGTTATCGGCTAGGGCTTCCACCAAAGGTTTACGGAATTGTGATAGGTAGAGAAGACCAAGGGTGATGGGTGGAGGATGCGAAATCTGTGAGATATAGGCGCCCCAACTGTGGAGCGGCTCAGGTTGGGTGGGACGCTAAAAATGGAGAAAGTATAGTCGCACTAAATTGGTTCGATTGTAGCCCTTCTTGATCAATTTCAAATGAGTCCGACTATTCCTCCCCCAATTTGTGGCGTCCCACCCAACCTGAGCTGTTCCACAGTTAGCGTGCCTATTTCTCTCAGATTTCGTATCCATCGCCATCATCCTTGAGGGGGCGAAACTAAAGAGGGATCAGTGCCTTTGGACAATGGGAGTTTCAACATTAGTCCGCCTTAACACCGCCATGTTCTTCATCAAAGCAGCCAAGGAAGGAAATCTTAGTAGGCCATGCCTCTATTCTCTTCCAGTTAGAAGGACAAATGTGCAGAACGAATATGAAGCAAAAGTCTTAATAATTTACCGTACGTACAATGCCGATGCTACATGCCCCTACTGCAGGCCCTTACTTACGCATTACAAGCTTATGAAAATATTAAACAGCATCTTGATTAACGCTTGGTAAAACTTGAATGTTACTTAACAATTTAAAACAAGATGGAGCAAGAATATCCAAACCGTCCGAAATGAGTTTGAGAAGTTAATCTGGCGTTTTTCCAACCCGTATCCTCGAGAAATGCAAAGATGCGTGACGGATACCACCACAATGGCGACTATGGTCCAAAGAAAAATGACTGAATCCAGTAATAATAGTTTCATGGGTTCACTTGTTGTAGAATCTTCATCACGTGGTACTGTACTGAGTATGACTTGTCCAGTTTGATATAAAGAAAGAGATGCATGAAAAAGCTTTACATTTTTTGGTTCCGGGGTAAAGGTTACCACGTCTGTGTCCAAGAGCTGAATAAAAAAAGTTTCGGGCTTACTTACGCAGAACTACGCCTATTTCATTACAAATATATAAAACACTAAAAGTAAAGAAAAAATGCGCATCATTTGCTCTCTTTTATACTCAAACATGACGTGTGCAATTTAAAATCACGAATGTAGAACAAATAGACCATTCCATTCATACCAGAAGAGAAGCAAACACCACGGGAGGGGAAGACTACATTCTTGGGTTAAGAATCACCGCTAGTGGCAGTGTGAATCGACTAGCCTCACGCGTGTACGTGTGCTCCCTATGGCGTTGCCTCTAGGCGCAAGGGAAATAACCCAAGAGGGTGGTTTCCGCCTGTGTGCGTGGTTTTCTCTGCAAGTATTTAAAGGAATGGGCTTCGAACATTGTTACAGATTCATGTTCGATTAATCTGAGGGAATGAAAGCGTGTTTCCAAGGCAAACACTATTTCACACGACCAATGGGGGTAGAAAACAGCAGTAAGATACATACATCAAATTCAATTGCTGCAAGCACGTTGATTTCGTGTCTAACAGAAATAGTTTTGTTCAATTGCCTAAGGGCACTCGCTATGTCCGTTGGACTTACGTATTTCCATCTGTATTAAGTTGAGAAAAAATTTTAAAATACGGGTGCAGCAATAATAGAAATATTTTGGAAAAAGTGGCAGCTAATTAATAGGAGAATATTTTGGAAAAGGTGGCAGCTAAATAATAGGAAAATATTTTGGAAAAAGTGGCAGCTAAATAATAGGAAAATATTTTGGAAAAAGTGGCAGCTAATTAAAAGGAGAATATTTTGCAAAAGTTGGCAGCTAATTAATAGGAGAACATTTTGGAAATTGTGGCAACGAATAATTGGGACCATTGTTTTGGAAAAGGTGGCAACGAATTATTGCAACCATTGTTTTGGAAAAGGCGGCAACGAATTATTGGGACCATTGTTTTGGAAAAGGTGGTAACGAATTATTGGGACCATTGTTTTGGAAAAGGTGGTGACGAATTATTAAGACCATTGTTTTGGAAAAGGTGGAAACGAATTATTGGGACCATTGTTTTGGAAAAGGTGGCAACGAATTATTGGGACCACTTTTTTGGAAAAGGTGGCAACGAATTATTGGGAAAATTGTTTTGGGAAAGGTGGCAACGAATTATTGAGACCATTGTTTTGGAAAAGGTGGCAACGAATTATTGAGACCATTGTTTTGGAAAAGGTGGTAACGAATTATTGAGACCATTGTTTTGGAAAAGGTGGCAACAAATTAGGTAACCAAATAATCACGAGACCAAATAGTCTTGAGACCAAACAATCACGAGACCTTTTAGTCCCGAGACCGTAAAATCACGAGACCAAACATTCACGAGACCTAATAGTCCCGTGACCGTAAAATCACGAGACCCAATAGAACCGTAACCAAAACGTCACGAGACCAAATGGTCCCAAAACCAAATCGGTGAGACCAATTAGTCCCTTGACCAAATCAGCGAGACCATATTTTCCTGTTACGATGGGTGCACAGTCTGCTCCCCTCGCTACCGCCACTAGCCTATTTAGTTATAATCAAAATAATAGGTATCATTTTTTTCAATTTTGTTTCAAAAAACTGATGATTTCAGAAAACTTAAAAATCAGTAATCAATGCGGAAACAAGCAAGGTGTCTAATAATTTGTACAATCGTGCGTTACACAAAGTGTAAACCTTACGTGACACTTTTTAAATGCGTAAACAAAATTTGTGTTATGACAATAAGATTTTCAGCGTATGGATCAAAGACTTGATTTTTCCCGGTGTTGTCCAATAAATGTAACATTCGTGTCTGCGAAATATCATTTATTTTACAGACTCGCATTTTTGCATAATATCGTTCTCTTGCTTACGAAATGTATGCCGAACCTCAGGCATGTATTGTTGGCCGAAAGTGTTTCGCACATTTTCTGTCGATGTACTCTACTACTAAAAAGAATAGTTTTTTAATAGCAATAATCAGACCACAGTTCTCAATTACGCATTATTTCATTTAAAAATGCGCAATTTCGAAGAAAGGATGTTCAGTATGGTGCAATTCAATGGGAAGGTTTAAGTTTCTTTCGTGAACTGCGATATCGGGAACTGCATTACTTGATGGCATCTTTTAAATGTTTTGTTAAGCAAACCTCGTTATTGAAAAATGTAATTCTTTAAAATTAATTCAATTTAGTTGGCACCAAGCGTGAAAAAAAGAATTTAAAAAATATTTACAGTTCTTCAAGTCATCTATTTAGGATATTCTGGTTCCCTAACTATGAAAATCATTCGAAAGCACTTAAAACGGAAAAGCTGAGGTGTTTTAAAACTCATTGAAAAATCTCATGGTAACATTAATCAAGTGGGCCTGAACATATTTTTGGCTTCTACTCCATTATCATCGATAGTGTTAAGATGTACGCGACTATCGGCTATAGGGTTACCAGAAACATCTAGCCTCACATTGGCGGGACTTTTGCAATAGCGCTTTTTCTCATCATTTATCGGGAATCGACAGCATTAGGAAACCCTTGTGGACTTTTCAGTGATCCATGAAGTGAAGCGGGTTTGCCATACATTGTCACCAATTGATAAACTTACCGTTGGAATTTATTTGACGTTACATAACTTAACCGACAGCGTTGATCCGAGAGCTCAAGAAAATCTTTGGTAATACATTCGACGGTTCGAGATACGTGATAAACAGTTACATTGCTCGAGAGCGTCTGTTGAAAATTGCCAAAAGATCTTCACCTAACGCTTTCATTTCGCTAAAGACCAAAACTTTAAATATTGTTTCCATGGTAATTAGCATCGATTCCGGACATCTAAAGGTTTTAAGGCTGTCTTAAACGAAAGCATTTTATATTTTAAGCGATTTTAGTTATAACAAATGTTTCAATATTAAGGATAAATACAGTTTCGCGTGTTCTAAAATTATTCTGACTTCATTTTGATTTGATGAGCGGTTTTTTAATTTCGCCCGAACTATTATCAAGAGAAAAGTCGTTTAGTTAAAGCCTACAATCATTAACCTGAAAGTCATTTGGTAAAACCAGGATTTCATACATACATTTCTTCCACTTGTAATCTTCAAGAAGCCCTAGAGTCCATACTTACTAACTTACTTATACTAAAGGCTTAAATCTTTACCAAACCGCCTTCTCTTTCTTCCACACGTCTCATTGGCTATTCACATTTATAAGACAATCGTCGATACTGGGTTTACTCGTTCAGAACACGCAAAGAAAAGTGGTTTACATTCGGTTTCGACGCTCATGGGTCGTGAAAATCTTGGAGGGCAAATTTCGCTCAAATACATTATGCATGACATGAGAAGTGACGGTTTTTACATGTCCTCCTCTTTAATTCAAGCAGAAAGACACAGAAAATGGCCTATTAAAGATTCCAAGTAAAAGAAATCTATGTAATTTTGGTAAAACATTAAGGAGCTAAATATGAGTTTTCGGAACATAAAGTTATATTTTTAAAATATTTGAAGCGTACGAAATGGAAAATACAATTATGGTCTCTCTGTTTGACATGCCAAGTAGATTAAGTCTTGATTATACTTGTGTTATTTTGTTAGAAACTCACTTATTTTTCTAGATAGACCTCCTTTTTGGTTTCTGGCATTTCATCAATCCCTAATTTAACTGTACAGCATGGCTCACTTTAACGAATCTTATGTTTCATTTTATATGAGTAGACGTATTAAGAAAGCCAGCAGAGTCTGCATTGAGAAGATACACATCTTATTGAAAATCCCGACATCAAACAAACTAGGAATGGAGAACTTGGAACTGCCTTTTCTTGTCTTAATGCTTGGGAGCAATTTATCTCTTTTAGTTTTTATCATCATTTTGATTTGTTATCTGAGGTAGAAAAAACATGAGCCATAGATGAGATAAGCATCCAAATAATAAAAATTAAAATTTCAATTTCATTCTTTACCATGTCTTTGTTAGGTATATAACCATTGAACAGAATTCCATTGGAACGAAATTCCATTGGACCGAAATAAAAAATAAGTTGTTCTAATTGACCGAAGCTAGCCGGCTGTTCCCAATGGACCTAATTCCCATTGAGCAGACTTCCCATTCCTGTTGGACAGAAGTCTCGTTGGAGCGAATTTCCCATTGGTGCGATTTCGCATTTTATAATGCTATATTAATTAAGGTCGTTGAAAAATAAACATGGGCCTTTTCCAAAATATTCTTATTTCCTAGGTTGGCCTAGGGTTAGGTTAGGTTAGGTTCGGTGTGTGGAATCGGATATAGACGAATTCATTTATTCCATAAATAAGCCGGAATCGTCGTTAACAGCAGCTTCAAGCTTGGGCCAAAAAGCGACGCCAGTCATCGTTCACTACCTCTAGCGTTGGCTCTTGGCAGAACGAGAATGGCTACTTGCCCCATGTACGGTTGGATTCTCTTCTTGTACTTAATGATTTCATTCACATGACCAATCTGTCGAATGGGATTTCCGACCGAAGGGGATTTCTGTCGAATGGGACTTTCGGCCGAATGGGATTTCCGACCGAATGGGATTTCTGTCGCATGGGATTTCTGTCGAATGGGATTTCTGTCGAATGGGATTTTCGGCCGAATGGGATTTCTGTCGAATGGGATTTCTGTCGAATGAAATTCTGCCCAACGGATTCTATCCAATGGGATATAAGCCTTTGTTAGGCCATGTTTTAAATGAAAAATTTCATGCTTCCACAATATGCACTATGTTTGCACAATTTTTTTTTCTGAATGATGTAAAAACCAGTTAAATTTTGTAAACTTTCTGGTTTCTAAAACAGACAAATAGACATGATTATTCCATTATCCTATATGAAGAATTAAATTAGCTGTACATTTACGCATTAGATGATATAACCACTGTTAAGGCGGTTCATAAAATAATGCTACACCTATCCCTGGTTACACTTCAAGGAAAAATAGTGTAATATCAGTTAATAAATCCAAAAAAAAAACAATCTTCAGGATATTTTCAAGAGATATTTTCATAGAAATTTCACTAATAATAATTTTCGCAAATATTAAAGATCTTCTCATAGTTGTTTAACCTGGTAAGCTCATACGAACCCGGCAGTTATGGGCGATATAGTAGACTTAATGCATAAGTATAAAAACCATTTTTACAGACCATAACTCGAAGTTTCAATCATTTATGTTCTTGTAACAAAAATGGTCAGTGCTCAACTGAATTATGCCGTAACCTAGCTTGTGGAACAATTTGAGCTGTACTTCTATGAATTGTTAGTTTCAGATTTCTGGGAATCAAAATCAGTCACGCGTTGAATTCGTATCGAGTCTTGGTTTTTAATAATTAATTCACGGTTACTGACGTTGTTTTCAAATACCACGTTTTTCGTAGCAGCTATGAATACCAAATGCATCGATCTTGTACATACAACCGGTATTGGAAGAGAAAACTGGGCGCTTTTTTCATACCAAAACTATGGCTCGTGCAATGGAAAATTTGGAGTCAAGTATGTCAATGTAATCCAAAAAACAATCTCTACACGTAAGCCTAAGTGGCGAAACTGAAATGAATATCTGTATCTCTTCTGAAAAATCAGGGTCACCTTTGCAACGTCGACAAAAATAGTTAAACCCATTGCTAAACAAAAGAGTTGGCTCCTGGAAAAATTACTTGTTTCTAAACGGTCGCAAGTACTACCAAGTGTTGTTTTATATCCTTTATAACCCAGATCAGAAGTGAGATGAGACTAGAAGTACTGAGCTAACCAAATTCTTCACTTGGCAAAAGTGAATATTCTTGATAAGACACCAACGGTTAGCCCTCTGGTGGCGGTTTCAGAATTTCCCCTCCAAAACGTGAGACGCTCTCGGGTGGCGGTAGACGGTCGAACTAGATTCAAGCACCAGCGTCCGTGTTCCGCCGCTTTAGGTTGAGGGCAAGTGGGTAAGAAATGTTTTTGGAGCTCGACCAATTTTTTTCTCTCTAGTGTAGGCGCGATGGAAGCGGCGTAAAATCCTCAAATTTGTTCACTAGTGCCAGGATCTATTACCAATGCTAGAGCCCTTTACTTCTAGTCTTATCTCACTTCTGCCCATATTAATAGTTCATATTGAATGTAGCCGAGATTATTGACTAGGTAATGGAAAATGCACACTTGACTTAACGTTTATTTTCTCGTCACGGAGTTGTGGTTTTCTTAACAATAATTTCCATGGTTCAGTTGCCGTTTCTTGAAACCTCGGGAATCAGTTTCATCGCAGAAATTGAGAACAATCTATCTTTTCCCGATAGCCAGCGTTATGAACGCGACTAAAATTGCCAGATTTGTTGTAAGGTTATCCAGTTATTTGACTCTCAAAGATGACAATGGGCTGATATTCGAGGGATTGCTTGGACCAATTATCAATCCAGTTCTGCGGAGTTTAGAAAAGAGGCGAGTATTTATTTATTATAAACAAAAGTCCATGACTCTCCTCGTTTAACCAATGGAGAGCGAACTTGCAAACTGTACGCAGAAGGGTTTGTTCAAGAGATGTGAAATTACCGTAATTTTTAAAAATGGTAACATACCGATAAAATTTTGGAATAACAAAAATTACCGTAATTTGTGATGTATTATATTTCCACAGGCTCATTACAGCGGTAATTTACCGTTAAGTTACCATTTAAAAATTACGGCAAGATATAAATCGGTAATTTACGTGGTATTTGGTAAATTACCGGTAATTTACCAACGCTAAATTACCGGCTCACATCTCTAGTTTTTTCCCAGGTTCTTTACTTGGTGCCATAATTCGGGATCGAGCCCGGGACCCTCTTGGTTCGCCACCCTACTACCACGAAATATATTATAAAATCTTTTGTTTATTTTTCGTTTACTCCAAAGTGGCTACGAAATTCAGCTTCATCTTTTGAAAATCACAGATGTATACCGAGCAGTAAGAGAATTCAAGAAACTTCTTAAGGACAATGTTAGTACTGTTTGGAAAGATGACCCATAGTTTTTGAAAAATAGCAATGTTAATAACTTTCGTATAGATTTCAGACATTGCTTTTCCGTCTTACGTTTTGGATGACGAAACCGATTTGTCCATCGTTAGTGTTGGAGGTCCATATATGTTGAATGAAGTTAAAATTCTTAGCGGAGGTCCAATCAATCGAGAGTTTGGAATGTTCGATATCATAAACATATTCCAATTTAAGGTAATTATCTAACATTGTTTAGTATAGTCAGAAACAAAGCATATTCTTAAGAAATTATGTAGTTTGCTCAGCTTTCCGGGAGCGTTTTTAACAAGTTATTTCACTTATTACATTTATGGCACAAAGGGCTATTGTGCGATTCGCTAGAATCCCAATCGACAAAATACTAGTCGGGTATAGGACATTTCTGTGATTCGTAAGTGGCACGATGAAAGCGAACTGATCTCATATTAAATAAAACCTAAACTAACCTGACTTTACTAAATCAAAAACAACCTAAACTAGCTTCACTTGACTAAACCAAAACCAACCTAACCTGACTAACCTAGTCCAACTCCTGCTTTTCGTTAATTTTTCTATGACATCTAGCACCGAAATAAAGATATACACATTTCTATGATTAGAGGTAATTAAAAAACACGATCAAAATGGTCAGTTTGGTATTTTGGCAGGTGTGGTGGGCTATTTTGATTTTCATCGCAATTTTTCCGATATTATGTCTGATGGTTTATGGAGCGACCAAGATGGACTTAACCAAGTATTTCATTATACATTGGTTTGCCGCAGTTTCCTTGGTAATAGGACAAGGTATTTAATTGTTCATAAAACAATCAGTAGCAATCAATTTATAAGCTCGAAAATTATTTAGGTTCTCCAAATGAACACTCTCATTTTCGTACATGGATCTTTGGTTTTTGTTGTCTGTTGGGGTTTTCCTTCATATCGCAGTTATTCACGAGCATGTTGCTTTCGAATATTACAACTCCAAGTCAAATAAAGTATGTTAATAGTCTTGAGGACCTTCTCGAACGCAAAAACCTTAAAATCGTCGTTGGAATTTTGCAAACAGAATACCAGTACTTCAAAGTAATTATGTTGGATACATACGCGACTAGTTTCTGCAGAGAATACGGTTGACTGAAGTTTTGATATGCCGTTTCAATCCTGTAACAGGGTCAAAACACTTTAACCCAGCGTAGGATCTGGCATCGCATCCAGGCGGACGAGAGATTGTTCTATGAACTTTTTCCCGGTGTTCATCGTGGAAAATATGTGGGATTTTTTGGAATTACAGCGATTCATTACTTCGTAGGAGAATCATGCTCTCAATATGATATGAATCACTACTTTCACATTTCTCATGATACGGTTTACAGCTTCATAACAGCATATCCAACATCAAAAGCCATCGATCCACGCCTAAAGAAACAGTACTTCAATATGTGAGTTTCGCGCTTAATTCCGCTACATTTCTCAAATTTCAGCAAATGTTTAATTTCATTGTACAGCTTGGGTCGCTTCTACGAATCTGGTGTTCCAATTTATATGGGTAAACGCCTCATGAAAAAGGGCGAGGATTGCATTGAAATGATGCACATTAAGTTAAAAACCCCGACAAGCAACAATTTAGGCTTTGGAAACTTAAAACTGCCCTTTCTAGTCTTGATGCTTGGAACCAGCTTATCGTTGTTAATTTTTATTATAAGTTTAATCTGTCAACTGAGAGAGAAAAACTAAAACCTGAAGTTTATAACCACCACCGAAGTTCACGTGAAAAGCCTGAAAATTGGAGTTCCAAGGCATTATGATCCATTTTCATGAAAACACATTTATCTCTTATTTAAGGAAGTGCGCTATTTCCCAGACTGACTAAATGCATAACCGTAGTTTTCATCATCAGCTTGATCTGTCAACTGAGGTAGAAATCTAAAATTCCCGTGTAAATTCGGCACGAATCAAAAGA
The DNA here is from genome assembly GCA_019434445.1 of Phalangium opilio. Classification (NCBI taxonomy): domain Eukaryota; kingdom Metazoa; phylum Arthropoda; class Arachnida; order Opiliones; family Phalangiidae; genus Phalangium; species Phalangium opilio. The sequence goes on from JAEQBA010002131.1 coordinate 18,142, forward strand.
ATGAAAAGCATTTAACCTATATCATGTAAACTAAAGTCCAACTGAGCCAAAGGGCTTATCACTCTAAGATTCACTATACGCCAATTTGAGTTGCTTGTAATCACTGTTCATAATATTAATAGTAATAAATTCTGCCCCACCATACTGATCACCTTCCGTTCTTGACACTAAAGGTTTTACACTGTACTGGGACAAACCTGTCATTACAGACAACACCATCGACCACAACCGCCCTTAAATCATTTTAGGCGATAATGTATAATAAGCAACATCAACATGGATAGTAATTTTAGGTTACCATGAGGTTATTCTCTTTGCACTGAATTGTTACATTTTAGGCAATATGGCGGTAACGTGAGGGAACCAGGAACAATGGAGGAAATGGCGTTACGGACCAGTTCTATCTTAGAATGATGTAAGGTCTTAAATGTGCTCTTGATATAATGTTTCTAATATACTTATGTTTCACAATACGCATTAGTTTTGCAAAGATTTATAATAGATCTAAATTATGAATGATGTAAAATCTTTACTATATTGTAAACTTCCTGCACAATAAATTAAATTTTCCGCATAAGTTGATATATCCAAAGGCGGAATAATAAATAATGCTAAATTTCATTTAATAGAAAATAGTATTTAATTCGAAAGCAAGGTCAAAATGCGCAGTATTCATAAAAGCGCGAAAACATTGTCGAAAGTTACCGTGGTCCATGTTCCAACTGTTTCTTCAATGTCCATAGGTCTTGGAAAACGACTTTCTTAATTTCGAGGGGGATTTCGCGTTTTCATTGGGGAAAGTCCGAGAAATTCTGGGCACTCTGATATTTTGCACACCGAATTTAAGAGTACTTCTGAATTTTTCATGGCGTAGATAAAATTTAGGAGCAGAAAAATTAATAATTTCATACACAAGAACATATCTCTCCCTGTTGCACAAATTCCGTTATGAGTCCTACAAATTTAAAAAAATCCTGAAAAATCTAGGTCTAATCTGATAGAATGTTCGTATATGAACCGTGCAGTTATAGGTCATATAGTAGACTTAATGTATGAGCAGTAAAACCATTTTTTAGACCATATGCTCGATGTTAAAATCATTTAAGCTCTACTAACAAAAATGGTGTCAATACTCAATTGAACTTCGTTAATTTACCTGGTGTGGAAAACTTAGAGCCGTACTTCCGTTTATGAACTATTTGTTTCAAATTTCATGAAATAAAAATCAGCCACGCGTTTAAATCGTAATGAGTCTTGGCTTTTAATTATTAATTCACGGTTACTGACTTTTTTTCAAGTACCACGTATTTCGTAACAACTATGGTTAATAAAAGATTCGATCGTCTACAACCGACACGGGATAGGAAAACTGGGTGCTTTGTCGACACGAACCCTATGACATGTGCGAGGGAAAATTCAGATTCTTGTATGTCAAAGACATTCGAAATATAACCTCAACAGGCGCCTGGTTGAACTCAAATGAATGTCTTTATCTTTTCTGGAACATCAAGGTCACACACACACACACCTTTGCAAAGTCGCAACACGTGTTTCAGCTATATATTATTTTACATCCTTAATAACCTATATTATTGACAAGGTAATGGAAAATGCATACTCAATTAAGATTGTTTTCTAGTTTTCATGTAACTTGACCTTGCGTTTACTTTCTCGTCGCGGAGCTGTGATTTCTATAGCAATTATTTTCATGGTTCGGTCCCCATTTCTTCGCGCCTAGTGAATCGATGTCAAAGTAGAAACTGAGAACCTTACGCTTTCTTCTCTTTCCTGAGAGCCAACATTATGAACGCGACTAAAATTGCCAGACTTGTTGTTACGTTATCCCATTATTTAACCCAAAAAGAAGACAAAGCAGGAATATTCGAGGGCGTGCTTGGAGATATTATCAATCCAGTTGTGCGAACTTTAGAAAAGAGGCAAGTACTTCTTAGGGCTCGGAGTTTCTATAATATTAGCCCTTTGAATAATGATGACTATCATGTCATTATACATAATACGTTAAGCAGTAATGGAGAATAACTTATATAGACATTAATGTTGTTTATATACAAATATCTATAAACACCCGAAAGAAGTATATATTTATTCAATTTACTGTCATAAACAGTAATAATCGAAATACGTTATCAGTTTTGTGATCGTAACGTTAGACTTGACAACAACCAACAATATATTAACAAGGCATATCAAAAACAAAAAATCGGTGTTTATTCGTATATAGCTTTTTTTATAGATGAAAGAAAATAATTTCGTCGTATACTTATTATCCATAAAAAACATTGCAGCTTATTACACATCTTTTTAGAATTTTTTTCAACTATTAGATGTTAGATATCAACAAAACGTTATATTTAGACGTGATATCTGACCTCATTGACAGTTTAAAGTTTTCATGTTTTTTATCCTACGTTTTGGTTACCCGATAATGGTTTCATAGCTTAGTTGTGATCCATTTTCGTTTCATTCTTCATTGCCATCATGTCGGAGATTCCAATATCTCAGGATCATATAAACGCATCGTGTCTTCCGCGTACCAGAAGTGGTGTTTGGCATCACTTTGATGTATTAAGAGAAACAGTCGGTACGAAAACTAAACTTGTCGCGAAATGTAAATATTGTGCCAAGTAAGTTTCCATGTGGGACAGCTATAAAGTACAAATTTAATACATGTGGGACAGCTATAAAGTACAAATTAAATACATGTGGGATTAGGTGTCCCTGTCCAAGCGTTTTCAGTTTAGTGACTTTGGTTTTTTCAAAGTTCCCCAGAATTCAGTAAAATACAAATGTCAATAGATGTCAATGTCCAAGCGTCCTTGGTTTAGTTCGTTTGGTTGAAATTTTTCTACGATAAAAAATACAGCCAAATAAGCGTGAATAGTTGCTCCTTTTGAACCGTACTTGATTTAGTGGCTTTGGTTGACAAGTCATTCATTTTTATCAGAATACAGTCAAAATCTAGTGTAATACAGGCGTCCTTGTCCAAATGTACTGCGTATTACATGTTTAAAAATAGGAACGGTGTCAAACATACGTTTACGTATTTAGTGTTTCGTATTCAGAAGGCCGAAATGGCAGTATATCCACGGGAAATTTGAGATACCATGTGGAAAGGAAACATCCCGAACACGTGGAAGATTACGAAAGGTCAAAGGTATGTAGATTTTGAATTCATTACTCGTAATCCCTCTCTTGACCGACAAAAGTGTTCGAAAACGTGTAGAGCTCCAACCCGCCCTAACCTTTTCGCACTGTAATTTCATTAAGTTTACAGATCGAAAAACTTGTAGTTGTTAGGCCTAATGTGGCTATTTTGAAATGAAAATATAAAAGCACGCGTGATTTTTTTTGACACCAAACTTGAAAGATTTTACGCTAGGTTTACATTCACGTTGTCAGTCAGTACTTAGTATTGTACAAAAAAAGCCTCGTTAATGAAGTTGCGGTTGGTTCTTAATGTATTGTAGCTCGCTTCGAGAGAAGTGTAACACAAATCAAGGTAATTGTAACATGATTATTTTCAACATCAGAACATTTGGATAAAGGTTACGAAAAACGATACGCGATCCCTCGTAATTACTCTATTAGCGCTTAACTATTTGAAAGGCGCGCTTTTGAATTTTGTCCCACGTCAAGACGAGGTTTCTGGGCTTATTGCTAATTAAGTATTTAGTACCAAAATGTTATAGAATACACCCCACCTGCCCATCTGAAGTTTGATGAACAGGAAAGCAAACAAAAATGATGGGAAGAATCATGTTATATAACTGAAGCATTAAGAAGATACAGAGTGTCATCCTTCTTCTATTATCCCCTTCTCATTCTAGGTATATTCATCTGCTATAGATAATGCCAGAAACAAGCTTATTCGTTGGATTGTATTAAAAGATATACCATTTGACGAAGTAGAGGCTTTAAGTTTCCGAAACTTCGTAGGCTCCATTGACCCTAATAGTTCTGTAGTGTCTAACAGCGTAATGTTGAGTGCCAAAACAGTTAGAACCTATATACTACAAGCTTATGAAGAACAACTACCGATTATTAAGAAACTATGTGAGGTAATTACGTCTGTCTAGTATTCCCGGTAAATGTGTTATCTATTCACATTTCACGATTTCCGAAGACCATGGATGGACAAGTAGCATTTACGATGGACCTTTGGACGTCAACTAACCGCGTAGCGTTTATGGGAGTTACTGCTCACTGGATTGAAACACATTGGGTTATGAGGTCTATCACGCTTGGATTTATTCATGTCTCCGGACGACATACGGGGGTTAACATATGTGACGTTTTCCTGGATCTAATAAAAGACCGTAACATTAGGAATGTAAGCCTAATCAAACAATCTTATTAATATTCCGTGGAGCAGGCACAAACACTTTGTATTTCAGGTATTTGCCCTAACTATGGATAATGCGTCCAACAACGATACTTTTTCAAGAGAACTCGAAGAAAGATGTGCTGTTCTTGGTTATCGTTACACTACGCAATGTCGGATTCGTTGCTTTGCGCATGTCTTAAATTTGGGGGTTAAAGTAATTCTAGACCAGCTTAAATCAAATCCAAAATACCAAACCGAGGAGGAATATGGTAGCGACGAAGACGATTTCGTTAATTCACCAGAAGACGTATCTATAGGAAAAGCTGTGGCCAAGGTACAACATTAATTATTGAGGATTTCTTTTAAGGGGTAGGCAGCAGGTGACACTTCCATAGTAGTGTTTCCATGCGTGTGTTTCATAAAAATTTTGAGGTGGACGAACTTCGAATGATAGTTGAACGTAACACTGACGACTTCGAAAATATTTACATTAGCCAATCATTCAATGACACATTTATGCAACCTATTTACTGACATCTATGGAGTATTTTACAGTATAATTATGTGTCACATACATTACGGTTCTTTCAGATTAGATCGGTTGTTGTACAAATTCGTTTATCTGTTCTGAAGGAGGAAAAACTGCACCAGTTAAACAAAACATTTGGGATAGATGACCTAAATCTGGTTTTAGACGTCAAACATCGCTGGAACTCCACTTATGACATGCTTAGAAGAGCGCTGATATTGAAGCAGGTAAGTGAATGCTATTGTGCGTTTTTGTTCTACCATGAACATTGAGGATGGGCATGTCTTTAACTATAGTCAATACAATCACTTATGAGGAGTGAAAAGGAGTTGCACAAATATAATTTAACCGACGCAGAATGGGAATTAATTAAAGAGTTCTTGAATATCCTGAAAGCAAGTCGTTTATTCATATTTACATATACCGGGTGTTTCTGAAAGGGGCGCGGTTCTTTGGGTCAAAGTGAGTAAAAATGGCCCAGCAAACTTTAGCTAAACGTTGTACGTGAAAGTTTGCAAGTAGGGTTGCGCCTTTCACTGAACTTATTTCAATTTTATGCATAAACTTAAAACCGAAATTTAAGAGAAAAAGGATTTGTTTAACCAGCAAAAGCGCATAAATCTGTTTAGACGTGTACAACTGCTATGGTCTTAAATTATGATAAATTTTATTTCGTTTAGTAACGATCATGTTCAACATGTAACCGTATCCATTGGAAATAAAGTTTTTGCGCGAAGTACTTGAACTGTACTAGGTTAAGCTTGTCATGAGATCTTAGTGGTTGCACCCTTACTAATCAGATGATTGAGGTTTTCATTCTTGTTAAAATACACTTTCTCTTATCTCTCGATTATGAAATTACGAATAAATTTGAAAACTATTTGGTCAGAGTCACAAAACTTGTTTCACAATGTAGATCATTTGCATTGTTTTAAGTATACCACTTTCAAGGAGTCGTAACAACCCGATGAAGCCCTTTATGTTTCGTCCATAGCTTTCAAAAATACTCTGTACGCATATTATTTATTACGGTGTGAGCGAATAATCCGATTCTATATTTAAGGATTTCGAATTAGCGACTCGACGCGTCTCGGTTTCTAAATATCCAACCGTTTCCATTGTTATGCCTGTATATCACTGGTTACAGAATAAACTTAAGATAGTCATCGACACAGCAGTGGGTCCTCTTAAAGAAGCATGTTGCCTTGCCAGAAACAAACTGGAAGCATACGCGGAAGAGTCGAATGTAGAAGCCCAGTGGATCGCTATAGGCAAGATTTATGCGTTTGTTTAACATCTCAATTCGCCAAGTAATCAGTTATGAGTAATAATATCAGAGCCACAGCGTAGTAACGACTGTAATGCATAATATTGCACTTCATCAATTAAAGCCTATTCGTCGACTCGTCATATCTATTTAATACCAAAGCTGAATTGCTGGCATAACAAGATTCGTGACTAACAGAAATTATGTTTTATTAGTTGTGGATCCAACTCTGAAATTGGATTTTTTCAAAGAAAATTACGACAAAACAACAGTAAAGAACATCAAATCCGCCGCTCTAGACGTCTTTAATAAATATTATGAGATTAACACGAATCATTCGGCTTATCCAACCTATTCATCCGGAAGTTGCAGTGCAGAGCTAACAAACCAAATGCTTGCCATTTACCCCAAGCGTCCCAGAAAACAGGCCAAGGGATCCGAAATTCTTTTATATTTGAAGGATGAATTGGCCCCGCCGAACACAGACGTTTTAGAATGGTGGAAGGTACGTTTCTGTTAAAACACCAAATATTATATAGACCTATTGTTGTTTTATCTCTGGGCGTTAAATGTACCACGTCCATAGCGAAAGGGTATATAGCGTATATACAGTCTATTTACATTAGCGGTTGCGAAATTTAGTTACCATGAAAAACCTTCAGCGCGTCTAACCGTCAAGCTCGGCCAGGCCCTACTCTCAGCCTTCTAGTCCTGTTTATCTTCTTTGTGGAATTCCACGTTAGATTAGGTTTAGTTAACTGCCTTCAAACTGGTAATTCATGGGCGAATGATCTAATGAGTGTATAAGCGTGGGGTCAAAACATAATAGACCATATATACTAGCGACCTAATTCTCGGTGAGCAAATATTAGGTACGGAATGTCTGGGACGTAATGTCCAGGGAAAAATAGACAAGGATTACGAGTATCACGGAAGACGTACTGCACAGCTTTTATATGTGACACTAAACTTTGTAATTGCACTTTGTTTTCAGATTAATGAGCAGAAATACCCAAATGTTGCCAAAATGGCAAGAGACTATTTGGCAATACAAGGTTCGTCTGTTCCTGCGGAAAGGATTTTTTCCAAGGGTGCGAATCTAGTCTCACCAAAGCGCGGGTCACTGAAACCGGAAACCATTTCCGCCGTTATGAGCCTCAAATCGTGGTGGGCGTCAGATTTAGATGCCTTTTGTAAATAAAATTGTATTTGGAAAAACGTAATCTGTACGTTGGGTTGATTATTGTATTAACGTCAGGCTGATTTACATATTGTTGATGTGGCACCGATGTCTTCCAGTAAACCTAAGTGTCTTTAAATGTTAGCCGCTTTCTCAAATCGGAGTTACTACCCACCGCGTTTGTAACGTTCGTCATTCACAAACATCCGTTGACATTCTTTTAATCTCTCGGGTTGACAAGTTCTAAAACTGAAGGTTTAAAATGTTATTGAGAAGCTGTCTCGTTCAAATCATTTTTGATACCATACAAAAACATTTTTTTATTTATGTCTTGGTGTCGTTTAACATTGAATTACCAGGGAATCAAGCTAAGAGTAATGATAGTCGTAAAATGATGACACCTCTGTAGTTAAACAAGGGTTTTGTCGGAAAGAGCTGTAACGACTATGTCATCCTGAAGCATACTTTTCCTATTTGAACAAAGCCAGATACTATTTAGTCACGGAATTGGTTATAAACATCTTATGGATATTCGTTACTAACGGCAACGTTGCTATAATCGTCCGAGAGAGACCACCTTTAGAAATAAAGCTTGTATCAATGGTTATGGACAAGAGCCAATATGAACAAATATGTTATCCGTTTAGCTTGCCAATATTATACGCGATTAGAAATTTCTAGCTGAGAGTCTCCCTTTACTAACATAACCTGACTTGGCTAATCCACTAAGGTCTTCTGACTATACAAAAAATAAATCAAGCTAACCTTACTTTACTTAAAAAACAAAGACAACCTAACTTGACTAAACCTGAAACCATCTAACCTAGCTAACTTAATCAAGCATTCCAGCTGGATCCTATGATATCTAGGATAGAAATAATGATATATGTATTTTTTAACAGGTATGGTGGGCTATTTTGATTTTCATCGCAATTTTTCCGATATTATGTCTGTTGGTTTATGGAACAACAAAGATGGCCTTAGCAAAATTTTGCATTATACATTGGTTGGCTGCAGTTTCTTTGGTAATAGGACAAGGTATTTAATTGTTCATAAACCAATCAGCTAAAGACAAGTGAAAAGCTCGAAAACCTTTTAGGTTCTCCAAATGAACACGTACACTTTCGTACATGGATCTTTGGCTTGTGTTGTCTCTTGGGGTTTTCCTTCATATCGAGAGCGTATACGAGCATATTACTGTCGAATATTACAACTCCAAGTCAACCACAATATATGAACAGCCTAGATGACCTTCTCGAACGCAAAAACGTGAAAATCGTCGTGGGAATTACGCAAAGCGAATACCAGTATTTCAAAGTAATCAAGTTGGACGCGTCTTGAACATACGCGACCAGTTTCTGCACAAAATGGTTGACAGATAAGGTTTAGAAGAGTTTAACTGGTGTTTCTTCTTCTGTAATAGAGTCAAAACACGTTAACCCAGCGTAGGATCTGGCATCGCATCCAGTCGGACGAGAGAATTTTCTATGAACTTTTTCCCGGTGTTCATCGTGGAGAATTCGTGGGTTTCTTTGGAATTGGATCGATTTACAACCTTGTGGGAAAATTATGCTCTCAATATGATGAGAAGCACTACTTTCACATTTCGGATGATACAGTTTACAGCTCAATACGAGCATATGCAACATCAAAAGTGATCGATCCACAGCTAAAGAAAAAGTACTACAATATGTGAGTTTTACCAGATGTCAGCAAGTTATATATTGGGAAGGGTCCACGACAACTGGGTGAAAGACATTTGGGTGACGTCGACTGAGTGTCCGAGAATTTGGAGCGCGACAATTTGGGGGATGGAAATTGCGTGTCCTACAATTGGTGAAATTAAAATTAATTGAGTGACAATTGGGTGTCAATGAAACGGACATTGCGTCAATTGGTTTAATAGATATTACATGTTTTTAAAGTGCATATAGTTTGGCGAAAGACCAAACTGAACCAAATCCTAAGCTTAATCCAACCGCACCCAGTCCAACCTAAAGAAACATAACCAAACCTAACCTAACCAAACTGAACCAAACCTTACCTGACCTAATTGAACAAAACCTTACCTGACCTTATTGAACGAAACCTTACCTGACCTAACTGAACCAAACCTAACCTGACCTAACTGAAAAACACCTTACCTGAACAGTAACCAAATCTAACCTGACATGACCTCATTGAACGTAAAATTTTGGAGATCCAAGTTTTCTGGTTTTAAGAAGTATGTATTTTTACGAAATTATTTTTTAATTTATCCAATTGACGCCCTGTCGGTTTCATTGCCACCCAATTGCCGCTCACCCAATTATTAATTCTCCCTATTGTCTGAGACCAATTTTTCGGCCCTCCAGATATTGCGGTCCCAGTTGTCATTTACCCTGTCGTCGTCACCCATACTTCTTTCACCCAGTTGTCACGCTCCCTTGGAAACACTGAATTACTTTCCATTTCTCAAATTTTAACAATGCCTTTATTGTACAGCATGGGTCGCTTTATCGAATGTGGAGTTCCGTTTTATATGAGTAGACGCTATTCGAAAAAGGGCGAGGACTGCATTGAAATGATGCACATTAAGTTGAAAACCCCGACAAGCAACAGTTTAGGTTTGGGAAACTTAAAACTGCCCTTTCTAGTCTTGATGCTTGGAACCAGCTTATCTTTGTTAGTTTTTATTATCAGTTTAATCTGTCAACTGACAGAGTAAAACTAAAATAAGAAGTTTATAACCTCCACTGAAGTTCACATCAAAAGTCTCACCCATCTCGGCGTTGGAGATTAATTTTTCTATCGCTGCGCGCTCATGCGGAATTTTAAACTATTGTTTGCCGAAGAGAAATAAAGATAAAGGTTAAACTAGTTCATAATTTTTATGATTGCCTTCAACCCCGTGTACACAAGGAAAAAAGCGATTTCGAACAATATTCATCGCTTACGCTGGTCGAGTTCCATTCTTGGTCGTGTCTTCAAGGCATTTCAATTCATTTATTTCTTAAAGAAAATGTTAAGTAATGTATATATTCGATGATAATTGCACTAGGAGAAAAACTATAGATTATCAAATGAAGATGAACATTAATGTAGTTACAGGCGTTGCACAAGACTAGCGTATGCATGGACAATTTTTAAAGGATAATAAGTGAATCGTGTCAATACTGAATTGAGCTGCGTCCATTAACTTTTTCATCTGAGAAAACTGAACTTTTATTGGAGGCTCTGTACTTTCGTTTATGAACTATTGTTTTAATATCTCAGAAAAGAAAAATCGGCCATGCGTTTAATTCGTTCCGAGTTGCAGTTTTTATTACACGGTCACTGACGCTGTTTTCAATTACCGCGTGTTTCAGTAACTGAGATTATTAGCTAGCATCGATCTTACAAACCCAAAAACTTGGCACGTGATCGATACAAAAACTACAGTATAAACGTACAAGGAGAGAAATTAAGCTTAAGGTCATTCTAAAAATAATCTCAGCAATGTTTAGAGCAAGGCAAGTGGAGAAGCGAAAAAAATTAGGATCTGTATTTTATCTGGTATACCAAGGTCGTAGGGTTAAAACTGAACATAAATTTGGTATATGGATCCAAAAACGTTAGATATGACTAAAGAGTGACCAGTCCATCAAATTTCTTTGGTTTGAAGCCATATCTAACGTCTTTGTTGTCTAGGGCTCGGACTCCGTTATACATTATCCAAAATTATAGATATTGAGATGTATATATTATTAATAGATATAGCGGAACGAATAATGCTAATGAATTCGTTATTTACAAACAATAACATATGTATATAGAAGACCTTAGTGGATTATCAATTGACATTGTTAGTATACAACATTCGCGCTAGATATTTCTAATCGCGTATAATATTGGCAAGCTAAACGGATAACATATTTGTTCATATTGGCTCTTGTCCATAACCATTGATACAAGCTTTATTTCTAAAGGTGGTCTCTCTCGGACAATATATAGCAACGTTGCCGTTAGTAACGAATATCCATAAGATGTTTATATTTAATTCCGTGACTAAATAGTATCTGGCTTTGTTTAATATTTAAAAGTATGCTTCAGGATGACATAGTCGTTACAGCTCTTTCCGACAAAACCCTTGTTTAACTACAGAGGTGTCATCATTTTACGACTATCATTACTCTTAGCTTGATTCCCTGGTAATTCAATGTTAAACGACACCAAGACATAAATAAAAAAATGTTTTTGTATGGTATCAAAAATGATTTGAACGAGACAGCTTCTCAATAACATTTTAAACCTTCAGTTTTAGAACTTGTCAACCCGAGAGATTAAAAGAATGTCAACGGATGTTTGTGAATGACGAACGTTACAAACGCGGTGGGTAGTAACTCCGATTTGAGAAAGCGGCTAACATTTAAAGACACTTAGGTTTACTGGAAGACATCGGTGCCACATCAACAATATGTAAATCAGCCTGACGTTAATACAATAATCAACCCAACGTACAGATTACGTTTTTCCAAATACAATTTTATTTACAAAAGGCATCTAAATCTGACGCCCACCACGATTTGAGGCTCATAACGGCGGAAATGGTTTCCGGTTTCAGTGACCCGCGCTTTGGTGAGACTAGATTCGCACCCTTGGAAAAAATCCTTTCCGCAGGAACAGACGAACCTTGTATTGCCAAATAGTCTCTTGCCATTTTGGCAACATTTGGGTATTTCTGCTCATTAATCTGAAAACAAAGTGCAATTACAAAGTTTAGTGTCACATATAAAAGCTGTGCAGTACGTCTTCCGTGATACTCGTAATCCTTGTCTATTTTTCCCTGGACATTACGTCCCAGACATTCCGTACCTAATATTTGCTCACCGAGAATTAGGTCGCTAGTATATATGGTCTATTATGTTTTGACCCCACGCTTATACACTCATTAGATCATTCGCCCATGAATTACCAGTTTGAAGGCAGTTAACTAAACCTAATCTAACGTGGAATTCCACAAAGAAGATAAACAGGACTAGAAGGCTGAGAGTAGGGCCTGGCCGAGCTTGACGGTTAGACGCGCTGAAGGTTTTTCATGGTAACTAAATTTCGCAACCGCTAATGTAAATAGACTGTATATACGCTATATACCCTTTCGCTATGGACGTGGTACATTTAACGCCCAGAGATAAAACAACAATAGGTCTATATAATATTTGGTGTTTTAACAGAAACGTACCTTCCACCATTCTAAAACGTCTGTGTTCGGCGGGGCCAATTCATCCTTCAAATATAAAAGAATTTCGGATCCCTTGGCCTGTTTTCTGGGACGCTTGGGGTAAATGGCAAGCATTTGGTTTGTTAGCTCTGCACTGCAACTTCCGGATGAATAGGTTGGATAAGCCGAATGATTCGTGTTAATCTCATAATATTTATTAAAGACGTCTAGAGCGGCGGATTTGATGTTCTTTACTGTTGTTTTGTCGTAATTTTCTTTGAAAAAATCCAATTTCAGAGTTGGATCCACAACTAATAAAACATAATTTCTGTTAGTCACGAATCTTGTTATGCCAGCAATTCAGCTTTGGTATTAAATAGATATGACGAGTCGACGAATAGGCTTTAATTGATGAAGTGCAATATTATGCATTACAGTCGTTACTACGCTGTGGCTCTGATATTATTACTCATAACTGATTACTTGGCGAATTGAGATGTTAAACAAACGCATAAATCTTGCCTATAGCGATCCACTGGGCTTCTACATTCGACTCTTCCGCGTATGCTTCCAGTTTGTTTCTGGCAAGGCAACATGCTTCTTTAAGAGGACCCACTGCTGTGTCGATGACTATCTTAAGTTTATTCTGTAACCAGTGATATACAGGCATAACAATGGAAACGGTTGGATATTTAGAAACCGAGACGCGTCGAGTCGCTAATTCGAAATCCTTAAATATAGAATCGGATTATTCGCTCACACCGTAATAAATAATATGCGTACAGAGTATTTTTGAAAGCTATGGACGAAACATAAAGGGCTTCATCGGGTTGTTACGACTCCTTGAAAGTGGTATACTTAAAACAATGCAAATGATCTACATTGTGAAACAAGTTTTGTGACTCTGACCAAATAGTTTTCAAATTTATTCGTAATTTCATAATCGAGAGATAAGAGAAAGTGTATTTTAACAAGAATGAAAACCTCAATCATCTGATTAGTAAGGGTGCAACCACTAAGATCTCATGACAAGCTTAACCTAGTACAGTTCAAGTACTTCGCGCAAAAACTTTATTTCCAATGGATACGGTTACATGTTGAACATGATCGTTACTAAACGAAATAAAATTTATCATAATTTAAGACCATAGCAGTTGTACACGTCTAAACAGATTTATGCGCTTTTGCTGGTTAAACAAATCCTTTTTCTCTTAAATTTCGGTTTTAAGTTTATGCATAAAATTGAAATAAGTTCAGTGAAAGGCGCAACCCTACTTGCAAACTTTCACGTACAACGTTTAGCTAAAGTTTGCTGGGCCATTTTTACTCACTTTGACCCAAAGAACCGCGCCCCTTTCAGAAACACCCGGTATATGTAAATATGAATAAACGACTTGCTTTCAGGATATTCAAGAACTCTTTAATTAATTCCCATTCTGCGTCGGTTAAATTATATTTGTGCAACTCCTTTTCACTCCTCATAAGTGATTGTATTGACTATAGTTAAAGACATGCCCATCCTCAATGTTCATGGTAGAACAAAAACGCACAATAGCATTCACTTACCTGCTTCAATATCAGCGCTCTTCTAAGCATGTCATAAGTGGAGTTCCAGCGATGTTTGACGTCTAAAACCAGATTTAGGTCATCTATCCCAAATGTTTTGTTTAACTGGTGCAGTTTTTCCTCCTTCAGAACAGATAAACGAATTTGTACAACAACCGATCTAATCTGAAAGAACCGTAATGTATGTGACACATAATTATACTGTAAAATACTCCATAGATGTCAGTAAATAGGTTGCATAAATGTGTCATTGAATGATTGGCTAATGTAAATATTTTCGAAGTCGTCAGTGTTACGTTCAACTATCATTCGAAGTTCGTCCACCTCAAAATTTTTATGAAACACACGCATGGAAACACTACTATGGAAGTGTCACCTGCTGCCTACCCCTTAAAAGAAATCCTCAATAATTAATGTTGTACCTTGGCCACAGCTTTTCCTATAGATACGTCTTCTGGTGAATTAACGAAATCGTCTTCGTCGCTACCATATTCCTCCTCGGTTTGGTATTTTGGATTTGATTTAAGCTGGTCTAGAATTACTTTAACCCCCAAATTTAAGACATGCGCAAAGCAACGAATCCGACATTGCGTAGTGTAACGATAACCAAGAACAGCACATCTTTCTTCGAGTTCTCTTGAAAAAGTATCGTTGTTGGACGCATTATCCATAGTTAGGGCAAATACCTGAAATACAAAGTGTTTGTGCCTGCTCCACGGAATATTAATAAGATTGTTTGATTAGGCTTACATTCCTAATGTTACGGTCTTTTATTAGATCCAGGAAAACGTCACATATGTTAACCCCCGTATGTCGTCCGGAGACATGAATAAATCCAAGCGTGATAGACCTCATAACCCAATGTGTTTCAATCCAGTGAGCAGTAACTCCCATAAACGCTACGCGGTTAGTTGACGTCCAAAGGTCCATCGTAAATGCTACTTGTCCATCCATGGTCTTCGGAAATCGTGAAATGTGAATAGATAACACATTTACCGGGAATACTAGACAGACGTAATTACCTCACATAGTTTCTTAATAATCGGTAGTTGTTCTTCATAAGCTTGTAGTATATAGGTTCTAACTGTTTTGGCACTCAACATTACGCTGTTAGACACTACAGAACTATTAGGGTCAATGGAGCCTACGAAGTTTCGGAAACTTAAAGCCTCTACTTCGTCAAATGGTATATCTTTTAATACAATCCAACGAATAAGCTTGTTTCTGGCATTATCTATAGCAGATGAATATACCTAGAATGAGAAGGGGATAATAGAAGAAGGATGACACTCTGTATCTTCTTAATGCTTCAGTTATATAACATGATTCTTCCCATCATTTTTGTTTGCTTTCCTGTTCATCAAACTTCAGATGGGCAGGTGGGGTGTATTCTATAACATTTTGGTACTAAATACTTAATTAGCAATAAGCCCAGAAACCTCGTCTTGACGTGGGACAAAATTCAAAAGCGCGCCTTTCAAATAGTTAAGCGCTAATAGAGTAATTACGAGGGATCGCGTATCGTTTTTCGTAACCTTTATCCAAATGTTCTGATGTTGAAAATAATCATGTTACAATTACCTTGATTTGTGTTACACTTCTCTCGAAGCGAGCTACAATACATTAAGAACCAACCGCAACTTCATTAACGAGGCTTTTTTTGTACAATACTAAGTACTGACTGACAACGTGAATGTAAACCTAGCGTAAAATCTTTCAAGTTTGGTGTCAAAAAAAATCACGCGTGCTTTTATATTTTCATTTCAAAATAGCCACATTAGGCCTAACAACTACAAGTTTTTCGATCTGTAAACTTAATGAAATTACAGTGCGAAAAGGTTAGGGCGGGTTGGAGCTCTACACGTTTTCGAACACTTTTGTCGGTCAAGAGAGGGATTACGAGTAATGAATTCAAAATCTACATACCTTTGACCTTTCGTAATCTTCCACGTGTTCGGGATGTTTCCTTTCCACATGGTATCTCAAATTTCCCGTGGATATACTGCCATTTCGGCCTTCTGAATACGAAACACTAAATACGTAAACGTATGTTTGACACCGTTCCTATTTTTAAACATGTAATACGCAGTACATTTGGACAAGGACGCCTGTATTACACTAGATTTTGACTGTATTCTGATAAAAATGAATGACTTGTCAACCAAAGCCACTAAATCAAGTACGGTTCAAAAGGAGCAACTATTCACGCTTATTTGGCTGTATTTTTTATCGTAGAAAAATTTCAACCAAACGAACTAAACCAAGGACGCTTGGACATTGACATCTATTGACATTTGTATTTTACTGAATTCTGGGGAACTTTGAAAAAACCAAAGTCACTAAACTGAAAACGCTTGGACAGGGACACCTAATCCCACATGTATTTAATTTGTACTTTATAGCTGTCCCACATGTATTAAATTTGTACTTTATAGCTGTCCCACATGGAAACTTACTTGGCACAATATTTACATTTCGCGACAAGTTTAGTTTTCGTACCGACTGTTTCTCTTAATACATCAAAGTGATGCCAAACACCACTTCTGGTACGCGGAAGACACGATGCGTTTATATGATCCTGAGATATTGGAATCTCCGACATGATGGCAATGAAGAATGAAACGAAAATGGATCACAACTAAGCTATGAAACCATTATCGGGTAACCAAAACGTAGGATAAAAAACATGAAAACTTTAAACTGTCAATGAGGTCAGATATCACGTCTAAATATAACGTTTTGTTGATATCTAACATCTAATAGTTGAAAAAAATTCTAAAAAGATGTGTAATAAGCTGCAATGTTTTTTATGGATAATAAGTATACGACGAAATTATTTTCTTTCATCTATAAAAAAAGCTATATACGAATAAACACCGATTTTTTGTTTTTGATATGCCTTGTTAATATATTGTTGGTTGTTGTCAAGTCTAACGTTACGATCACAAAACTGATAACGTATTTCGATTATTACTGTTTATGACAGTAAATTGAATAAATATATACTTCTTTCGGGTGTTTATAGATATTTGTATATAAACAACATTAATGTCTATATAAGTTATTCTCCATTACTGCTTAACGTATTATGTATAATGACATGATAGTCATCATTATTCAAAGGGCTAATATTATAGAAACTCCGAGCCCTATTGTTGTCCACAAACTAGTTGACCCTTCTTGAGACTAAAGCTGTCTGGGTAATAAGAATAACTAGTCCTTGGGACCAGTCACCCACCTAGTGTCCAAAATAATAAACTAGTCATTGGACTTGTCCCCCCTTAGTTTTCTTCTATATTTGCAATTAATAAACATTTCCCAACTTCTTGAATCTGAAAACTGGTCCAAGAAATTAGTAAGCTGGTTTTGTACCAGACTGACTGAAATATGGTGAAACACCAGCTTCTATTTTATCCTCGACTTCTGATGAAAAGTTCTATTGAAAATATGTAATTTTTATCTATGTATTTCCGTCCTTGAAACATTTCATTGTCAAATGTTCCCAACCACCGTATTAAATTTAGAGTGACAGCACTATAAGCACAACGTAATAAAAAACATTTTCTGTAGCCGCATTATCTCATTATTTAAAGTTTTCCACGACGCACATTGGCGCGTGCCAGCCACCACGTTCAAGAAACGGTAGGCCTAACGGTATATATCGTCATCGTCGTTCTGTTGTTTACTAAAAGAACCGTTGGAGTTTAAAAAACTGACAATACAAGCTGGAAACTTTAAAGAGATAGTCTCAAGTAGAGACATGAAATTATGGTATTTTTATGTTAAGCCCTAGTTTAGTTGTTTTACACAGTGCGTACGAATGGGAAATTGAGGGAAAACTGGACTAAGTAAAAGTTGCTAATTTTAAATAGTACACATAGTTTTGCTCAAAAAGGTTTGACAATAAAATTTGGAAACGGTTTGACAATTTAAAATGGTAAATATGAAATTAGGGTATGAAATAAATTGGTAATTTACAGCGGTATTTGGTAAATTACTGGTTAGTTACGAAACGTTAATACCCAACTCACATCTCTAGTCGAATTTAAATCATAGCGCGGCTCCAGCGGATCCCCTACATCCTGAACTCCGGGTTTGGTTTGGCAAAGGCTAATGGGCGGGATTTATACATGCACGTATAAATTCCGCCCACAAATGCCTCTAACGATGCCAAGCCAAAACTGGAGTTCGTAGGGAAAGTCAACGTGTAGGGGATCCACTGGAGCCGCGCTATCAATGGACCGCTTTAATATTGCAAATTTGAAAAGCCGTATGTAATTTATTAATTACTTACCATTTTCAAAAACCTAAGTGGGAGGCCTCGAAACTGTGTGTTGGGTTCTTTATAAGTAATTAATTGAAAGGTCTATAGTAAAGGGAGCCTGTAAAGAGTGCTTCCTGCCTTTATCTTCCTTAATTCAGCAATGTTTCAAATTTAATTTGGAAATATTTATCAAATAAAACATTTATTGATCATTTAGTTCTAGCAAACTTTAGGTGACTACCACTTTAGAGGAAATAGACTGTTGGTCGGAAACTGAGGGGGTACCCACTGGGGTGGCGGGGAACGTCTAGCTCAGACGTAGGAAGAATGAACCGGTAGAGGTGGCCCGTGCCATTGTGGCGTTCATCAGCCACCAAAAGGGAAGCAAGGTCACTTTTTTTCAAATATTTCAATGCCCCTTTCTGTGTTGGGGGATTTCGGAGCCTCCTGTTATGAAGGGTTGAGAGGTTCTTGGGCCCCAATTAGAACGTACTTCTCCGGCCTTCAACTTGAACAAAAAAAAAACTATATTTTTCAGACATCAATGAAAAAAATGCAATGAAACTATTATACGCCTAGGTCGAATAAGTCAATCTTATGGACTTTGGTCCCTAAGCAT
>JAEQBA010002132.1:0-19722 GCA_019434445.1 Phalangium opilio
TAGCCGAATAAAAATTCAAAATGGACTAAAGTATACTTTAGATTTATAGGAATATGTCTTTATTGTTTTATGGGGGGACTTGGTAAAAACTATTGGCCTCTAATACGTATAAATTCCCAGATGGCTTTTAAATCCATTTAAAGTGTAGTACTTCACTTACCCAATGCTTTTTTACTTCCATCGGTACCCTTGCATATAAAAATTCTTTGACAGTAATCCTTTTGAAAGGTTCTCCTGGTAAGCGATCACCGTGCAATGCTTTCGACTGCTCCTATAAGACACGCGCCTATAATATCCTAACAAGGCCCCCATAGAGTTTCCCCGCTAAAGTTCTTTTATTGTTGGTTTGGAAAAGTTCTACCACTATTATCCTATAGGGCTTGAGAAACCTGATATTTCCATATAACCTAATAAAAACCATTTCAATTGAAGTCCACGAGCTATCTTCTGTCTCGACTTCCGTTAGACTGGTATTTTATGTTTTTTAGTAGTAAGATACCCTTCATCGAAATGCCCTATAAATTTCCTTTTAATATATAGGAAATCAAATATATATATATCTACTCTTATAAGACTTTTGGGGAAGTTTTAAACTCGCGATGAACTTTTCCCAACTCTGAACTATTTCCCTAGTTTTAGGAGAGCGTAGTATGTTCAAAGATGTTTTCATTTCAGTTCAATTGTACAGTGAATTGAATGGCTATCTCCACACATTGCGTGTGTTTATTAGTAGACACCGGAGGTACGGGTTAAAGTGTATATTCCGCGTGGGATGGACTTGAAGCACGCACTCTGTCGTCTCTTCCTATACAGAAATAGAGATTTTACGAGGAACGTTAAAATCGGAACAGATAAAGTGGCGGCCTTAGTACCAATTGAAACATCCTTGTTTAGACTTAAGAGATATTGGATTCTTTCTTTTCTTGTTTCTTTCTGAAACTTTTAACTTTTATCTCAAAACCATTTTAGCTATGGATTTTTAGATTCCATTTTGTTGAAACTCAAAAAGTTTTGAATTTTCTCAAACGCTTCCTGTATTGTCCTTTTGGGACGTTGGATTGTAAACCAGACGTCTTTATTATGGCGCGTCTCAATTCGGAATTATTGAGCTTCATGCGTAATATCTTGTATTATTTAAATAAGGACTTCTAAAGTATGAGAGCTCCTCGTCTGTCTGATCCTGTAGAGTCAAGTGAAAATGACTTCTCCTTATTTAATTACTACACGGTGTAGTAAATGTATTTTATTCACCTTTTAGGAGACCCTTACAACCAACGTTATATACAGCTGTTGTTTTTCACGTGCCACTAACTAGGAGAAGAAAAAAAACCCGGGTTTTTTTACAACACCCTTCTCAAACTAACTCTGTTTTTGTAAGGAATTTTTCAATCTAAGGATATACTAAAGAATAAGCCCAAATTGTTACGTTTCAACAGCCTCATCCATGGACTCTAATTTTATAGAGGACCAGCAAGGAAGTAATTGTTGCGCGACTTCAGCGTACATTAATTTCATTTACTTCCCCCGTCGCACCTAGTTTCAAACGCTGCTGAAATTAAATCAAGAAAGAGCTTATCCTGAGATTTCCTCTCCCTTATAGGGTTTTTAATATCCATGTTTCGACAAGTAAGTAAGAACTCGTACGGAAAACGAGTATAAGGTTACATAGCTTGATGTAGTTTTTCATCCACTCTCTTTTTCGTTTTTCCGTTTGTTCAGTGTATGGATAAGAAAGGAAAAAAAAAATTGTTGGTGCATGGGGGAACTAAAAAAAATCGAATTAGCTCTCCCCTTCTTTCTATAGATCCCATAATGCCTAGCGTGTGGTTTTGTCGTCGTTTTTTGACGATGAAAACTTACCTCCCGTAGGCGCTCTATACTTGTATACGCACACTTACCTTAACAAGAAGTATATTCCAAAAGTGGTTTCCTCAAGATATCTTCCCAATTCAGTTCATATTTAGTTCGAACTGTACGTTGTAACTAGAGGCAAGACTTTCTATCTGGACAATTTTATCCGTTATCCCTGCCTTTACACACATTACCCCTTAATGATCAACTGGGTAGGGGTTATGTAGTCTTTCGCGTTACTGGCAGGTTAATCCGAGATTTCCTTTATGTTTTTTCCTGATGGGAAGAAGGGCTTTCTAACGTTATTAAGCTCTTGTAATATTTTACCCCTTTTTTGTTAAAGGGAAAAAAATTGGAGTGAGGGTGTAACCTTGTTTGGTTGCCTAACATAATCGCCTTCGGTTTTACATCAAAGTCATCCAGGCATCTGTAAATGATTTCAAGTATAGAATACAGCGTGTGGAAACCTAATCTTCCAATATTTCTAGAGGGGATGGACATTTCCCTACTTTAGTCTACTGAGTTTTATACTTATATTTCACAGAAAATTTGGTAATTGTCCTGCACCAATAATTTTATTAGAATGGAAGGTTACGCCATCTATAGAATATTCTTTTTGCGTGATATAGACCATATGTTTAGTGGTGTTCCGAATTAGAACCAATACTGATAAGGCCTAACTATACAGTTACATAAACCGTATAAACCCCGGTTTTACTTTAGTAATTTCATCTCGGTAGATAAACCATGTCTAGCAGGATGTTTTTTCTCCCTAAGTGATCAAAATCGCCAGGGAAAATTATTACTTGTTCTTCCCCGTGTTACGTGAAAACGGAGAAAAATGTTTCCACGTTGTCTGTCTCGTATCAAAATACACCTGAACCCCTAAATTTTCCCCTGTACCTTTGGGTAAAAACGAAGACAGGTTTGGCATCTAACTTTTCAAAACCTTTCCGAGTCCGTAAAACGCTCTTGGTCTCTTGGACCCATATTAGTCCTCCATAGGTTAGGTGAAACCTCCAGGGACACTTATAAGGAATAGAAACTTTAAATTCACCATTTTAGTGTTACACGGATGAAGAAGTAACGCGAGCTTGGGTTCCTTTTAATATATTTTCTATGAATTTAGGCACAACGGATAAGGCACGTTTCCTAACGTAGACTGCCTCCTATTCTTTGTTCAAATAAGAAAGCTGACTTCCATATATTTTTTAAGTTACGGTTGAAGTTTGAAATGACCTCGGGGAGCTGTGTCTAACTCTACCTATCACTTGCATAAAGCGTAGGGTGATATTGGCCCGGGTAAAGGGGAAATACCAGGAAACGGGGCTTGATGTAGGATCTTGAACGGTGGAGCTTTTTCTGTTTGAGGAATTGAAGAAATGTTAATTCCTTTCTCCAGCCTTTTTCGGATTTTTTTTTTTATTTCTTGAAATTTTTTTTTATCATCTTTCTAAATTCTTTGCCTAGATGAAGAGCTTTCTTAAAGAAACTAGAAAACGTTGGGGGGAAAAAAAACCCCGGAATTAATAGTAAATCCAATTATCATCCTTTCCTTTTTGCATTCGATCGTATATTTTTCCTTAAAAACCTCTTATAAAAGAGTGAGATGGAAAAAAATGGAAATTCATAATTGCTTTCAATTATTTTCTCTCTGCTCTCTCGTCTTTCGTCTTGCGTCTTCAATTTTCAATCCTTGACGCTAGTTTATGCTTTATACGTCATTTCTTTATATTTTATTTCCTCAAGGCCTGGCTACTCTGTCAGTCCCAAACTGAGCTAATAAATAAATATTTGAAAAAAGAGACGAGAGTGGGTGAATTCCGAAAGAAATTTCTCCCAATTTCTTTCTCTTTGCATCAGATAGAAATTTTGCTTTCCATCTCTATTTATTGGTGATACTGAAAAAATTGTATGGGGGAATATATTTCTTTTCAGTAACTCCTACGTATCTCCTACAATTTTTATTTTATTTGGAAATATGAGGCGGTTATTGACAAGTATTGCCGTTTAATTTAGCCTTTCAAAAATGTTTTATAAGTACGAATACACGCGGCTGAAGTAATGAACTTCTGATAACACATATATCAAAATGGATTTGGGATTAGGCCTACCGGTATTCCATATATGCGTAAGAAAAACAGAGTGTCTATAAACCCAAAAGTAATCAATTTATATACACAGATTCTTTTAGTCTATCACTAAGCCTTGTCCGAAGTCGTTCGTAATCCTATAGACGTCAGCTTTTCGCGGTATTTTTGCCCTTTTTGATGAATGACTCTTGAAAAGGAACCATTTTTAATTTGAGTTTTCGTATACCATAGTTTTCGGTGTTAAGAATTTTTTTTTTTTTTGTTCTCGCCACGTATGTTGGCTAGACTGATAAAACGAAATTTTTGGGGAGTTATTTTTCGCTTAGGCCCTCCTTATAGCTCCGCTTCCTCTAGCTACTTCCAAACAAAACTTAACTACCAAACAGCGCTGCGTGTTTAGATAGGATAAGAATTTTTAATAAATGGGCCCCTTGACTTATTTATACAGTCACCCTGCAGATCTGTAATTTTTTGTTACTGGTTTCAGTCGTTGAAATAATAATGTTGATTCTTTTACTTAAATAGGGAAAGTTTTGTTTCCGAAAGCTGTTAGAATATTATTAAATTTGTTTTAAAAATAAATTCTAATTTATATTATTCTATACTGCCCACAACAATCTGGAGATTCTTTATAATATAATTTTCTTACATAATATTTAAGTTTAAAGGTCAAATTTTTAATTAAAGAAGATCTGTTATTTTTTCTTCTTATAATCCCTTTTTAACGAACTGAAATCTTAAGAAAATCTGAGAGAAGATATTGTTATTTTTTTATATATATTTTACCTGTCGGATTAAGTTTAAGAAAAAAATAATTTACTCTGTGAAAAGAAAGGTGAAATGCTGGAAGAGAGAAGGGATCGAAGCTGATGTTAGTTTTCTTGTAGCTTGAGACACTGGCTTAATTACGAGCCTGTCTTGTTGAGATTCGGCTTTACTAGGAAATGAAATTAGTTCCTTGGAGTATAGATTATTGTCAACTAGACTTCAGTGCAATAAGAAGCTTATCTTTGAAATATTAAAGTTGTATTTTAAATCCACGAATTTTGACTTTCTAAGAAACTGGCGAATGGAGGGAAAAACATTTCTACAGGCGCGTATTGAAAATGCATGGAAGGGTCCTACAATAAATACTCCGTCGGTCGAACCTTATGGAAATCCGTTGCAGTCCCGGCCCTCACTCATGGAAATGAGGTACTTTGTTACCCCAAATCGGTGTGTGATACCTTGGAGCGTACCCAATCGATGGTTGGCAAAACGGCACTAAACGCGGGTTCGATGGCGGCTTACGCGGCAATCCAAGGGGAAATGGGCTGGAGCTCCATGGAGGCCAGAGAAGCTCGTTCCAAACTCAGGTACCTCGGCCGCCTAAAGTTCCTCCCCCAGGACAGATTGGCCAAACAAGTGTACGAGTCCATTCGTGCTAACGGTCTAGCGACCGCATGGACTTTCCGCGTCGCGGCGTTGGATAGAAAATATGGGGTCGGCACCGCTAGGGGTGAAGCAACATCCTATGCTACCTGGGCCAGCCAAGTCGACGGGGAAACAACCGAGCACGCTGAACGGACGTGGCGCTCCGCAATCTCCGCCAAGCAATGCCTACGGCACTACGGGGCTAAAGCGCTTCCCTCCGTGGAGGCCTGCTATGATGGCTCTCACGGAGGAGGCCTCCTTTTCCAGGCACGGACGGGGTCCCTGCTTACGGGTGTCCGCCGCGCCGACTTCGGCGATTACCAGCGCACCTGTCGCCTCTGTGGTCTCCAGGACGAAGATGTCTTTCACGTCTTAATGGCGTGTCCAGAGACATGTGCCTCCCCCGCGACTTCCGATTGGCGACATGTCAATCGTGGTAGCCAGTTGGAAGTTGTCCTCGGTCTGGAGGGCTCCGTGTGGGACCACGACGCCGTTCGGGCCATCCTCACGACCTGGTGGACCAAAAATGAAGCCTGGCGACGCGCCCACCCTGACTCGTCCATACCACATTATCTGGACCGATAGGTCTCAAGACTTCCGTCCCCCGCTGCCACCACAAACATTTGCGCATTTTGTTGGACTTTTTAACTCCTGCTGCGCTCCCCCAATTGTAGGGAGCCGCCCTGTTTCAAAAGGGCGTACCATTGTACGGCGAACAATTAAACCTGTAAACCTGTAAACCTGGAGTCTTTTGCCCCTATTATCTGGCTTTTCCTAAACATTCGGCGTGCAACTGTTGAGCATTCCACTGGGGGTCTGTCAAACTATCGACTGTGTTATATTTTCTGACTTTATATCTAAATGACTTTAAATAAAAAATATTCAAGGATAATCCGCTCTTATGGGATTAATATAAGACCCCTAATTTAAATCCGTTCTCTCATATAATACGTAAAATAAGAAAAGATCCCAATAAAGCTCAAATTAAAAACACGCTGTTTATTTATAGGAAATAAGCTTTATTGTATTGTGCAACGTGCTAAACTCGTTAAAGTTTCCTCACCTAAAGAGAAGGTGAAACAAAACAAAGGGAATATGAAGGGTAAAAATAAATATACTAAATTAGCTTCAAAATGTGCTCAAAAACATAAACATTTGGGTTGATTTTTTACTGATTTTCATAGTATATTCATATACATTTCACTACCACTTTAGTAGCAAACTTATCGATTGGAATGTAACGTGCAAATGAGAAGGGGGGAAGTAAAATTCTTAATTCTCTCTCCGTTTCTCTCTCTCTCTCTCTCTCTCTCTCTCTCTCTCTCTTTTCTTAACCTCTAAGAAAAAATATCTTAGAAGTATTAAGAAGTAGACGAGAAAAATGAGGGTCGCTGGTAGCGTTAAAAGCTATTGGCGCGTTACGAGCTCTAAGTTGAAAACAGAGAACTAATTGGTGCGTGTTGGTATTCGACTAAGACGGTGTGCTATAGGTAAAGGGTGCTGTGGTGGGAGCTACATGAGGCACGGGCTACCAAAGGGTATATGTATATTAGTTGTTCTTTTTTATACTCATTCTTTGGGACGCAGTTTTTTTCTATTTTTTCTTTTTCGTTTCTATAAATCCCGAGTCATGCGAGCGCCTTGTCCATTTCGTGTCGGTAATGGCACGCTCTGATAAAGAGCTTCTATAGCTACTTAGAAGTTTGACCAACCGAGCTGGGATTATATTGGCCAAGGCTTACGCGGAATACATATACTGAACCCAGTAATAGTAATACTAGCTTGGAAAGTATTTTAGTTACTCACGAAATGCCTTACGTTACGTGATTGATGGCAATTTGGTTCCAATCTAATACTCGACGACCCGTACTCAAAGGGCATATGAAAGGGTACAAGAAACAATGTTTTAATAGTTGCCTTATGCTAGATTAATTTCGTTTCATCCTCTCTATGGTAGAACCATTTCTACGGTGTTGTGAGTGAATTAGGTTTTTGGATGAGGTTTTATTTGGTTTTATTATTTTATGATCGTTTAAAGTTTACCCCCATAAATAATTTTTCTGTTAGTCGTGGTCCTTGGAAACGTGCTTACACGGTACTATGTCATTTAGATTATTTATTGACGTAAAATGACAAATAAATAAGCGATGAATAACTTTAAATATATTAAGAATATTGAACTATTGAGATAGTCACGTATATCTACCTGTTTAGACAAATAATACGCCCCATCAATTAGATTATTTATAAGTAGGTAGAAAATGGGAGTTCAAATTCACTTGGTATTCAATGGTATCGATGGTATCGATGGTATTCAATGGTATCGATGGTATCAACGGTATCACGATGGTATCGAGTTTACCTCGCCATTTTTTTTTCTCTGTGGTATTTTTTTTCTCGGCGCCATCTTGTTTTTCTCTGACGTCATTCTCGGCGCCATTTTTTTCTTCTCGGTGGTATTTTCTTCTCGGCGCCATTTTGTTTTTATTTGGGCTCTGACGTCATCGTTTCTTCTCGGCGCCATTTTGTTTTCATTTGGGCGGGAAATTTGCAAATGTTAAGCCTTATCGGACTTCAATCAAGACCAAAGTTCATTGTGATTTTCAAAATCCTGAGTTTGCTGATAAGTCAAGCAAAGATTAGGATGTCATACTACAGTTATAATATATTAGGAACTGAACGTCTTATATACTAAGATATTTTGGGAATGGTGACAGACGGCATACATTCTGATTCAAACCTTAATATTAATTAATGTATACCATTAATAATAATTTTATTGACTTAACAGGGTGCAACGCACGCTAAGTTAAATAATTGTCGAAGAAAATAATTAATATTAATTATATTTATTTACATATTTAAGAAAAACTGGAAATTCAAAACACTTCAAAACTTTGACACGAAATTTGAAATTGTTAAGCCTTTGCGTGGGTAATTTTAATCTCGGGTATAAAACCAAACCAAACCTAACCTATTCTATTGTGCTTGAAAGTGATGTTAAATGAATGAAAAGTCGTTGAAAGTGTTGTTAAATTAATAAAAAGTCGTTGAAATGGTTGAGAAAAAGATGGTTGAATGCGCTTATAAATGACTAAAAAGTGGTTGAAAGTGCCGTTAAATGTCTAAAACATTAATGGAAACGTCTTTAAATGAATAAAACATTAATTAAAATGTCATTAAATGACTAAACATGATAGAAAATGTCGTTAAATTACTGAAAAGCGGTTGGAGGTGTTGTGAAATGGGTAAAATTTGGTTGAATGTGTTGTTCAATGACTAAATCGTGCGTGAAAGTGCTGTTAAATGAATAAAAAGTCGTTGAAAGGGTTGAGAAAAAGATGGTTGAACTTGTTGATAAATGACTAAAATGTGGTTGAAAGAGTCGTTAAATGACTAATACATGATAGAAAATGTCGTTAAATTACTGAAAAGCGGTTGGAGGTGTTGTTAAATGGGTAAAATTTGGTTGAAAGTGTTGTTAAATGACTAAATCGTACGTGAAAGTGCTGTTAAATGAATAAAAAGTTGTTGAAAGGGTTGAGAAAAAGATGGTTGAACTTGCTGATAAATGACTAAAATGTGGTTGAAAGTGTCGTTAAATGACTGAAATGTGGTTGAAAGTGTCGTTAAATGACTAAAATGTGGTTGAAAGAGTCGTTAAATGACTAATACATGATAGAAAATGTCGTTAAATTACTAAAAAGCGGTTGGAGGTGTTGTTAAATGGGTAAAATTTGGTTGAAAGTGTTGTTAAATGACTAAATCGTACGTGAAAGTGCTGTTAAATGAATAAAAAGTTGTTGAAAGGGTTGAGAAAAAGATGGTTGAACTTGTTGATAAATGACTAAAATGTGGTTGAAAGAGTCGTTAAATGACTAATACATGATAGAAAATGTCGTTAAATTACTGAAAAGCGGTTGGAGGTGTTGTTAAATGGGTAAAATTTGGTTGAAAGTGTTGTTAAATGACTAAATCGTACGTGAAAGTGCTGTTAAATGAATAAAAAGTTGTTGAAAGGGTTGAGAAAAAGATGGTTGAACTTGCTGATAAATGACTAAAATGTGGTTGAAAGTGTCGTTAAATGACTGAAATGTGGTTGAAAGTGTCGTTAAATGACTAAAATGTGGTTGAAAGAGTCGTTAAATGACTAATACATGATAGAAAATGTCGTTAAATTACTAAAAAGCGGTTGGAGGTGTTGTTAAATGGGTAAAATTTGGTTGAAAGTGTTGTTAAATGACTAAATCGTGCGTGAAAGTGCTGTTAAATGAATAAAAAGTCGTTGAAAGGGTTGAGAAAAAGATGGTTGAACTTGTTGATAAATGACTAAAATGTGGTTGAAAGTGTCGTTAAATTACTAACACATTAATGGAAACTTCGTTAAATGACTATTTATTTAAGTGGGTGTTGCTTGTCTCCGAAACAAAACATACAAATAATAAGAAAACTTGGTAAGAACTGTTTGTAAATATAAGTTATAAGCTGAATATTAAGCCTCGGATCCCTGTTTACAGTATATGGTAGTAGATATGCAATATTTCACCTATAAAATAAATTCAACTCACCATTTAAAACCATTCCGGAGGAGAATTAAAATGTTTAGACTGGTTTACATGTGGTGGTGGTTTGAAATATCTAGATATGTGAATGGACACGTTGCCGGCGATAAAAAAGAACCGATAAGAAGTATGGAATCTTCTATCGATAAGATATGTTTCCACGTGGTAGGAAAATTTCCAGATAGTAAACTAGAACAGAAACTAGAACTATTTATCGATAAGATATCTTTCCACGTGGCGACGGAAACCAGAACCGAAACTAGAACTGTTTATCGATATCTTTCCACGTGGTGGGCGTAAACCAGAACCGATAACTGAAACAAGAACTGTTTATCGATATATTTCCACATGGCATGGGTAAACCAGAACCGATATCGTGCTATTTCCAAACTTATCGATGTCTTGGAGATCTTATCGGGCTTATCAAAGGTTTCTCAAGTATAAAAACTCCTGCACGTGGCGATAAGATATGTTTCTACGTGGTAGGAAAATTTCCAGATAGTATAGTAAACCAGAACCGAAACTAGAACTATTTATCGATAAGATATATTTCCACGTGGTGGGGGTAAACCAGAACCGATAACGGAAACAAGAACTGTTTATCGATATCTTTCCACGTGGTGGGGAAAAACCAGAACCGATATCGTGCTATTTCCAAGCTTATCGATGTCTTCATCGAGTGTTATCAGACTTATCAAAGGTCTTTGAGTTTATCGGGCATAAAAACTCAGGCACACGATGATAAGATCATTCTACGGCTAACCCAACTCTCTCCAGCAACTAAAGTACCAGCAGGACTCTCTCTCTCACCGCAGGAAACTCTACGCTAATGTAAGTACACTCTCCGGAGTCTAAAATTCTATCCTTAATTAAATATATATATAGAACATGACTTAGACATTTAGAATATTTCTAGAGATAGGTTTAAATTATATGTGTGTGGATTTTAATTAATTTGTTTTTCTCTAATTAGGGACACCACCAATATCTTCGAAATATCATCCACGAAGTCCGTCTCGGTTACTCCTGACTGTAAAGTTAGACTAGGCTTAACGGACGGTTCAACCGGCATCACGTTGACGGAGGCTGAATATTATCAACTCTACGGAATGCGGGAACAAGTAACCAACTATTTCCTGAATGATGGTGCTACACCGTCGTCTTCGTTCTTTGATGGGTCGAACCTGAAACGTATCGAACTGAATATGTACCAGGATTGGAAAGTACTCAACATTCGTGAGATGAGGGCGGGAAGTGGTGTAAACTACGGAACACTCTACCCGACCAGGATTGGGTTTGCAATTGGAGCCGTCCTTTGGGGAAAACTTTTGGAGAAGCACGATCAAGTGGTAACATTTCTAAACGCCGCTAAGCGCGTGTCCTCGGAGGTCGACGAGATTGTTAAACAACAACTGACCAAGTACATAAAGGATGCCTGCAACGGTTGTATCATATCCCACGGATCTCAGCTACAACACGAGTGCATGACTATGGACTGGATTGAACGCGTGAATTTACATTACGAAAATGCTGTTAATAATTTAGATATCAATGTAATTATCCAATTGTTTAATAATTCAACATTTTTAAGTATGGAATTTTGTAAAAGAATTGCTTCAAATGTAATATGTTATTCAAAACTTGCTTTATGAATAAAACTTGAAAAATATTGAAGTCTTATCATTTATAATGAATAATTAAATAGGTTAGTTTAAATTAGGCCTAATTTTTTTGTGAATTAGAAGGTTCGCATCCTCGAAATGACTAAAAATCTAAATTTCGCACATTTTATTAATGTTTTACGGGGTCCATCTCCACATGCTATAATTATATCGCGGACTTTCTATAACTACGTCTGACCTCGATTGTCTAAACGTGAAAGATTTATATCAATATAATATGGTTGAAAATGTATTTAAGACGAGTTGTATCTTTAAAACCATTCCGGAGGAGAATTAAAATGCTAAGACTGGTTTACACGTGGTGGTGGTTTGAAATATCTAGATACGTGAATAGACACGTTGCCGGCGATAAACAAGAACCGATAAGAAATATGGAATCTTCTATCGATAAGATATGTTTCCACGTGGTAGGAAAATTTCCAGATAGTAAACCAGAACCTAAACTAGAACCATTTATCGATAAGATATCTTTCCACGTCGCGGGGGTAAACTAGAACCGAAACTAGAACTGTTTATCAATATATTTCCACATGGCGGGGGTAAACGAGAACCGATAACCGATATCACTCACGCTATTTCCAAACTTATCGGGCTTATCGATGTCTTCATCGAAACTAGAAATCTTATCGGGTTTATCGATGTTTTCATTGAGACTAGAAATCTTATCGGGCTTATCAAAGGTCTCCGGTTTATCATGTATAAAAACTCCTGCACGTGGCGATAAGATCATTTTACGGCTAACCCAGCTCTCTCCAGCAACTAAATACCACAGCAGCGGAATTCAGCAACTATAGTCCCGCAGGAAACTCTACGTTATAATGTAAGTACACTCTCTGGAATCTAAATTTCTTAGTTTGTAATTATATACATATAGTGCATGACCATAGTAATTTAAATTACTTAAATTAATATATATTAAATTATATACAACTAAATTGTTCCTAAATCATCTTTAATGTAAGTATGATTTTTTTTATGTTAAACCTGATATTTACGTATAACCTCTATTTCTTTCGATATTATATTTTGTTCTCTGAGTATACTATATACTAGATCTTTCTCTCTCAATATTTTATTTTGTTCTCTGGGTATTTTATATACGATATCTTTCTCTCGATTTCAACAGGGATACACTCAAGGAAGAGTTGGAGAAATTGGGATTCGGCACTGTACCCGTTAGTGGAGAATTGGAGTGCCCCTATTGCGAGGGCGAGTTAAAGGAGTCCCCCGATTGCGGAAAACTTAACCACTATTGCATTTCACCGGAATGTGAAAGATTTCGGAGGGTCGTCCTTGTCCAGAGGAAAACCATCCTGAGGATTCCAACCACCGCCGAGTCTCGGCACTTATTGGACGCCCGGAACCATTGCGCTGAATGCGGGCAGTATAAGCGCGTCATTAAAAGTATTTGTCCATGTCGGGAGTGGGTAAAGGAAAACGAATGATGTATTTCAATTGTTTTGATTAAAAAAGAACATTTTGCACCGTCCTTAATGTGTATGCATACATTTTTTTTAAACTATTTTAAATCTGATGTTTTCATTGTTATTTACAAACATTCCATATCTACAGCTTAACACAGCACAGCCGCATTTATCACGATGTCAGAGATTAGGCGTATTTAAAAAACATTTACTCTTGACTTCTATTTCAAAGCCCAATAACCTAAATTTCTATAAGATGTTATGGTGCAAACCCTAAGGCTTGACAATGAATTCCTAGAAGAGACGCCTTACTCTTAACCGAGATACATTAAAAACCTGTAAATTTCTGATTTTACAATGTTTTTGTTTGGTGCGATGTAGACTATAGATAAATCCATCAACCCACTTTAAAGGTTTAGGAAAAACGAATGTTCAAGGTGGCAGGTGCAGGGTGTAAAACGGGTGATTTGAATGCTCAAGCTAAATAACACAAAATCGTTGAAACACCATACGTTTAACATTAATTTCCAGTTTTATATTATCGCAGTTTGGTTTCCAATTAATTTATGGGGATTTGTGTAAGAGACCACGTTGTCAATTGACTGAAATGCGATTGATTTAGTTCTTAAGAAACTTAAAAGCGATTGAAACTGACATGAAATGACTACAGCTCAATTAAGAGTATCAGCAAAACTCTTAAAAACTACGTTCAAGCTTCTTTAAATGTATTTATGTTTAATGACTAGTGGTACGGTAAAAAAGTGTTGCTATCCTTCTTAAATGTTGTTAAAACGATGTCAAATAAACAAATTTCAATAAAACGTGGAATGACTAACAATGCAGATGAAATTTTCGCTATTCATTCTACTTAAAATTTACCAATGTTTCACATATTCTTCTAAACAAAATGGAATTCAAACCATTAATGACTGATATGCCATAACCCTGGCACGCTTGGGAGATACAGAACCTTATTCACAGTGTATTTGGAATAGAATAGGTTAGGTTTGGTTTTCAATGGGGTTAATTTTCCGAAAACCCAAGAAATGCCACTGCTCATGGATAAAAAGGTCAAGTCTCTAAACCTCAAGGCTGGGGGGGCCGCCTCACGCGTGTTTTTGTTATTCGCCGGTGCGTGTTTTAGGCGGCCCCCCAGCCTTGAGGTTTAGAGACTTGACCTTTTTATCCATGAGCAGTGGCATTTCTTGGGTTTTCGGAAATTAACCCCATTGAAAACCAAACCTAACCTATTCTATTCCAAATACACTGTGAATAAGGTTCTGTATCTCCCAAGCGTGCCAGGGTTATGGCATATCAGTCATTAATGGTTTGAAATTCCATTTTGTTTAGAAGAATATGTGAAACATTGGTAAATTTTAAGTAGAATGAATAGCGAAAATTTCATCTGCATTGTTAGTCATTCCACGTTTTATTGAAATTTGTTTATTTGACATCGTTTTAACAACATTTAAGTAGGATAGCAACACTTTTTTACCGTACCACTAGTCATTAAACATAAATACATTTAAAGAAGCTTGAACGTAGTTTTTAAGAGTTTTGCTGATACTCTTAATTGAGCTGTAGTCATTTCATGTCAGTTTCAATCGCTTTTAAGTTTCTTAAGAACTAAATCAATCGCATTTCAGTCAATTGACAACGTGGTCTCTTACACAAATCCCCATAAATTAATTGGAAACCAAACTGCGATAATATAAAACTGGAAATTAATGTTAAACGTATGGTGTTTCAACGATTTTGTGTTATTTAGCTTGAGCATTCAAATCACCCGTTTTACACCCTGCACCTGCCACCTTGAACATTCGTTTTTCCTAAACCTTTAAAGTGGGTTGATGAATTTATCTATAGTCTACATCGCACCAAACAAAAACATTGTAAAATCAGAAATTTACAGGTTTTTAATGTATCTCGGTTAAGAGTAAGGCGTCTCTTCTAGGAATTCATTGTCAAGCCTTAGGGTTTTCACCATAACATCTTATAGAAATTTAGGTTATTGGGCTTTGAAATAGAAGTCAAGAGTAAATGTTTTTTAAATACGCCTAATCTCTGACATCGTGATAAATGCGGCTGTGCTGTGTTAAGCTGTAGATATGGAATGTTTGCAAATAACAATGAAAACATCAGATTTAAAATAGTTTAAAAAAAATGTATGCATACACATTAAGGACGGTGCAAAATATTCTTTTTTTAATCAAAACAATTGAAATACATCATTCGTTTTCCTTTACCCACTCCCGACATGGACAAATACTTTTAATGACGCGCTTATACTGCCCGCATTCAGCGCAATGGTTCCGGGCGTCCAATAAGTGCCGAGACTCGGCGGTGGTTGGAATCCTCAGGATGGTTTTCCTCTGGACAAGGACGACCCTCCGAAATCTTTCACATTCCGGTGAAATACAATAGTGGTTAAGTTTTCCGCAATCGGGGGACTCCTTTAACTCGCCCTCGCAATAGGGGCACTCCAATTCTCCACTAACGGGTACAGTGCCGAATCCCAATTTCTCCAACTCTTCCTTGAGTGCATCCCTGTTGAAATCGAGAGAAAGATATCGTATATAAAATACCCAGAGAACAAAATAAAATATTGAGAGAGAAAGATCTAGTATATAGTATACTCAGAGAACAAAATATAATATCGAAAGAAATAGAGGTTATACGTAAATATCGGGTTTAACATAAAAAAAATCATACTTATATTAAAGATGATTTAGGAACAATTTAGTTATAATAATTTAATATATATTAATTTAAGTAATTTAAATTACTATGGTCATGCACTATATGTATATAATTACAAACTAAGAAATTTAGATTCCAGAGAGTGTACTTACATTATAACGTAGAGTTTCCTGCGGGACTATAGTTGCTGAATTCCGCTGCTGTGGTATTTAGTTGCTGGAGAGAGCTGGGTTAGCCGTAAAATGATCTTATCGCCACGTGCAGGAGTTTTATACATGATAAACCGGAGACCTTTGATAAGCCCGATAAGATTTCTAGTCTCAATGAAAACATCGATAAACCCGATAAGATTTCTAGTTTCGATGAAGACATCGATAAGCCCGATAAGTTTGGAAATAGCGTGAGTGATATCGGTTATCGGTTCTCGTTTACCCCCGCCATGTGGAAATATATTGATAAACAGTTCTAGTTTCGGTTCTAGTTTACCCCCGCGACGTGGAAAGATATCTTATCGATAAATGGTTCTAGTTTAGGTTCTGGTTTACTATCTGGAAATTTTCCTACCACGTGGAAACATATCTTATCGATAGAAGATTCCATATTTCTTATCGGTTCTTGTTTATCGCCGGCAACGTGTCTATTCACGTATCTAGATATTTCAAACCACCACCACGTGTAAACCAGTCTTAGCATTTTAATTCTCCTCCGGAATGGTTTTAAAGATACAACTCGTCTTAAATACATTTTCAACCATATTATATTGATATAAATCTTTCACGTTTAGACAATCGAGGTCAGACGTAGTTATAGAAAGTCCGCGATATAATTATAGCATGTGGAGATGGACCCCGTAAAACATTAATAAAATGTGCGAAATTTAGATTTTTAGTCATTTCGAGGATGCGAACCTTCTAATTCACAAAAAATTAGGCCTAATTTAAACTAACCTATTTAATTATTCATTATAAATGATAAGACTTCAATATTTTTCAAGTTTTATTCATAAAGCAAGTTTTGAATAACATATTACATTTGAAGCAATTCTTTTACAAAATTCCATACTTAAAAATGTTGAATTATTAAACAATTGGATAATTACATTGATATCTAAATTATTAACAGCATTTTCGTAATGTAAATTCACGCGTTCAATCCAGTCCATAGTCATGCACTCGTGTTGTAGCTGAGATCCGTGGGATATGATACAACCGTTGCAGGCATCCTTTATGTACTTGGTCAGTTGTTGTTTAACAATCTCGTCGACCTCCGAGGACACGCGCTTAGCGGCGTTTAGAAATGTTACCACTTGATCGTGCTTCTCCAAAAGTTTCCCCCAAAGGACGGCTCCAATTGCAACCCAATCCTGGTCGGGTAGAGTGTTCCGTAGTTTACACCACTTCCCGCCCTCATCTCACGAATGTTGAGTACTTTCCAATCCTGGTACATATTCAGTTCGATACGTTTCAGGTTCGACCCATCAAAGAACGAAGACGACGGTGTAGCACCATCATTCAGGAAATAGTTGGTTACTTGTTCCCGCATTCCGTAGAGTTGATAATATTCAGCCTCCGTCAACGTGATGCCGGTTGAACCGTCCGTTAAGCCTAGTCTAACTTTACAGTCAGGAGTAACCGAGACGGACTTCGTGGATGATATTTCGAAGATATTGGTGGTGTCCCTAATTAGAGAAAACAATTAATTAAAATCCACACACATATAATTTAAACCTATCTCTAGAAATATTCTAAATGTCTAAGTCATGTTCTATATATATATTTAATTAAGGATAGAATTTTAGACTCCGGAGAGTGTACTTACATTAGCGTAGAGTTTCCTGCGGTGAGAGAGAGAGTCCTGCTGGTACTTTAGTTGCTGGAGAGAGTTGGGTTAGCCGTAGAATGATCTTATCATCGTGTGCCTGAGTTTTTATGCCCGATAAACTCAAAGACCTTTGATAAGTCTGATAACACTCGATGAAGACATCGATAAGCTTGGAAATAGCACGATATCGGTTCTGGTTTTTCCCCACCACGTGGAAAGATATCGATAAACAGTTCTTGTTTTCCGTTATCGGTTCTGGTTTACCCCCACCACGTGGAAATATATCTTATCGATAAATAGTTCTAGTTTCGGTTCTGGTTTACTATACTATCTGGAAATTTTCCTACCACGTAGAAACATATCTTATCGCCACGTGCAGGAGTTTTTATACTTGAGAAACCTTTGATAAGCCCGATAAGATCTCCAAGACATCGATAAGTTTGGAAATAGCACGATATCGGTTCTGGTTTACCCATGCCATGTGGAAATATATCGATAAACAGTTCTTGTTTCAGTTATCGGTTCTGGTTTACGCCCACCACGTGGAAGATATCGATAAACAGTTCTAGTTTCGGTTCTGGTTTCCGTCGCCACGTGGAAAGATATCTTATCGATAAATAGTTCTAGTTTCTGTTCTAGTTTACTATCTGGAAATTTTCCTACCACGTGGAAACATATCTTATCGATAGAAGATTCCATACTTCTTATCGGTTCTTTTTTATCGCCGGCAACGTGTCCATTCACATATCTAGATATTTCAAACCACCACCACATGTAAACCAGTCTAAACATTTTAATTCTCCTCCGGAATGGTTTAAATGGTGAGTTGAATTTATTTTATAGGTGAAATATTGCATATCTACTACCATATACTGTAAACAGGGATCCGAGGCTTAATATTCAGCTTATAACTTATATTTACAAACAGTTCTTACCAAGTTTTCTTATTATTTGTATGTTTTGTTTCGGAGACAAGCACCCACTTAAATAAATAGTCATTTAACGAAGTTTCCATTAATGTGTTAGTAATTTAACGACACTTTCACCACATTTTAGTCATTTATCAACAAGTTCAACCATCTTTTTCTCAACCCTTTCAACGACTTTTTATTCATTTAACACACTTTCACGCACGATTTAGTCATTTAACACACTTTCAACCAAATTTTACCCATTTAACAACACCTCCAACCGCTTTTTAGTAATTTAACGACATTTTCTATCATGTATTAGTCATTTAACGACTCTTTCAACCACATTTTAGTCATTAACGACACTTTCAACCACATTTCAGTCATTTAACGACACTTTCAACCACATTTTAGTCATTTATCAACAAGTTCAACCATCTTTTTCTCAACCCTTTCAACAACTTTTTATTCATTTAACAGCACTTTCACGTACGATTTAGTCATTTAACAACACTTTCAACCAATTTTACCCATTTAAAACACCTCCAACCGCTTTTCAGTAATTTAACGACATTTTCTATCATGTATTAGTCATTTAACGACTCTTTCACCACAATTTTAGTCATTTATCAACAAGTTCAACCATCTTTTTCTCAACCCTTTCAACAACTTTTTATTCATTTAACAGCACTTCACGTACGATTTAGTCATTTAACAACACTTTCAACCAAATTTTACCCATTTAAACAACACCTCCAACCGCTTTTAGTAATTAACGACATTTTCTATCATGTATTAGTCATTTAACGACTCTTTCAACCACATTTTAGTCATTTACGACCTTTCAACACATTTCAGTCATTTAACGACACTTCAACCACATTTTAGTCATTTATCAGCAAGTTCAACCATCTTTTTCTCAACCCTTTCACAACTTTTTATTCATTTAACAGCACTTTCACGTACGATTTAGTCATTAACAACACTTTCAACCAAATTTTACCCATTTTAACAACACTCCAACCGCTTTTCAGTAATTTAACGACATTTTCTATCATGTATTAGTCATTTAACGACTCTTTCAACCACATTTTAGTCATTTATCAACAAGTTCAACCATCTTTTTCTCACCCTTTCACGACTTTTTATTCATTTA
Source organism: Phalangium opilio (assembly GCA_019434445.1). Taxonomy (NCBI): domain Eukaryota; kingdom Metazoa; phylum Arthropoda; class Arachnida; order Opiliones; family Phalangiidae; genus Phalangium; species Phalangium opilio. The sequence goes on from JAEQBA010002132.1 coordinate 19,614, forward strand.
ACAGCACTTTCACGCACGATTTAGTCATTGAACAACACATTCAACCAAATTTTACCCATTTCACACAACCCTCCAACCGCTTTTCAGTAATTTAACGACATTTTCTATT
>JAEQBA010002132.1:26550-106087 GCA_019434445.1 Phalangium opilio
ACGCGATGGCGGATTTCGTTTCATGACAAGGTTCGGTTAAAAGTTCCGTAGAGACGCGATGGCGGATTTCGTTGCACTTTGTGGGGTTGAACACGAGGTCGTTGGTGTAAGAGAACGGCGCGCGTATTCGCAGACGAGAACGCCGCTATCCGCACCGTTGAGTTGCCGGGGAACGACGGGAGAGGAGAGTGTGAAGTCAGTGAAATCCAGGTCCAAAAGTCCACGAAGTCTAATTTCGTTGGTTAGGAAAGCGCGTATCGTGTGTAGCACAGGAATACCCGTGGTCCCCATCGGGTTAAGGTGGCGGATGTTACCGGCGAGGAGATCAACGACAGCGAGGGACCATTGACCGGAACGATGAATTGGGATCAGGAGCGTACTGTTGGCAAAAAGGTCGAGGTCGTCGGCCGAGTCGTGGCGGGCCTCGGCTAGCGTGGAGTTGAACAATTTCTCGGCGAAGCTCGTTGGAAACGCGAAAGCGGTCAAGGAGTCCGGGAGTGAGTGTGGATAAGCAAGGCGAGGTAAGCGTCAACTATGCATGGTGGGAGCTGGAAATCGATACACGTGGCGTTGTTAAGTTCCGGGTGGTAGGGTCGAAGGCAGCGAAGATCGGGACCTGGGGCGTTTGGCGAAGCCGGGACTGACGAGATCGCACGGCGGCGAATGTTGCGGCGGCGGATTTTGGCCGTAGGCTGACCGTAGCATGGATGAGAGCGTCCGAGCCGCGAGCGCCGCTGTTCATGGGCGGTTTTCCGTAGACGAAGATGTGACCGCATGGTACGTCCGAGAGGCAGAGAATGGGTGTTTTTCGAAAATCCGTTTTTTTTTTTTTTGGTGTGGAGCGTTACTGAGATCTAGTGAGTATAACAATGACGGTCGAAGTTGTGTTGATGGGGTGGTTTGAGCTAGGGAGCATAACAAAGACGGTCGGGGCTTGAACGTTGCCGAGCCGAGCGGCGAAGGGGCAGGGGTCGCGAGGGGAGGGGGGAAGACAGGGGGGAAGGAGCCGTGGAGGGGGAGAAAGTTTTGGTTTGGATTTTGTCGTTGAAGGTAACTTTGCGGGTAGGGGTGTCCAACAGGTGGCGCGGGCATGGAAGGGTTTAAGTCGTTCTACCGAGACTAGGTCGGATTTCTTCCCCTCGGAGTCGCAGATTTCGTAATCGTTGGGTGCGGTTTGCCGGACAATGCGGTAAGGGCCGGCATAAGGGTGTAGTAATTTTTCACATTTCCCGGGTATTCTCCGAGGAGTCCGGAGGAAGACGAGGTCGTTGGCTTCAAAGTTGTGTTCACGTCGAGTCTTATCGAACCTGGCTTTATCCTTTTGTTGGGCCACCGAGTGGCGCCGAGCAGCGATGGTTCGCGCCTTCTCCGCATAAAGAATAGATTCTACTCCTTTCTGGCTTTGCAGTACGGTGGAAGGAAGGTCCAAGGCGACATCCAGCATGAGGTCAGCTTCGAACCCGTGTAGGAGGAAAAACGGTGTATAGCCAGTGACTTCGTGAAGGGAAGTATTATATGCGAAGACGAGGTATGGGAGAAAGCGATCCCAATCTTTATGGGAGTCCGAGACATAATGGGAAAGCATGTTCGCTAATGTTTTGTTAAAACGTTCGACTATCCCATTAGTGCGAGGGTGGTAGGCAGTGGTCCGGCGGTGTGTTACGCTAAAGAGGGTGGTAATTTCGCTAACCAAGCGATTGACAAATTCCGTTCCTCTGTCTGTTATGAGCTCCTTTGGGGTGCCATATTGCAGTAAAACTTTCTGGACCAGGAAATTGGCAGCCTCTTCGGCCGTTCCGCGTGGCACAGCGGCGGCAATAACAGTCCGGGTGCAATAATCGGTGCAAACGAAGACGTGAACGTTGCCGTCACCAGAAACCGGAAACGGCCCTAACTTATCCAGGCCAATTCGTTGGAACGGTTTAGTGGTTGGTGGAATGGGTTGTAAGAGACCGGCTGGTTTGAACGGGTAGATTTTCTGAGTTTGACATTGGTGACAAGATTTCACGTAATTCGTTACGTGGGCCAGCATTTTTGGCCAAAAGAAACGATTCCGCACCCGTTCCCACGTACGACGGAGGCCGAGGTGGCCGGCGGTGATGTCATCATGAAGGGCGTGGAGAACTGGGAGACGGATTGCTTGCGGGGCGGCTATGACAAGTTTGAAGCCTTCTGAAGTGCGTAGCTTGCGGTGAAGAAGGCCGTTATGTAATTGAAAGCAGCGGGCCTGTCGACGAATGATTCGTGAAGGGTTCGGTGGGTTTGTTTCGTAGAATTGGATTATGGGTGCCAAGAACGGGTCTGCCCGCTGGAGGGCAGGGATATCATGAGACCTTAAGTCGACGCTAGGTTCCGGATGGTGTGGCGTTGTCAGGTTCAGCGGGGCGGAAATAGCTGCTGGTGGGTCGGTTGGGGCGCGTGACAGCGCGTCAGCATCTTGATGGAGTCGGCCGTCTTTATATTTAATAATGGGATTAAATTCTTGGATCGTGAGAGACCAGCGGGCGAGACGACCGTTAGGATTCTTCACCGACGTGAGCCAGCAGAGGCCATGGTGGTCAGTGACCACTGTGACTGGTTGTCCATAGATATAGGGGCGAAATCTATTGAGCCCGAACAAGATAGCCAAGCACTCGCGCTCGGTGGGGCTATAATTCTGTTCTGCAGTGTTGAGAAGTTGACTGGCGTAAGCAATAACGTGCTCTGCCCCGTTAACCTTTTGCTTAAGGATAGCGCCAACCCCGAAGGCTGAGGCGTCAGTATGGACTTCGAACGGAAGGTCCCACTGAGGGTGGCGGACAATAGGTTGCTGGATCAATTGAGTTCGGAGGTGCTGGAACGCCTGTTCTGCTTCTGGAGTCCACTGGAACGCAGCGTCCTTCCTGAGTAGGTTGGTGAGTGGCCGAGCGACTTTGGAGAAATTGTTGATAAACCGACGGTAATATCCGGCGAGGCCAACGAATTGATGAACTTGTTTAGAATTTTTCGGTCGGGGAAACTTTTCGACGGCCTCGAGTAGCTTTGGATCAGGGTAGATTCCATTACCGTCGATTATGTGGCCGAGATATTTAATCCGAGTCTTGGCGAACGAGCATTTACTGGTTTTTAGTTTCAGATTTGCGCGTTGGAGGCAGGAGAGTGCTTGGTTGAGGTGGGTGAGATGGTCGGGGAAGGACTTCGAGAAGATGATAATGTCATCCAAATAGGCCATGGCAACGTCCCACATGAGACCGCCCAGGGTCTTGTACATTAAGCGTTGAAAGGTACTGGGCGCGTTACACAGGCCCATGCCCAACACATTAAATTCATATTGTCCGTCCGGTGTTACAAAGGCAGTTTTTTCTTTGGCTTCCTCGGCCAATTCAACTTGAAAGTAACCGGAAGCCAGGTCTAACGTAGTGAAGAGTGTAGCCCCTGCCAAGCGATCTAGCGTATCGTCAATGCGAGGCAGAGGGTGGACATCTTTTTTTGTAACTAAATTTAATTTGCGCCAGTCGACGCAAAAGCGCCAGGTGCCATCTCGCTTTCGTACGAGAACGACCGGAGCAGCCCAGGGGCTGCAAGATTCTCGTATAATGTTGGCTTTAAGGAGTTTCCGTACTTCTTCCTTTAGGATGGCGCGCTCTTTGAGGGACTTGCGGTATGGATGGCATCGAATCGGGGCGGCGTCGCCTGTGTGTATCTGATGTTGGATTAGGCTGGTGCGCCCGAGATCCGTATCGGTCTTTGAGAATACCATAGGGTATCGGTGGAGCATGTCGAGGAGTTGGTTTCGTTCATCATGGGTCAGGTGGGTGCCAATGTCGAGGTCGGCCGGAAGGGCATTCGATGGTGGTAGGGGATCCAAGCCGTCCATAAGATTGAGTTCGATGATGTCGTGGGCGAGACCAATGTGTGTGTTGCGGTTGAGATGTATGGCCTGTTTATGCGGATTGGCAACCCGAATTGATGAATAACCGTTACAGAATGTGGTCAGTGTTTTGCAAAGCAGGAGGCCGTAGCGGTCATAGGTAGCAGTGGCAGGTTCGACGAGCATCGTACCCTGGGCACCGGTTACCATAATGTTTAAGATGGCCTCAGAAAGTGGCGCAACCGTCGTATCGGAGGAACAACGAGCGATGGAGTGGTGGGTGAGAATGTTCTTGGATAAGGGAAACGTATCGCCCTTGATGGAGACCGTGCGAGGTCCGAAATCAATGGAGACTTGGTGCTCCTCACAAAACTCGAGACCAAGTAGGATATCATATTTGAAGTTTCGGACAATGAGTACGTCGATGGAATATGATTGGGAGCCGAGTTGGAGGGTGATAGTCGTTGCCCCTTCTGGTGTTATAAGAGATCCATCCGCGACACGAAGTTGTAGTGGTCCAGCTTCGCGAATGAGGAGGTCAAATTTTGCGATGATGTCAGGGCTTGTAATGTTCTTTGTGCTTCCCGAGTCAAGTACGGCGGTTAGAGAAGAGTTGAGTAGGGTAACAGGGAGTGTGACGAGTTTATCGGAGTTGCTATAGAGTAGAGGGCAAATGGCGGTAGACGACGGGGGCGCCCCCACTTTTAGCGCCGTCTGGAGAAGTTTCCCTGGTGGTTCTGGCCATTTCCATTATTCCCTTGGTAATTCGGGCCGTTTGCTCTAGGGTAGGGTGAAGAACTACGGCGTTGTTGGGGGTGGCTGCCCCAGGGTGACGGACTGCGGCGACGATCACTACTTTCTCGTTGGGGTTGGGTGCCCCAGGGTGACGGACTGTGGTTGCGATCACTAGGTTCTCCTCGGGAGGAATGGCGGGGTTGTCTGTCATCCCTCGGTAGGGAGTTGTTTGAATTACGACAGTAGGAACTGAGGTGATCACGGCGACCACAGGTGTAACAACTCATGGATGGGCTTGGGTCGCGGCGGCGAGAGTTGAGTTTAAGAGCTTCGACCTCTTTGCGAAGCTCGCGGATTTCGTCTCTCAGAGCATCGATGTCGGCCGTCGAAGACGGTTGAAGAAGGGCGGGCGCAGTCATGGTGGTACCGTTGTCTGCGATATGTTGCTTCGTGGCCAGGGCGGTGGCCAGCATCTCAATTATCTTCTGGTCGCTGGATTGCGTCGAAGGGATAGGGGAAACCGTGACGAGTATTTGCAGCTTCTCAAGCAAGTCAGTGGACGAGGAGGGGCACATTAAAGTTAATTTCTCTCGGAGATGGGGAAGGAGCCCGTTGGTTAAGTAATTAACTTTCTCCAGCTCGGTCATAGTTGGATTAGCGAGGGAGCAAAGGGTGAGAACTTCTCTGTAGTACGTTAGAGGATCCTCCCCGATCTTCTGTCGACGTGACATTAGCGCGTTGAGTATTGAGCGAGTTGAACGGCCAAATTGGGTTTTGATGGCGGACTTCCAGTCATCCCAAGTCGTCTGTGCTGGATTGGACCTTAATTCCGTGGAATACCATGTTAGAGCTTTACCCTGTAGGGCGGTAGGTAAGAGTTGTACTCTTCCGACATGGTTTGTTGTGGCGGTTTCGAATACCGTAATCCATTCATTTACGTCGGTAAGATCGGGATTGAATTTTGGTATCTCTCGGGGTAATTGGATTGCTTGCAGCGCGGCCGTTACGGCGGCGGCGATATCAGCGGCGGATGCCATTGCAATGGTAGGGATGTTTTCCCTATAACTCTCGTGAGAAATCGTTGGAGGACCAACTGTGACCGAGAATGTGTCCGGATAGGCGGCAGCGGCTAAGGATTCGCTGGACCTTAAGCCTTGGTCTGCCGTCGGGGAGGGAGCCTGTGGATATACGGAACGCTTATCGAAGAGACCAAACTCCGAAGGGAGATCGAGGTGACGGCGGGAGCGACGAGGGGCCGGTTTGTCGAAACTAGCGAAAACCGCTTCTAATTCGGAGTCCGAGTACGGTTCGGTATCGGACGAGGAGAGCATACGGCGAGGGAGACTACGTGCCCGGCGCCTCCACCAGTTGTCACGGTAGTAAATAAGAGGCGGAGTACGGCTTTTAGGTTAAGAAAATAATATGTTTTTATTCAATATAAACGTGAGAGGGGACGGTGTTTTGTTAAGTCTACCCGCGAACTAAGGGAGGATGCTTCCCGTGCCTTGGCCGTAACGAAGGGCTGAGCTTTTCCAGCTTTATCCTCTTCGATCGGGCTCGGGGAGAGAAGTGCGCGTTAGCACGGGACGAGGCGCCTTTTATAGGGCTCGCTCGGCTGAGACTCGGGGTTTTTGGGTAGCTAACTTATATTTGGCTAGATGTCTGTCGGTAGGTGCGACAATATTGACAAACTGAACGTAAATATTGCATGTCATTGACACCACCAATTAACCAATCCAAAGCAAAAATTGTTTCGTATTTGCAAATTTTCACAATATTTACGCTAATAACTTTTACGTAAACCTATTTTTGCCCTAGAACTGAATGAAAGTCACAAATCAATTAGAAATAAGTCAAATTTAATTATAATAATATTTATTTACCTTCGGGGAATCGAACCCACCATCGCTCACTCCGCTGTTCAACGCCTTATCCACTACGCCACCAGATCGCTGACACTGCTAGTGTTTTAGATAATTTTGATATTGTATTTTTTACGACCTTTTTATTAAACACTGTCGGCGGGATTATGACCGGAGGATTTTGTCTAGAGCGTGGGGGGATTTTGTGCTCTTTCCTCGGATGGGGGGAAAAATGACTGGGTGATTTTGTCATGAGAGAGCGGGCATTTTGTACGTTTTCAAAAATGGGGAATTATGACCGGGGGTCTTTTGTCTTGGGGGTATTTAGTCCGTATACCTTGTTTTTTGCATTCCCTGTTACGGGGGATTATGGTCGGTGTTTTATCTTTTAGTATGGAGTGCGTATGCATTGTTAAAAATATTTTAAGGTACCGTAAGAAATTCGGTAGGATTGCACTTTATCTAACTTAATCAACTAACAGCGGTTACTGACAAATTAAACCACGGGGAGTTCGGAAAAAATTCTAAACCCGCCGCAAGTTGGTCAAAAATGTTTTTGAAAATTTTAAAATTGCATGTACTTACCGCTATAGACTAAACGCATTATGCACTCAATCTTTCATAATATGCCGGGGGGAGGGCAACTATAAGAACTTCAAGGACTCGCGACGGAAGTATAGCTATGGAATTTTTAAGACCTACTGAATTTACCAAAACCATTCATTTTTGGTACTGGGATCGAAAAGTAGTCTGAGAAATTTCCAAAATATTGCGTAAAGAAAAATTTAGAAATGACAAAAATAAGGAAAAGGAGAATATAGGCGAGAAATGGCGAAAATTACATTAGCGATATTTTAGTTTCTAAAACAAGCAATGAACTTTTGGGAAGTACTTAAAAGTAAATCAATATTTTAGGAAAAACAAAAGGCACCAATTGGTTTTTAAGTAACTAGGCCTAATCGCAAACAGAAATTTGGGAAAAGGTCGTAAATTAGCTAATAAGTAACCAAACCGAACCCAACCTAATAATATTTGAAAAGGTGGATTTTAATTGAGAAAAAAATTAGGAATAGGGCGCATTATATTTGAGTTGTAAATGAAGTAAGTAATCATCAAAACTTTGGAAAAGGCGGATTTTAGTTGATAAATATTTCAGAAAAGGTTGCATTCTATTTGGGTTGTAAATGAAGTAATCATCAAGTTTTTGGAACAAGCTTCAAATAATTTGGGAAGCAAATGAACGCAAAGGCAAAATTATGGAAAATTACGCTAATTATTTGGAAATAAATGGTAATATTTGTAAAAGGCGTCATATTTTACAGCAATATTTTGGAAAAGGCGTCAAATTTTACAGCAATATTTTGGAAAAGGCGTCATATTTTACAGCAATATTTTAGAAAAAGCGTCAGATTTTACAGCAATATTTTGAAAAGGCGTCATAAAGTGCAATCCTACAGAAATTCGCTATTGTTGTTCTCTCCAATATTTCATTTCGTTGTTGTTGTTCTCGATATTGTTGCACTTCGCTAACCTTGCTATCGCTATTATTGCATTTAACTGTTGTTGTTCTCGCTATTATTGCATTTCGCTATTGTTTGTTTAGACGAAATGAACACGCTATTTTAGCATTCGACATTTTATTTATGATATTTTGACCTGATACCCATTCATTCATTCTTACTCATTCTCAAGCACTTATTCAACGCGACGAAAAACGTCCATTGCCGCCTCTATTCTTTAAAGAGTAGAGACGGCAATGATTCAACCGCAATCGGGACTGAGTAAGTTACCAATCGTGTCTCGGTAATTGGGTAACCGTCGGTTTAGCGCTAAACCTTTAGCTCTCTCGTACAGTGAGGAATGAGGATTCAAGCAAGGTAAGTTCGATTTAGCGCTAGTCCTGGCCGCCATCTTTAAGGGACGAATTAAACGCCAATTATCGTTAGAGATGAAGAGTAACTCATTTTTCGTTTACTTCTGGTGGTATTTAGCGTTGAAAGGCGGCCATTCTACGTTATCGGTCTCGTTACCCACGAACCTTTCTACATTAATCTCTCGGAGCAGACTATAATATTAAAATGATCCTTATAGCGTATTGGTTAGGGAATAACAGGCTGCTCGGTGGAAATTATACTTATTACCAGAAGTAGGATAAGGGACTAGACGTAAAGAGCTCTGGCATTGGGAATAGATCCTATCACTAGTGAAAAAATTTGAGTATTTTATGCCGCTTCCATCGCGCCTACACTAGAGAGAGAAAAAATTGGTCGAGTTCCAAAAAGTTTCCTACACCCTTTCCCTCAACCTAAAGACGCGGAACACGGACGCGCGTGCTTGAATCTAGTTGGGCCGTCTACCGCCGCGAGCGTATCACGTTTTGGAGGGAAAATTCAGAAACCGCTACCAGAGGGCCAACTGTTGGTATGTTATCAAGAATATTCACTTTCGCCAAGTGAAGAATTTGGTTAGCTCAGTACTTCTAGTCTCATCTTACTTCTGTTATTACTTGGAAGCTTTTATTATTAAGCGCGTTACGTAATGTTGCTACGTTACTCGCGATAAAGTTCATTACGATCGATGCTGTCTTAAAAGTTCATTAATAGATGTCGTTGTTTTCAGATATTTCACGTCAAGTGATCTCAAAGATTTGTTTGTTTTGGACGACCCGAAAATGTCTTCAACTCAAAAAAAATTGCACAAACTGCACGCCATGAATCAACGAACGACACCGGATATACTTCAGAACATCGAGTTTCTGATGTCATTGAAAAAACTCGTCTACAACATTAGTGACCATGACCTAATGTTCCAGGGGAATATGAAAGAGTCCCTTTACTTCTCTGTGATGCAATCTTAGGCCAGGATTTTCTAGAAGACTGGAAAACCATTATTGATTTTGGAACTTTAACGTGTACTATTGATGGGTTACCCCTGAAACTCTTAGAAGTAGCAGAGGATAAGTTTCCTCCCTCACCCCAAATGATTTCTAACGTTAATGAAGCAGTTGAATCAACCTCTCTCTCATATAAGCAGAAGAGAGAGTTGAAAGAACTCCTTTGATTTCCGGAACTCTTTAGTGATAAGTTAGGAAGAACCAGCTTAGTGGTCCACGAAATACACACCGGAAATGCTAAGCCGATACACAAGAGACCATATCGAGTTAGTGATGCCAAGAAAAAAATCATCGAACAAAGCATCTACATGCTCAAGGATGGAATAATCAAACCTTCAACGTCTCCCTGGGCCTCGCCAGTAGTGATCCTAGAGCAAGACGACGGATCCGGCACAGGCAAGAAGAAATACCGTTTCTGCATAGATGTCCGAGAATTAAATTCCATCACCGCAAAGGATCCCTATCCGATTCCAAGAATCGATGAAACTCTCAGTAAATTGGGAAAACCCAAATACATCACCGCATTGGATTTGAAATCAGGATACTGGCAAGTTGAAATGGAACCAGGAAGCGCGCCAAAGACAGCTTTCATAACGCACGCGGGAAAATACGAATTCAACGTACTACCCTTCGGACTTTGGAACGCGCCAAGTACCTTCCAACGTCTAATGGATGAGGTCTTCCGAGATGGAGAAAAAATTCGCTATCGTCGTGTACCTCGACGACATTCTTATTGCCTCCGAGACATGGAAAGAGCAGAAGAACGCTCTGGAGTACGTAATGAATAAACTAAAGTACGCTGGCTTAACTCTTCAGTTGAAGAAATGCCGCTTCGCCCAATAGGAAGCAGTCGTCCTCGGACATGTAATCAACGAAACCGGAATTTACATAGATCCTTCCAAGGTTGACGCAATCAAGAAATATCCTTAGCCAAAGACTCTAAGACAACTCCAGTGCCGGATTAAGCCAGTGCGGGGCCCGTAGCAAATGTTACCAAGGGGTCCTATTTTTTAGGATAGTAAATAAAACAGTTTACCAGTAACATAACTTTTACAAACAAACTTTTCTAGATTTAATATTTGCGAATTTTGAGATGATATAAGACAAATTCAATGTTCAAAATGGCGAAGTTATTTACACGATTTTGTCCCATCGTGTTCCTTAAGTCATTTTTTATGCGTTTTAATGCTGAAAATGATCGTTCTCCACTTAAGTTAGTTATCATTAGTGAGAGGTAAATTCGTAAAAATATTTCAACATTTGGAAAGCACGATTCCAATGAGTTATCCGCTATTAGTTTATAATACTGCAGCTCAAGAGCTTCATTTTTTTGGTGTTAATATTAGCTGCCACATCAGTTTTTAGGAGCTCAGTGAACTGCACAAGTTCTTCACCTACGCTGTCTTCCAAATCATCTGGATAGGCAGCTAGTAGCTACAATCTTTGGTGAATTTATTAAAATCTCCTCTGCAGTAAGATATTTTAACTGCCGAAGTATTCCAAATGCAGCTGTTACTCTATGGTACGCTTCCAAGCGTTTAGCTAAGGCAGACAGTACATTATCAATTATGACAATAAACACCTGACTTTAAAATTTTTCTTTGGGTGTTAGATTTTCTACAATTGCATCGGGCGTAGCAGAGCCGCAGAAATCGTCGTACTTAGTACACTGTTAAAAAAAATGGAACTGTTTGACACCTTTAGAGGTGTTTCCTAATGCATCCCCAGCAGCACCCCTATTGGTGTTTAAAAGCACCATTCGAGAGGATGTCAATACGCACCTTTGAAAACGGTGCGAAATAATACCTTCTCTGAAGGTGCTTTTTATATCCTGTGAGGTGTTTTAATCACTTTGAAAAGCGGTGTATATTAATACCAGAAAAAGTGTTAATAAACCCTTTAAGAAAAGGTCTTTTTGAGACTAATTTGGTGTTTTTAAATTCCATTGACGTTGGTGCTTTTTAATTCTTGTTAAGTTTAAACCATCACCCTTAATAGAGGATTATAATTATACCAGAAAGGTGTCTATAGACTCTGTAAATGGTGTTTTTTGAAATTATTTTTTTCAATACATGAGTTACCATAGATTAGTCTTTCAAAATAGCTGCTCAAATCCAGTGAATTAAGGGTAAACGTTTTTCTGTTGTAAGCCTTATTCAACCGTGTAAGAATTGATACGCGTGTGAAATGGTTACGTTTAACCTTTACTGTATATCCTCAATAGTTCTATTTAAGGACCTGATTTACATCATTTAAATGTGTATTTAATTTTCGGCTCACTGTGAACCGTCAAGACCTCCTCAAAGACACACGAATTCAAGGAACCAATCCAAACAAGTTACGCTTACCAAAATATTAAGAAGTAACATTTAGTGAAACTAGGAAAGTTTAATTTCATGTTTACACTGTATATAAATGTAATAAAGCTGAATTAAAAAGTAAACACCAAATTTGATATATTAATATAAAAGATCTTCTTGGAATATTGAAATGAAACAGAGCTTTATAGCTACAAAACTACTTAAAGAATCGTAATGCCAAAACATACTTAACATATTTTCATTTAATATTCTACAATAAGAATATGTTATGGTTTTGCAAGATATAATTTTATCCTACTCGTGATATGCGTGTAGTGTTTCGACTCAGATGCAATCTTCATTACTCGTTCTATATAAACTTTCACTTGTGTCGTTCCGAAGAGAGAAAATTATCTTAAATATTTAAATAAATATAAATGATATTAATTTGTTTAATCGTCAGTATTTTAGCTTAATTCTAGTTAAGTGGTTTTAAGAACGTTATTCATAAAATGATTTTAATCATAGCTATTGTTGACGTTTGACTTCTAGCGTAAACCGTTTTCACAATTTTTGGAAATTTAGGGTATATAAGGCGATTGATTCACAAATGATAGGAATAAGCGCTATTGCGTGAACCTTAATTTGGTCGAAGCCCTGCCATTGGGAGGCTGGTCGTTTCTCGTAACTTAAGCCGATCGCGCGTACATCTTAATCCCAACGATGATAATGGAGTAGAAGCCAATGTTTCAATGAGTTAATAATATGTTATCTCCCTATAAGTTACTCAGGCAATTCATTTTTATACTCCAGCGTTTTCTCCCGCGCCGCCGGCTTCCCAATTATATGCGACGCTCTGCGGCCGCCACGTGAACGAAAATCTTATTTACTCTTCTTTCCGGTTTTTCCCCGGAAGCGCGTGTAGTGGAAGCTAGCCAATGATATCGGAGCTATTTAAGCAGCCGAATATTTCGCTCAGTAGCCTCGGTTATGAAAACAGTTACGAGATCAGTGGATTGGACTTAGCTCAGTTGTGTATTTTTCTGGTTTCAAGTCACAATAACAACTCTTATCTTTAGCATTCTTTATCAATATCGGCAAATTCCATGGAGTTCCTGCATTTTTTTTGTCACAGTACTGACACAAACGCCATGATTTAATGTTAAATTGTTAAAACATAAACATTCACGACTAAAACACTCCCTCGGTGAAAAAGCAGCCTACGACTCGAGGTCGAGGAACCGTGCGAGCGGGATTTTTTTTTCGACTAGAGAGAGCGCAACATTCGGATTTTTTCCCGCGCGGGCGAAATGGGAAGAAATCGCTGGATACGTTACGCCTATGGAGTCTGAGTAACTTATAGGGAGCTAACATATTATTAACTCATGGTTATACACAGAAGACTATATGATGGTGTTGTCAGAAGACAATAAGTACAGATTAGCGTGTATGTGGTATATACCATTAGAAAAACAAGTGTGGAGATAGCGTAATGAAGTAGAACTTTTACCTCTTTCCGAGTGACTGGGCGTGTCTGTGTGTCTGTCTGTCACCGCGTTCGCAGTTGGCAAATCGAAGCAAACGTGTTCGTAATTTCCGGAACGCGTTCGCAGTATACAGAAATTCGGAAAATGTTACTTCGTTGCAATATCCATCTCATTTAACGTCAATCATTAACTATCCGTTACACCTTCATCTGCTGTCTAACAACCAATTGTTTCACCCAATGCTAACCGGTATTTAATGGTTACTAAAAACAACACCATGCACTAGTCTTTCGTTTACACCACATACGCCACACGTGAGACACGTCTAGCCTCCTAATGGCAGAGCTTCCACCAAAGGTTGACGCAATTGCGCATTTCTTATCTCTTAGTGTGAATCAATCACCTTATATACCCAAAATTTACAAAAGTTCTGATATAGGTGTTTCCTAGAAGTATAACTTTATATATAGCTATGTTTAAAATTATTTTAGGAATTAAATTTCTTAAACCGACCTAACTATAATTAACGTAAAATACTGTCAATTAAAATAATTCATATTACTTATATTTATTTAATTATTTAAGATAAACTTCTTTCTTTGGAATGACAAAAAACAGAGTTTATTTAGAACGAGTAATGAAGATTGCATCTGAATCGAGACACAACACGCATATCAAAGTTAATATAAAGCGAGTAGGATGATAAGATCTCTTACAAATCGATAACATTTACTTTTTGTAGAATATTAAATGGAAATATTTTAAATATTTTTCGGCATTACGATTCTTTTAGTAGTTGTGGAGCTATAAAGCTTTGTTTCATCTCAGACACACAGATACGTCCAGTGTAATACCTCTCCGTGACGTCATCGTCACTCGGAGAGAGAAAAACCTGTGTCAAGGGGAAATTCAAGTGATAATTTTATTAATTACTCTAATTCCAAGACATTCCAGCATATTGAACTCTTCGAGAATTATTTTCCAATGATTGAAAAATCAAAATAAGTATAAATTCCTTCAAATATTAGAATAAGCTAGTCCCAAGAAATGTTAAATAATTAAGATTTTTAAAATCTTTGGGTTATTTTTAGGATGCTTAACTATGCAGGTAGAATTAGTAGATTATTTCCCTCTAAGCTCATATCAATAACCTTTCACTTAAAAAAAACCCCATATCAGCTAAAAATGTGTAAAGTTAAGCCCAAAGGTGCTTATTCGCACCATTCGAACAGATTTATATTAAAAACACTACTTCCGTCTAAAAAACAATTTAATAAGGGTCAATTAACACCTAAAGGTGTGTCTACATACCAGTGAATCACCATTTCCTTAAAAATACCTTAAAAGAGTCAACTAGCACCTTTTTACGGAGAAAACACCATCTCAGTTAAAAATCACTCCAAAAAGAGTGTATAAACACCTCAAGGTATTTTCGAACACCCATGAAACACCTTTTTTTCTAACAGTGTATTAACAACAGATGCGTCAGACGCCGGCTTGGGATCAATGCTATCGCAGATTGAAGATGGAACCGAAGTCCCGATCGCATACGCCAGCCGAAATCTTCGAAATGCCGAAGCAAAGTACAGTACTTCCGAAAAGGAATGTCTAGCGGTTTATTGGGCCATAGGACATTTCCGCCCTTACCTAGAAAGTAAACCTTTTACGGTTGTAACAGACCATAAAGCGTTACAGTGGCTATTTGGACTCAAAGAACCAAACTCAAAACTCGTCAGATGGGCGATGTACCTACAGACATTCGATTTCAAGGTGCACCACAAGAAAGGAGTCGAAAACGTCGTCGCTGACGCCCTTTCACGAGCCCCAATAGGACTGTTCGCCATGTCAATAGCCTCCACGATGGAGGAGGAAAATCAAAACACCTCATCTGAAGAATCGAACGCACCATCAGATCATTCACACGTCGCGTATATTTTACCACCGTATCCACACGCGAATTTTCATATTTATGATCGCGATGATATCATCACCGCTCAAGGGGAAGACCCCGTTATTCGTGAAATCATTGAACAATTCCAACAAGATAACCCTCCAGACAACTCCGAGTACGAGATGGTAAACAATCTCATTTACCGAAAAGAGTCAGGAGTTCGTCCAGCGCGAATCTATCTATCTATCTATCTCAGAAGAGAAGTTATGAGGCTCTTGCAAGATCATCCTCTGTCTGCCCATAGAGGTAAATACAAGACACGAGAAAAAGTAGGCCATAGATACTGGTGGCCCGATCTCGACAAGGACGTCAGACAATATGTAATCTAATTTCTGTCTCTTTCTAATTTGTCTACCACTTCGAGTTCTTAATACAATCTGTTGAGATTTCCGTTTATTGCTTGGTTTGGTTTCGGGTTCGCTGGTAGATGAAGCTTCGTTTTGGTTGTGAATCGTCACTTGTTCGTCAGCTATTACAGGTTCCGCATTCATCAGCTGTTGTGAAGGGCTGATGTCTCTAGGTGGTGATTGATTTTGATCCTCTGGAATCGCTGGAGTTTGATCACCTGGAATCGCTGGGTTTGATCATCTCGAATCGCTGGGGTTTGCTCGTCTGGAGTATCTGGGTCGTTAGTTGGGTTTTCGTGCAACTCTGGATGGTTAAGTTGATTTGATATGGCTGGATACTCAGGGACTACCTCGGGCAAAACTGGTTGTCTCGACTCTGGGGTTTTTGGCATAGGAATAAGATGATACCAGAAGTAAATAGCAGAAGTGGCCCGTTCTACCTTTGGCTAGTGCAAGGCGTCGCGAAACCCCTCAAAAACGGTTCCCGCGCTCAATATTTTAAATAAGCCAGTCAGAAAGAGCCCAGAAAGTAGTTCTCATTTTCATTTTATCGCTACCTGGTGATAAGCTTCTCAACTATTTCAGTCGTCTGTCGTGAAATTCTATACTTAGAACTCGCGTGCCGACTGCCGTTCGTCAAATCTAAATATGAATATTTCAACGCAATGTGATCTTACATACAAAGATCAAAGTGAGAAGAAGACACAAACTGTATTTAAAGGAAAAACTAAAGCAAGTCAAACCAAACCAGATGTGAAAACTAAGATTATCTCTACGGAAGACTTAAGCCTTGGCGAGCTTGCAGATAGGGAAGGGGTTGAAATTAAGGATAGTAATTTGAAAAATCCTGGAATTAATTTGGAAATTGGTGTTCTTGGCGCTAAACAACATTCAGCGGCACAGATTGTTAAAAGAAAACTACAAGGTACTGATTTGTCTGATGAATGTGCAACTCCTCTGAAATATATGCGTGAAAATAACCCTATGGTTGGGAATGAAGTTATCAAACAAGTTTATGACGTTATTAAAGTTAAAGCTGGTATGTATTGTAAATTTATTCTAAAGTGTATAATAAATTGTAATAATAATAATGTTAATTTACTCTAAATATTATGAATGAATAGGATGTTTATTGTGCATATTAAAAACTATACATATAGTTCACGAGAATATACACATTAATTTTGAAATATAATAAGTATATTAATATTTCTAGAGCTTAATTGCGTGTATCAACATAAGCTGGATGGTTCAGTAACATGCATGGAGGTTTCCCGAAGGAATATGCTTAAAGACATTGGTGGTCTATTCGAAGTCCCTGTCAAATTAAAATTTTCATCGGATGGAATTGTATCGATTGCTCTAGTTTTTAAGCCAATGATACATTGAAACATTTTTTAGCCAAATTCGATTTATTACAGCGGGAAAACTTACTAGTTCAAACTATAAGTCTGCTCGAAGATCATTACTTATAAGCTCAGACATGAAAAGCCCCAAAAAATATGCAGGAACTTTTAAAACTGGTGAAAGCTCTTATCGCGGAGTTGAAATGAACACTTCTTCAGTTTTAGATTTACCATAAGGGTTTGTAAAATAAACGAAAAACATGTTATGGAAGTTGCGAATTTTGTATTTAATTAAAATAATTTTATCAGTGTAAAGAATTTTTATTTAAATTTTTTTTGCAAAGCTTCAATGTCCTTAATATCACAGTGATATCTTTTTAAGATCACATTTTATAAGGGTGGGATTTTATCACATATTTTGACGGGACTGAATTTTATCACATTTTTTGGAGAGTCGACTAAAATCACATTTAGTCTATTTACTTGCGCTCATGACTAAAATCACTTATTCTTTTATCACCTTTTTCATCTAATGTTTCTCCACACTCTAAATCCATTTTTTGCACTTAGAAATGTCAAGTATTGCTCCCACTGATTTAGATAAAAACCATAGCCCCCAGCTTTACGATCCGAGTCGAGTGGTTTCGCTGCTGCATTTATAATTTTAAATTTCTCCTGCATAATTTTAACAATTTCATCAATGCCCCCATTCTCTTTGAGACTAGAGAAAATTTCCATTCTCTTTCCGAAGAGAGAAATGGCTTTGAATTCTTCGGATGAAACAACAACTATCATTCATTTTAAACCTAATAATAATTTATATAATGATAAATAATCTAAGTCTATTGGGGTTTTAAAAATTAGAGTAAAAGCAAAAGTAAAACTAAAAAAATTAACTTACCAAATCCACATCCACATCCACAGACTGCGACTAGCGGTAGCATACTATAAAGCAGACGATTTTTCCTAAACCATGTATTCATCCGCGTTTTCCCGCCAAAACCCGAGAGCTGAGACGGCGCGAAATTTTCGCGAAAGTGACGCCTCTCAGAAAGGTTCAAGAGGGCCACTTCTGCTATTTACTTCTGATGATACCTATTCCTACGAACAGTTCCATTAGGTGTATCCAGAATATAAGATCTAGGTTCTTTAGCTAGGTTTTTGACTGTGGCTTGAATTCGCAAATCTGTAATCCACACATTTTCCCCTTTTATTAAGGTAGGCAGGTGATGTACACCATGTCTTCTGTCGTAATTTTCCTTTTGCTTTTCGCGCCGATGTTCTTCTCGTTTTCGTATTATATCGTACGGTGGAATTCTCGGTTGCAGTTCTTTGATATTTAGCGGAAGTGTTGACCGTAGCTTTCTCCCCATTAAGAGTTGAGCAGGAGTATACCCATTGGCTAATGGAGTTGTGCGATACGAGAGCAGAGCAAGGTACGGATCGTTACTTTTCCTTAGCGTTTGCTTGACGATCTTGACAGCTGCTTCGGCAAAGCCATTACTTTGTGGGAATCTTGGGCTTGAAGTTATATGCGTAAAGCCATACTCCTTAGAAAAACGGCTAAATTCGCTTCTGAACTGTCCGTTGTCGCTTTTTACTATCTCTGGAATTCCGTGAGTGGCGAATATTGACTTCACTTGATTTATTATGGTTTTAGAGCTTTGATCTCGTAGTTCTCGAATTTCGAAGTATCTTGAGTAGAAGTCGGTGACAAGCAAGTAGGTTTTTCCAGACAAATAGAATAGATCCATTGTTACGTTCTTCCAGGGTCTATCAGGAAATTCGCTGGGACATAATGGTTCATGTTGATTTCTGGCTTCCTTTGTGCAAGTTTGGCAATTTCTTACTGTGTCTTCTATTTCTCTCGAAATTCCTGGCCACCAAACTGATGTGTTTGCACGACCTCTGCACTTAGAAATACTCTGATGGCCTTCATGAATTTTCTCTAAGATATCCATTCGTATTGATCGAGGTATCAGGATTCTCGCTCCTTTCATGAGTAGACCATGCTGTATGGTGATCTCGTTTCTAAATGGGTAGTACTTCATCAGTTCTTGGTTAACATTCTTCCGTGTTGGCCACCCTTGGTTTACGTGACTGGTTACGGTTTGGCAAATTTTATCTTTTTGTTGCTCCTTCCGTATTTCTGCAAGTCTAACGTCAGAAGCTGGTAAGTTTGACATAATTAATTGGATGTGGGCATCGAATTCTTCTTCCAGCTCGCTGTCTCCAGTCTCTGGCAGTGGACCTCTGGACAAAGTATCTGCTATCGTAAGGTCCTTTCCTGGCGTATAGAAAACTTTATAATAATATCTCATCATGCGTATCCGAAGTCGCTGCAAGCGAGGTGATAGGTCGTCCAACGATTTACTCTGCATGATAGAGACTAGCGGCTTGTGGTCTGTTTCGATGTCAATTGTTAATCCCAAAGCGTTTACAGGCCCATGCCATGGCCAGTGCCTCTTTTTCAATTTGAGCGTATTTTTTCTCGGCAGGGGTGAGAGTTTTGGAAGCATATGCGACGACTCTGAGTTCTTGATTTTCTTGTTCTTGTCTAATTACGGCTCCAATTCCGAAAGAGGATGCATCAGCTGATACAATTGTTCTTTTCGACGGGTAGAATATTGCTAGTATTGTTTTGTTCGTAAGTATCCTTTTAACTTTTTCGAACACTATCTGTTGAGGTTCGGACCATTGCCATTGGTTCTTTGAGCTGAGGAGTGCAGTCAATGGTTGAATCGTTTCTGACAACTTTGGAATGAATTTTGCCAAGTAATTCGTCATGCTCAGAAAGCGTCGTAGTTTGGCTACATCTTGAGGTTGAGGTATTTGGTTAATCGCCTCTACTTTCTCGTCATCGGGACTGATTCCTTGTCCGTCGACCGTATGTCCAACGAACTTAACTCTTTGTACGGAAAACTGGCACTTTTCCACGTTCAGTGATATTCCTGCTTTCTCAATTGCGTTCAATGCTCATCTTAGATTGCTGTCATGCTCTTCTTGGTCTTTGCCAAAAACCAGTATATCATCTTGAAGATTAATGTTTCCTGATAGGCCTTCCAAAGCTGTGCTTATTTGTCTTTGAAAATGTTCCGAGGCAGAACTCAATCCAAACGGTAGGCGGTTGAAATAAAATCGACCGAATGGTGTTATGAACGTAGTTAGAATTGCTGATTCTTGATCCAATGGTATCTGCCAATACCCGGAATTCGCGTTGAGCTTGGAAAATATCTTCGCTCCACTTAGTTGGCCAAGGATATGATCAACGGCTGGCATTTGAAATCTCTCTCTACGGATGTAGTTGTTTAGTTGAGTGAAGTCGACACATATTCGAAGTTTTGTCGGTTCTTGAGCTACGTCTGTATTATTGTTTCTTTTCTGCACAATAACCATTGGTGCGCACCAGTCGGTTGGCTTTTCAACTTATGTGATGACACCTTTTTGAACCATACGATCCAGTTCGCGTTTTGTTTCTTCCATTAAGGCGATAGGAACCCTTCTTGGTACTGATAAGGCATATGGTTGTGCATCTGGTTCTAGACGAATTTTGTACGAATTTTTAATCTTTCCGAGACCGTTAAATAACGCTGGAAATTCTTCAATTGGCTTAACGGTTGAGTTGTCCTCTGTTCCGATATCCATTATTTTCTTTATCAGCTTTAGATCTTTACTCGCAGCCAGGCCCAAGAGAGGTATTTGAAGGTCTTGGACTACATAGAGATCTACTTGCGCAGAATTACTTTTATGTTGTAGCTTTGCTTCGATCCGGCCTTTCGTCTTGAGTAATATCTGTCCGGCTCCAAATAATCTTTTATCGGACGGAAGTAGCTCCAAATCGTTCAGTGTGCTCTCGTACAAACTTAACAGTATTGCGCTGACATCAGCTCCAGTGTCCACTTTGAATTCTACCGGAATGCTGCCAACATTGATTGTTACGAGCCACTTGGTTTCTCGATTACTTGCTATTGTATGTAGATACTGTGGTGTTTCTTCTATTTCCGCTATCGACCCGAGAAACACGTCTTCCACTGCATGAAGGTTTTTGTTGAGACAGTATTTTGAGTAATGTCCAGTTTTATTACATCCGTAGCATTTTGCGTTCTTGGCAGGGCAATTTACTCGTGGATGTTGAACTTGAGCTCCGCAATGCGTGCATCCTTTCATCGGTGTACGTTTCTTATTTACTCCGTGATACTTTTCGTTGTGGACTTACTGGTCGATTTTTCTCTTAGCATTTACTTGATATTGCGGCTTGAACTTCGGATGAGATCTGCTTTGAATGCGATCGACGTTCTTCGAATGCATTGTGGCATTTAAATCTTTCTGCTCGCATTGTCTATCTTCCATGCTTCGTACTTTTTGAACGGCTTGCTCAAGTGTCAACTTGTCGTCATCTTGTAGTCTTTCCGAAAGCGCTTTGTTGCTGATTCCCACTACGATGCGATCTCTGATTAGCTCTTCTTTTAACGCTCCATAATTGCAGTGTTCTGCTAAGGAATAGACTGACGTTATGAATTCGTCTGCTGTCTCTCCTTCTCTCTGATATCTTGTATTAAACTTAGCACGATCGTAAATAACATTTCTGCGAATGATGAAATTTCTTTCGAACTTTGCTAAAACGGTAGGATACTCCTTTTCTTGCGCACCAGTTAGGCCTAATGAAGTAAAGATATCGTCTGCCTTGTCACCCATTAGGTAAATAAGTGCATTGACTTGATCTTCCTGGTCCTTTGAACTCAGTCCTGGGACCCTATTCTCTAAGGTCCTTTTGGAGGAATTTCGATCCGAATCTTTTCATTCGGAGAGATTGACTCCGAATATAACGTATTCTGTAAGCACCTTATCCTAATCATACGGTGATAACCTCTCCGAATCATTCGGCGGCCGTAAGAGACGGCCGAATCGGGCATTCGGAGTTTTTACCGCCTCTCTTCCCTCCATCAATCTTAGATTCGCGGAACTTTCGCCGGAGTTTTCTAGTATTTTTCCCCGTACCTTTTTGCTGGCACCTTGGCTGCGGTTCATATTTTTATTTAGTATGGCTGCTTTGTTTTTTCAACTCAAGCTTCATCGTTTGCGATTTGAACATGGTAATCGCTTTGCCCGTCGCGATTTACGAGTTCAAAGGGTTTTTCGAGGCTTAAAATCAAGCGTGGGCAAAATTTTAGGTTAAAGCGGGAAATGCCTTTAGGCCTTGGCGGGCCTTGGCTAAATCTACAAGGCAGATCGACGGCTTTTTGGTAGATTTTAAGGTAAAAAACGTCGTTGAATTTATCCTACATTTAAGGGATAATTTCGCGAGATCCAATTACTTAACACAGATTTAATTGTTCATTTTAATATTTTTTGTACCGGGACATGTAAGTTAGAGCCACCTATTTTTGACCAATTGCATCAATTGTTAATAATTGCTAGATTAAATTTGGTTATTTCGTTTAGCATCTATTTAAATTATTAAATTTTGGTAGGTGTGTAACCATTGAAAGAGGGCCAATGATCTACATTAATGAATGCATCATGGTACTATCCCATAAAACCGAATTCCCAATGGACCGAAATCCCATTCGACCGAATATCCCGCAATGATTTTAGATTTCCAGCCCAATGGCTATATTCCCGATGGACCGAAATCCCAATCGTCCGAATATGCCCCTAAAAAATACATGAATATAACTTGAAACACTGTAGCCGTCAGCGATTCGGTGGTGTAGTGGATACGATGTTGGACTGCGAAGCGATAGGTTGTTGGTTCGAATCTCCGAAAGGTATGTTAATAATATTAAAAGTAAATGTTTCTTGATAATAATTATAACGCTCACTTTCATTCCTTTCAAGGCAAGAAATATATAGAATTAATAAACAAATTGTGCTTATAATGAAGTACAGTCTTAATGGTAGTTCCATCAATGTCTTTAAATTTTAAATTAAAATTTTAATATTTTGGTTTCGGGTGGGTTGGGTTAGGTTAGGTTAGGTTTGGTTAGGTTAGGTTTGGTTTGGTTTGGTTTGGTTTGGTTCCAATAATTCGTTGACACCTTTTCCAAAATATGCTCCTTTAAATTAGCTACCACCTTTTCCAAAATATTCTCCCTTTAAATAGCTACCACCTTTTCCAAAACATTCTCCTATTAATTAGGCTGCCACCTTTTCAAAAAGATTTTCCTATTATTTAGCTGCCACCTTTTACAAAATATTCTCCTATTAATTAGCTGCAACCTTTTCCAAAACATTCTCCTACTAATTAGCTACCACCTTTTCCAAAACATTCTCCTATTAATTAGCTGCCACCTTTTCCAAAATATTCTCCTATTAATTAGCTGCAACCTTTTCCAAAACATTCTCCTACTATTTAGCTGCCACATTTTCCAAAATATTCTCCTTTTAATTAGCTACCACCTTTTCTAAAATATTCTGAAGACACTAATTTCACTAAAAATTATTAAAAAATAAACCACAAAAACAGTTACCTTTAAGCATAGATTTTAGTCCCATTGGACAGAATTCAAAATCCGCCAAAGTGCGGTATTTTTCGGTCGAATGGGAATTCGGTCGTATGGGAGACAAGCTTTATCATTACCTGACGAGATCCACACAATTGGATTATAATTTGCGATTAATTAACGTTGTTATTCTAGGTTCTCATTGCCTCATATTTAACCCTATTTTATCAAAAATAAATAAATAAATAAATAAAAAAGGAAAAAAAAGCACTTGTTTCTATCTTAAGAAAAGAAATCGAAAAAAAGAAAATTTGCTTTGTATTGAATGTGTTCCCAATACAAAGACCATTTCCCAAAATTTCCACTCCTTGGGAAAAACCAAAGTTTCCATCCCTTCAATTTGAAAGCGCGCCAAATGAAATTGTCCAATAAAGAAAAAGTGGGCGTCAAAAAGTACCACGTGGCTTAAGAGGAAGTGACGTCCATTTGGATTGAGAGAAAATTTTCGAAGTATCCGAATGACGATAAGGATTGGGGTTAGAGAATACGGTTTGTTCGGTCCACTCCGAATGAGCCCGATCCGAATCATAAGGATTCGGAGTGATCCGAATGATTTTTGGTTTTTAGAGAATAGCCTCCCTGACGCTCTGCGGAAACGTTCGAATCTTCTTTTCCATGTGGGCCATTCACTCGGATTCGTGAAATTGAATGGTTCTGGGGGAGTTACTTGAAATGCTATTGATGTAACGGCGGCAGCGGCCTGCATATTTAGTTTTTAGTTGGATTGTTTATTCGACACCCCGCGATACGGTTCTAATCACTAGAGTTCGATTTTGGCACTCCGCGACTCGTTATTAGTCATTAAAGTCCTTCGTTTACACACCGCGATTCTTTTTAATCACTAGAGGTTTACGAATTTAGTACTGCGCGTAACTTAGCTAAGCCTTGGTCATAGCTTTGTTATCTATCCCGCGTCAAAATCTCAACTTTCCCGAATTTTTCTCTTCTGACACCATGTCGTGTTTGCCGTTTCTAACTAAACACAATAATTCATAGTCAAGGTTACGTTTATTTACAAGTTATTAAAGAGTGGTTACATCGAGACGCTCTGTCGTTACTGCCTGCTTAACTAGGCTGAGAGGTTACATATATAGAGTTCTCCAGGGGAGTTCTAATCAGTTCACACACTTAGATGAATCATGATACGTTGGTGCGTTCAGTGCATACTAACACAGTATGTTGAATTAATCAGACAGGTTTGCTAACACTTAACAACATTTATTTGTACTAAAATCCTTGTGTATTTATCCGAGATAACATTAGCGTGCGACTCATCCTTGAGCCAGTCGAAGAGCGTCTTTCTTTTTCCTCCCTCTCCCTCTCTTTCTCCCTCCTCCTTCCTACCCCCTTCCTTGCTTATCGCGCCATCTATTTATCTACATGCATACTAATAATTTGTTACAACAGTTTCTCCTTCGTCCACCAAGTTATCTTCTTCATTTTCATATAAATCGACCTCTTCATCGTCTTCAACCTCTTCCTCATCTTCAACCTCTTCCTCATCTTCAACCTCTTCTTCGGATTCAACCTCTTCTTCACATTCAACATTTTCGAATTCAGCTTGACAACTTTCCATATTTGAAAAATTAGCAGCCATGTTTAAGATTTATTTATAAAGTATTGAAAGAATTACGCTAGGACTACTTTATATGCTTTATTTCAAAAAGAACAATACAAGATCTTAATTATTTTTCTGAAATTCGCGAGAAACGATCCTCGTGAGATGCTATTTTCCGTCTGCACGGGGCTTAAATCGTCTATGAATTGAATTTGGCGAGCTAGTAGCAGACGACATGAAGCTCTAAGCCTCCCCGTAAGCCAAAGTTTTAAACACTCATAACTTTTTAAATAATTATTTGCGCCGAAAATTTTTGGCACCATAATTTTTTTCATCCCATTTTACATAAATTAATCGTAAAAACAAAAGTGACCTGCTACCAGGAGCTATTCTGATATATGTCCCAAGTCCCTTAGGGTTAATAGTGAGGGGAGTTCTTGTAGGCCTAACTTGAAGCCGTCACTATCGTCCCGTAAGGGAATTCAATCCAAAGAAAAATAAACATACCTTTTGTGCACTTTGAATAATTTTATTAGCTTCGACGTATGTTAAATTCTCAAAATTTTTAACAAGATCCAAATCTGGAATCGCGAAAATTCGCGTAGTACAAAAATCGTTCCTTCCGTTCCGAAATAAAAACCGTGCCTGGTCAAGTCTAGGAACCAGTTCAATAACATTGCGCTGAATCTCAATCAACCGAAACCAATCCCATTCGACCGAAAAACCCGCACTTTGGCGGATTTACGATTCGGTCCAATGGGACAGTCCCATTGCACCGAAAACCCCGCATTTCGAGTTTTTCCCGATGGAACTTAAATAAAAAAATCCTGGGAACACAAAGATTTTATCTTTGCTAGCAAAAATTAAATTAATTAAAAACAATTTAAGGTCTACGTAAAATGAACACTAGATCCAAACATTTTCAAAATTATTATTTTAAAACTAAGGATTATAAGATCAAAATAGTAATAAATCTGTAAAATATGACATAATAAAACCAATTGCTAATACTTATTTATTTATTTATGCATAAGCATATCAAACCACCCGTAAGCGTGAATTCACAATAAGACCACGGGTAATCACCATTGTACAAGGGCGCCAGAGAGAAATTTGAGGTTCTACGCCACCTAGAGGGAAAACGAAGCAATTCTCTCCTTCCCGATTCTCCCTACCACCTTATAACCCGGAAATCTAAGCAGTCGTCTGCTTCTGCAATAAATGGCAGAGGTAATTAGTACGGGCTTTTAAGTGAACACTTAAGTTGTTTGTTTAAGATTAGGAACAGCAAATTATCTCGAATTTTTAAAGAAAATGGGAAAAACTCTTAGTGATAAGTGTACACAGTACAACTGGTTTCTTATGAATAGGATAAGTACAAATGATAAAAGTGTAGGTTGCCGCATGCCTTTATTACGCGAACTTTAAAATCCACGTTTTAGCCCCACTAGCAGACGACAATGTTTGTTATGATTACAAGTATTAATAGAGGTAGAGCTTATAATGGGTAAGAATAAGATATATATTTATCCTTGTATTTATTCCCAAGCTTCCGGTAGCATCCCTTGCGCGATTTGAATAAAGTTTCCCTTTTGTGCCACCAGGAAGACTTGTCTCCCGAGTTTTACCTAGACAATGACTGTGGCTAATTTCCCGCCGATTCACGCTTACGGGTAGTTTGATATGCTTATGATTTATGTTATATTCATCAGAAAAATACTAACTGCACTTGAAGAGTATAACCGCTCCAAAGAGGAAAATACGTCCTCGTAACCAAACCAAACCTGACATATCAGTAATTTTTTGGAAAAGGCATTATATTATTTAAGAAGTCAGTGGAGATGAATGATTTATAAAATATTACAAACCTATTCTCACCTAACTAAACCAAACTGGTCTTGAATAAGATCGTTTTATTGGATGAACGCGATTTTGATTAATACTTAACCCATGCCCAAATATTCAAGTCCAAATTTCACCTTTTCTGTATACTTATTATATATTTAGAACACACGGTAATGAAAACTTCCCGAGGTCGTTTTTAATTATTATCATCTTGTTGTATAGTCGTCAAATAATGGCGTTTCAAGGGCAGTAAAAATGAATTTTAAACGCTTTCATTAAAAAACGACATTAATAGAAATTAAACTACATAGCATTTTTGGGGCGCCGTAATTTGACAAAGAGCGTCGTTTGAATTGAAAATACTAACCCCGCCGTTGGGGTAAATTCATTAAAAACATTGGCGGGATTCGGTGTAATGGGAATTCGGTCTAATGGAATTCTGCGTTGGGGTTGGCTAACAACAAATACAGAAATATGATAATTTAAGTTATTTTATACGGTGCTATGACTACTGTTATTTATTACTAATCAACAACAATTATTGCATTACTTTATGAAATTTTAGGTTAATGATAGATGCAAAATTGGGGAAATGTATAGCAATTACATTTATAACTGTGCCCCTTGACAACGTGGTTAAACGAGATAAGTTCTTCAGGTGTGGTCATTTAAGCATCTTCAAGCATCTGGCGAAGAGGTTAGCGAGTCTCTCGGTCAGAAAGACGAGTAAAGCCAGAGCGTTGCCGATGGTCAAGATGGCGAACGCACCTTGCAGGTCCACTATGGCCTATGGTCTTGTGCCACTCTCTTCCTGGAGATGGTCCGTGTCAAACATGCCCCTAATCCTTTCCCACTCAATCGTGTCCATACGGAACTTTTCCAGGATACCACAATCCTGCAGACGAAGTACTCTGAATCACAAACAATAAGGATTATTAAGTTTTCTATCTAATTTAATTGTTGGGTTTTTAAACCGTAGTAGAGAACGCGAATAAATTAGCAAGCTGACAGCGTGCGAGTTTATGCTCGCTGTGGCAAATTCATTAATAAAAAAAGCCTTTGAAAACAAAGTGAAAGTAAAGTGGTCAAAATTAGTTGGGTGAGTAACAGATATTGGTTTGAAGTGACAGATATTCAAATTATCCGTTTTAAAGGCATTATTATAAACCATCAATTATTTCAAAAAAATATTTTCAATTATTTAAAAATATGACTTCCAATTATTAAAAAATATTACTTCCAATTATTAAAAAATATTACTTCCAATTATTAAAAAAATGACTTCCAATTATTTGAAAAAATACTTCCAATTATATAAAAAAATAACGTCCAATTATTTGAAAAATTAACTTCCAATTTTTTGAAAAATTAACTTCCAATTTTTTGAAAAATTAACTTCCAATTATTTAAAAAATTACTTTCAATTATTTGAAAAAATGACTTCCAATTATTTGAAAAAATTACTTCCAATTATCGGGAAAAAAATGGCTTCCAGTTATTTTAAAAAATTTACTTCCAATTTTTCTAGCCACATCGTATATACGATGGGCTATTAGTTTGACCTTGTGTTTAGAATAATAATAATAAGAAGATGATGATGGTGGTGGTGGTGTTAGGTTCGTTATTTTTAAATATTACTTCGCAGGACCACCTTCTATAGATGATATTGGAAATAAAATGTTTTTCAACGATTTTTAAATTCCACCACCACCCGTCATCAAACCCGGGACCTTCGGACAGCCACCTTGATACTATACTTCCTGGTCTACAATTTTTGTTAGAAATTTGCAGAGATGTTTGGATCGGGTCAAGCTGTAATGAGTGAGCTCCAAGAGAGGATATAGAAGCGGTACGAGTGGGCGAGAATTCCGAAAACGCGCTTTGGAGATTTTGCCCCTACATCTATTGGTTTCTTTTCAGCTCCAAGGTATCGATGAGCCTAGTTTTACTTGAAAACGAGCTTGAAGGGTACTAACTCGAATCCGTAAAGGGATAATGTAATGACTGCACAATACATTTTTTTTCATTATTATTTGAGTTTTTGAAATAATGTTAATCATAAACGGAACTTTGGAAACGTTATTCGTTCCTAGTTTATAAATTTAAAACGTCAAAACATTAGTATCATCAGGGATAGATGTAATTTTAGAAGCAGGGATGGAGAACGGTTAGTATTTACTTTAGTCGGACTCATAGCCCATCTTATTGGCTCACTTAAACTACGTTTTGATGACGTTGCTGCCGGGGACGGCGCAAAATACGTTATTCCTTTTTACATCTGTCGCTATGACCAGCCTCTCCTTTCATACCCCTCCGCAGGGGCGTCGATCATGTGGGGGCAGTGGGGGCCTGAGCCCCCACGGGGAAAAATGAGAGGGGGCTCAGCCCCCTCTGGGAAGCTGCGTTTAATTTGGGTGCCACTGTGAGTCGGCCGAGACTGGTCCCCCACGCTCACTCTTTTTACCCTATAAGGAAAATATAAATGGCCTTTTGTTGTTGAAATAATAGAGTTATTTTAGTCTATTTCACTATTTACGATTAGGTCTATATTTATAATATAAAAAAACGTCTTGGTTTGGACCAAGGCCGAAAAAACAAACGATATGTGTGAGGTTTATCAATTGGCTGAAGTTTCAGATATTGCAATTTTTATAGTTATTTTTATCCATTTAATCCTTAATCAATATTAAATTCAATCAACTGATTTTACTGTTAATCGATCTAGTCCCTCTAAATTAATTGAAAAAATTACATATCTACGCTTTTTCAAGAACAATTACATTTTCCGAAAACATTTTATCATGAAATTAATTATTTTGAAGGGAGTACGTGTTGAGTGATTTAATATTGAATATTTGAAATACTGTGTCTAAAAAGACCAAGCGAACTTTGACATAATTCGAAAGGAAGATGTAAATATTTAATAGTGGATGCCAAACCAGGGTGTTGCACGAATTCATACATTTAATTTCGTATATCGAAATGCTACATTTCTAATGTCGCGACTGTGAAAGAAAGGTTGCACTGCAATTTCCCTCTTCGTACTTTATACTTTCTTGGTTAAGTGTGACCTTCTTCGTTTAACTGGTAATGAATGGAAATGAATACAAAAGCCATTGGTACTGAAACGTATTTCTTTTTATGTAATCTTTACCTATACCTTTGGTTATATTTATACCGATATCATATTTTTCCAGTGCTACAGATAGCTACTTACTAACAAAAACCACACAGGATAAACGATGTTGCTTTGTCTTAAGTATACGGCATTCGTTTATTATTTTTATTTTAGTCTGAACAAAATAAATTTAAATTATCATATTTTTTTTTAACATCAGTCTTCTTAGCAACTTACCGATTTAAGTTTTTTTTTTGATGCAAACTTGAAAATTTGTCAAGCCAGCAACAATTAAAACTATGTCCGTCAAGTGCTTACACCAAAAACGGATTTATGGGATAAGAACGTCGGATCATAGCTTTAGCCTCTAGTACCATCCTCGCATACTTTATTGAGAAACTTCGTCTGCTTATATTTTGACTCCACCCACAAATTCGATCTCTAGAAGTAGCTATATACCCTTATACAAGTAGCTATATACAAAATTTGTGGGTGGAGTCAAAATATAAGCAGACGAAGTTTCTCAATAAAGTATGCGAGGATGGGGAGTGAATTCGCTAACTCCGACGTTCTTATCCCATAAATCCGTTTTTGCTTACACGAAATCCCTTCAAAATAATTAATTTCATGATAAAATGTTTTCGGAAAATGTAATTGTTCTTGAAAAAGCGTAGATATGTAATTTTTTCAATTAATTTAGAGGGAATAGATCGATTAACAGTAAAATCAGTTGATTGAATTTAATATTGATTAAGGATTAAATGGATAAAAATAACTAAAAAAATTGCAATATCTGAAACTTCAGCCAATTGATAAACCTCACACATATCGTTTGTTTTTTCGGCCTTGGTCCAAACCAAGACGTTTTTTTTATAATATCTGTTACTTCAGTCTTAATGTAATTAAATTTTGAATAATTATGTTTGCTTTACCGTCATACATTTGGGGTTGATCTATTTCTAATTGCTTAAAGAAGTACTTCAGTATCGTTAATTACATTTAACTTATATCCAATAACATTGATTTCGATAAGCATATAATGTTGCACTTTATTTATGAAAGAAGCTTAAAAACGACGGTATTTGAAATATGGAAGAAAAATATTTGTTTCGTACACTGTATACATATACAGTGGTGTCGAGATCAGACCAACAGCTTCCTTTATGTACAACCCCCAATACTGCCAACGGGTGATGTCATACTAAATTATACAGGGTGTAAATAAATCTTTAGAATACATGTTTTATTGTATGCAAGTGACAACGAGTGACAAGGTACAAAAAGAATACTGGAGAATGCGACAAAACATTTTAAAGCACTGTCCTACGATTAGTCTTAGAACGTGGGCCTCAAATTGCAACCTCTTAACTGTTTGGTAAACACCTCAACGTAAATATTCGACGTTTCTACCATTGTGTTTTAGGCAATCTTCCGGACGACTGTCCATGTCTTGCAATACATTTGCAAGCAGTAAACTCATGACGCAAGGTAAGACTAATGGTATTGCCGTCTTACGAAATCCTCGTCCGTTAAGGTTTGATGTAGGGGGTATGATAATGCCAGTAATGATGCCCTTGTAAACTGGCACAAACAGTAGAATGGCTTAGTGCAACTTCTTGTTCCACCGCTCTACTATTAGCATGAATTGGCTTCAAAACGTGCTACTCTGTCAAAATCTCTATCCTCATTACAGACTATACAGTCTCTTCTACGTTCACGATCTTGCACTACCGAAATCACGAAGGTGCTCGCCAATGTCGGAAAAGGTGCTTCGCACCGGATGTTGTCGGTGTGGAAACCGTTCGGCATAAAGCACTGCCTTTAGTTGAACGTTACTGCGACCTTCACCCAAAATAAACATCCTGTCCAATTTGTCCTGGTTGGAATAGGTTGGCATTTTGCTAGGAAACGAGACTAACTACTGTAATTGTACTACTTAGCTCCTATACTGAAGACCCTGTATATGAAAAGGGACCGGAAGTACCTCAAAGTTGAGTTTTCAAAGATTGCCAGATTGAGCAGGTCATGGGATTTAAAGTGATGAAGGTCGCTTTAACGTTCAACAAGTGACACCGCGGTATGTTTTTGGTGCTCCAATGTCCTCACCCCGTTAGGTCCAAACAATTACCATCCTGGTTTTTCGGATCAGCGTTGCGGTATTGCCGGTTCCATTAGAAATACAAGGTCTGTAGTGTTACAATTGTAACAATACTCCTGTTAAAAAGGCACACAAACTGTACCCCCGCCCCCTCCCCCCAAAAAAACATTTAAATTTCGCGCCTTTTCAATGGCTCTCTTTTCAATATGGGAAAAATGATTTTAAATGACAATTAAGTGTAAGAATTAAACAGGAAAATGGAGTGTAGTTTTAATTATAATTTGTTAGTTTAATTATAAGGTATCCATGAATTTACCAAAAACATTCGTGTTTTGGGTAAATTTCACATTAATTATACTTGATTAAGTTTAATTTAACGGTTTATCTAGTGTGGATTTAGTTTATAATACAAGTTTCAATGAAATATTAACTTTAATTGCAATTACTCTAAAATATGTATGCGCTTTTGATGTATTTTAATGATGAATTAATTTAATTTGAAAGTGAAATAGGAAACATCTGTGGCTGTGCGAAAAACTTGTGTTGTTTTAATCTTAATTTGAGCGCAGTTCGGGAGAGTGGATTAAGCTTAAAAGTATAATTTATTGGAATTTTCTACCCTAATTGGAACGTTTTGTGCAGTTTAACATTTTTGCCACAGTCATTATTTTACCCTAAACTTTTGAATTTCGCGCCAATTAATGTACTTTAAACATAGTTGAAATTAACTGAAGTGTGAAATAGAAAACATTGGGATTTACCAACGGCTTGGGTAGTTTTAATCTTAATTAAACAGTTTATTTAAAAGTTATTTGAGCTTTTTATCCAAAAATGAATATTTTTGGTTTAATTTCACGTTAATTATATTTAATTGATTTAAAATTAACGTAAGATTGTGTTTCGGCAGTGTACATTTAGATTATAAATGACTTTCAATATATACTTAACCTTAATCGCAATTTGTAGTGGGTTTTGACTCTTATTTTACCTTAAACTTTCGAATTTCGCGCCTATTAATGTACTTTAAAGATAATTTAAATTAACTAAGTATGAGATAGAAAACTTGGGGCTATACTAACAGCTTGTGCAGTTTTAATCTTAATTAAGTATTTTACTTCAAAGTTACTCGCGTTCTCATCCAAATATGTATATTTCATGTTTAAATTAACGTTAATTATACATAATTAAGTTGAAATTAATGAAGGATTGAGGTTTGGCAGTGTTGATTTAGCTTAGAAAATGAGTTTCAAATCACCTTAATTGTAAAGTTTAGAAGAGTTTTTCATTCTTGCCAACACAATGTGTTCAATTTTTATCATACCACGTGCTAAATTTGCGGTAACATAAAAATCATCTATAACATATGTTAATGAATGATGTGATTCTATAGTTTAGCAACTTTGGCTTCAATAACAGTAATTAAATTAAATACCTAAACAATTCATAGCAATTTAGACAAATAAACAAACGGCAATGTGAACTGTGGAGATAGCGAACAACGTAACCCTCCGTTGCTGACGTGGTTACGTTGGAAAAATCTTCGCTGATGTAAACATGGAAATTATTTGACTAATTAAATTACATAACGACACTGACCTCCTGGATTAATCAGCACCACTGTTACTTATATTTATGAATTAACAAAATCCACTGTTGTAACAAATAGTTAAGCTGCGCTAACGTAAACATCACGACTCTGCAGTAGGGAAAACATATTAAACTTTTTGCCATCTTACCAGTAGTATTTTGAAGTTTTCGATCTATTCACAGGGTAAAAAGCATTATCTTTATTTCAACACGTTAATAATTTGAATAGGTATGCCATTTATTGGAAGCGCACACGGTAAATACAGCATAAAAAGTATAGTGTTAACCCGGTTAGGCTATGTTTCTAGCATAAAATTGAGCAGACTATACACAGGATTCCAAAACAAATGAGAGCTGGAAACAGGCTGGGAAATAAGGATATTTTTTAAACTAGTCCTTTGGACCAGTGACCCCCTACTGTCTGAAATAATTAACTGGTCTCCGGACTGGTCCCAGCCTTTGTTCTCCAATAGATTTGCAATTAATAAACTGGTCCCGAGGACCAGTAACCCCCACTTCTTGAATTAAAAAACTAGTCCAAGCAATTAATAAACTGGTTTTGGACCAGAGGAAGTGTGCTATTTCCCAGCCTGGCTGGAAATCAGCCTTTTTAATAATATTTAAAGAGTAACTAAAATAGGGTAATGGCAGCCCTCGGCCTTCGACTGTATTAAGCTCTATGGGGAAATAAGATGGGGTGCTATTAGTCTATACAACTTAAGCCTTGGCCGTAAAGAACGTTCAAAAACTTACTTTAAATGATATAAAAACCTCTGTTAACTGTAATTATTTACCTGAATTACTTTTCTAGACGAAAATTCGACCTGATAACGACGTATTTCTTATTAAGGGTGCTACAGTTAATAAGAAAATACATATAAAGGTGCTCAAGCTCGGTTGAAATACCAAAGTAATTTGTTAGCGTCCAATGCTAAGAAATTAGGAAAATCAGCAAGAAAGCCAACATTTGAAATATGTCAACGTAACTTGTTAGCACCCACAAACCTAGGCCAATCTAGTTGTCAACGAGAACGAAATGTAGAATTAGGTTTAAGCGTGCTATAAGGTTAGGCTGACTTCTGGCCCAAAAGTAGTTTTTTGACGTACTATCTTAATTAGTTAAATTACAAAAATTAGAATTCATTAATTAAAAATCGAAACACGTAAGTTTCCCATTTAATAAATGTTTGTTAATTTAGAAGTATTCCGAAAACTAACTTCGCTATAGTTTTTCCGTATGGCCTATGACAATTTCCTCAAAAAAACGAAAAATTTTTAATGCTTTTTCTATGGGACGCTAACCCTAAAAACTGTGAATTTTCCTTTAACATTACGGAAGGGTGTCATGTCATATCTACAAGGGCCTACCGGCCCTGTAGAATATCTTGATATGTATCCTAAATTCCTCATAAACATTTACTACTATATATATGGATGTAGCAAGATTATATTCAGAACGGAGGTGCGCAAATGTTTTCAGGCTGGTTTTTTAATACCAACTACTTGGCATCGCCTAGAAACGCCAATCAGTGACTGCAAATAGGAGGTTGGTGCGACCGATTTCTCCAGGAGTCTTGTGCTGAACCAAACGGACTCTTTTTATATTGCAGGGAGACCAGCGGTCCATTACTTTCTATAAAATACTATATATTTGACCCTGTCCCATATTATGTTATAATTTCATGAAAAGTCCTATTATATCCTATACTCTTGACTTAGTATTATAACCTATACTCTTGATTTAGTCCTATATCCTATACTCTTGATTTAGTCCTATATCCTATACTCTTGATTTAGTCCTATATCTTATACTCTTGATTTAGTCCTATATCCTATACTCTTGATTTAGTCCTATATCCTATACTCTTGATTTAGTCCTATATCCTATACTCTTGATTTCGTCCTATATCCTATACTCTTGACTTAGTCTTATATCCTATACTCTTGACTTAGTCTTATATCCTATACTCTTGACTTAGTCTTATATCCTATACTCTTGACTTAGTCTTATATCCTATTCTCTTGACTTAGTCTTATATCCTATTCTCTTGACTTAGTCTTATATCCTATACTCTTGACTTAGTCTTATATCCTATACTCTTGACTTAGTCTTATATCCTATACTCTTGACTTAGTCTTATATCATATTCTCTTGACTTAGTCTTATATCCTATACTCTTGACTTAGTCTTATATCCTATTCTCTTGACTTAGTCTTATATCCTATACTATTAACTTAGTCTTATATCCTATACTCTTGACTTAGTCTTATATCCTATACTCTTGACTTAGTCTTATATCCTATTCTCTTGACTTAGTCTTATATCCTATTCTCTTGACTTAGTCTTATATCCTATTCTCTTGACTTAGTCTTATATCCTATACTCTCGACTTAGTCTTATATCCTATACTCTTGACTTAGTCTTATATCCTATTCTCTTGACTTAGTCTTATATCCTATACTCTTGACTTAGTCTTATATCCTATACTATTAACTTAGTCTTATATCCTATACTCTTGACTTAGTCTTATATCCTATACTCTTAACTCCTATACTCTTAACTTAGTCTTATATCCTATACTCTTAACTTAGTCTTATATCCTATACTCTTGACTTAGTCTTATATCCTATACTCTTAAGTCTTATATCCTATACTCTTAAGTCTTAACTCCTATACTCTTAACTTAGTCTTATATCCTATACTCTTAAGTCTTAACTCCTATACTCTTAACTTAGTCTTATATCCTATACTCTTGACTTAGTCTTATATCCTATACTCTTGACTTAGTCTTATATCCTATACTCTTGACTTAGTCTTATATCCTATACTCTTGACTTAGTCTTATATCCTATACTCTTGACTTAGTCTTATATCATATTCTCTTGACTTAGTCTTATATCCTATACTCTTGACTTAGTCTTATATCCTATTCTCTTGACTTAGTCTTATATCCTATACTATTAACTTAGTCTTATATCCTATACTCTTGACTTAGTCTTATATCCTATACTCTTGACTTAGTCTTATATCCTATTCTCTTGACTTAGTCTTATATCCTATTCTCTTGACTTAGTCTTATATCCTATTCTCTTGACTTAGTCTTATATCCTATACTCTCGACTTAGTCTTATATCCTATACTCTTGACTTAGTCTTATATCCTATTCTCTTGACTTAGTCTTATATCCTATACTCTTGACTTAGTCTTATATCCTATACTATTAACTTAGTCTTATATCCTATACTCTTGACTTAGTCTTATATCCTATACTCTTAACTCCTATACTCTTAACTTAGTCTTATATCCTATACTCTTAACTTAGTCTTATATCCTATACTCTTGACTTAGTCTTATATCCTATACTCTTAAGTCTTAACTCCTATACTCTTAACTTAGTCTTATATCCTATACTCTTAAGTCTTAACTCCTATACTCTTAACTTAGTCTTATATCCTATACTCTTGACTTAGTCTTATATCCTATACTCTTGACTTAGTCTTATATCCTATACTCTTGACTTAGTCTTATATCCTATACTCTTGACTTAGTCTTATATCCTATACTCTTAAGTCTTAACTCCTATACTCTTAACTTAGTCTTATATCCTATACTCTTGACATAGTCAAAGGTTTCGTATAGTTAAATGCCAAATTTGTCAAAATTTAGCTCTTTCATCGAGATAAAATTTAAAGACGGCGAAATTGCGGAGCTCGCTTCGCTCGCTCTGGAATTTTTACACATAGTATTATCAATAAGTTTTTTTTCGAAGTAAAATCTGATTTTTTTTTTGAGACTTTTCAACACAGTTTAGAACTAAAATAGGTTTACATATGAGGATTTTTAGTACTATATTTCCCATAAAAAACCCTTTTTCTACTACAAAATCTTATATTTCATATTTTCCTATAAGGAATAAAAATTTTTGGCTAAGCTCCCTGGTGTTGCCTTCTGCCCCAGCCCCCCCCCCCCTGGGAAAAATTATGATCAACGCCCCTGCCCCTCCGTCCGGGACTTTGACGCGCGCCCAGACTACTCTGTTCTCCATTCCTTCTTCTAAAATTACATCTATCCCTGGTATCATAAGCA
Organism: Phalangium opilio; assembly: GCA_019434445.1. Lineage (NCBI taxonomy): Eukaryota > Metazoa > Arthropoda > Arachnida > Opiliones > Phalangiidae > Phalangium > Phalangium opilio. The sequence continues at coordinate 64,118 of JAEQBA010002132.1, forward strand.
TGGCACTATTCTCACTTTTCTTAATACAAATTTTCATGTAGATCTTTCGAGTATAACTTTACGGAATTATTGGTATTTGAATTGTAAGTATTTTTCCTGACATAAAAAAGAATTTGTCAACCTTACTTGTTAGCATGCGCAAGCCTAGGCCCCTTTTTTCAACCAGTTTCAATATTTTAAAAAATGTCTATTAACGTGCTAACGTCTTAAACTGAATTGGCTCAGCGAAAAACTTTTTGCCATACTTTAAAAATTAATTAAATTAGAGTACCTAATTGTTTTTAATGAAACTTTAAAAGTTACACCTTGAATCGGAAAGCATTCCAAAAAGTTTCTTTGCTTTAATTTTGATTTATTCGATGTGCTGTGCCACCAAACCCCATGCTTTTGCTATGGAAAATATAGCGAAAATCTGTGAGAGAGTAAGGATGACCCTATAAACCCAAACGTTTTACCCCCCCTTCCTTCTCCCTTTGGGGAGGGGCAAAATTTTTGGGTTTATAGGGATATCCTTCGGGTGGGGGGGAGATGGGGTAATTGATGACGTCACGTGACGTTGTTGGCGGGAAATTTGCATTTTGTCGATTGTTGCGCCCTCTGGTGGTGGATATTGAGCTTTACATTACGACGCGAGTTAGACCCAAGCCCCAAGGTTTCGCAACCAAGGGGGTGCACTTTTTTCACAACAAAACTTTGCAGCAATAGTCTAGCAAAGGCACATCTCTCAGTGTAAAATTTAGTTGACCTTTTTGTTTAGGTTTTAAAAAAAGTTATTTCTAAACCATGTGACAGCACGCCCACATTTCATTGATAGTTTGTTATTTAAGAATCTTCCCTTCTATATACTAACAACCTTCATCAAAAATAGACCACGAGCTTTCCAAGACTCGAACCTGCAACGTTTTGCCTCGAATGCAAACGCGTTGTCCATAATGCCACATGCCCGTACTTCGTAATAATAAAACAAATTATCCAAACATTGTATTTATAGGATTATTTCTTTTATGATGTATAAAAGATCTGTAAAAATAAACACCGAGCTTGCCAGGACTCGAACCTGCAATATTCTGCTCCGTAGGCAGACGCGTTATCCTACGCGCCACAAACACGTTAGAGGCTGAACAAAATGCAATGCAAACAGTGTAATATATGTAACGGTTTTACCATGATTTATAAATTAATTAAAATAAAATACTTAGACTTAATTGTGTTTAATCAAACTTCAGAAGTTCAACATTCCATAGTTGCTTGATAATTCAAAAGTGTTCCGCAACTTATCTTCGCGGTAGTTTGTGCGTTATTCGATGGAGTAGACCACCAAAAATCCCATGCTTTTTCTATGGGACGCTAAGCCTAAAATCTGTGAATTATTTCTTTAACATTACGGGAGGGTGTGGGTTCTTATCTAGAAGGGCCTACCGCCCGTTTAGAATTACGACCGTGTTAAAAATTTCATAGCCGCGTGTATAGCCCCTTCGAGCATTTTCGAAGATTTTTGAAACTTAGTTCGTGACAAAAACTTGACACGTAAGCTACAATTATATAATTTATTCTATATTAGCTTAAATAACGACGCGTACATTGGCGAATCCATTAGAATATTCTTGTCTTCATTAAATGTTTCTTTGACTAAATCAAATCTGATTCTTTTACAACTAGCATAAGCCGGTCTTTTCAATATCTACCATAGCATAACCTGGTATAAGCATATCTTTTAGGATCTAAAATAGAATAACCTAGTATAAGCCGATCTTTTTTCAGGATCTACTGTAGCATAACCCTATCTTTTTCAAGATCTACTGTAACATAAGCCTAAAATTAGCCACGTGACGTCATCATCAAAAATCCACTACCAAGGACACTAAAATTCAAGTTTCCCGCGACAATGTCACGTGATACGTGACGTCATCAAAAATCCACCACCTGAGGGCGCAACAATCGACAACAATCAAATTTCCCGCCAACACCGTCACGTTACGTCATCAATCCCCCCTCGCGAAACACTCCCCCCAACCAGTATGATGTCCGTGACGTTATACCCCCTCGCGACGCACTCCCCCTAACGCAAGGGATGTTTTTTTACCCCCTAAAGGGGGCAAGAAAGGGGTGTAAAACCTGGTTTATATTGACATCCTTACTCTCTTCGGTGATTTCTTTCATTGATATTACGGGAGGGTGTGGGTTCTTATCAAGAAGCTTGCCTATCGGTCCTCTAGAATATGCTGGTATTTGTAAAAACAAACGCTTTGTACATCAATAACGACCCTTAAGGTCAATACGTCAACTTCCCAATGCTAAAAGTATAGCACCAGAACATACAATTTATTAATCAAAAATGTCTTGATTAGAATCAAGTCCTAAAAAGTATCGATAAGACTGAGGTTATCACTTGACTGAAGGATCAGATATTAATTTTTCTTTTTAATTGAAACTTAAAGGCATGCTTAAGAAAAAACAACGTTCCATTACCGTTTTCCGTTGAAATAAATTATTTTACTGGTAATCAATTTCAAAAATTTACTTATCTCGGGTTTTCGGGCACAATTCCATTCCCTCAAAACATTTTATCACTACATTAATTACTTTTGAGAGAGTACGTGTATGACATTGAGTTTTAAAAGGTTCCCTCATTTGTGCCCGGCATGCTTCGCAGTGGATACGTTTTAAAACAATGGCAGAAAATTAAGTAGGGACAGTTAGATTTTTACTCGTGGTTATGCAAAATGATGTAATGTCTATTGTACTTCAGTCAACAGTCATACTGTTCATTCTCATAGCTCAGGACATGATTAGTGCTGCTCACTATTTCTCTCTCTAGTTTCAAACAATGGTTAGAGAATAGAGACCATTCAGCGCCGCAGGTCGCACATGAATATATTTCAACTACAGTTTACATCAATTCTCCGTGGTCGTACTATTAGCGGGTTAAGCACTAATTTGTTCAGAACATGTCTCGAAAGGGTGCTTGTTGTAAGTTTTTAAAGCAGTGTTGCCCAATGTGTGGGTAATTTCCCACATCGTGGGAAATTTAGGTTTGTTTTTAGGCTCTGTGGGGAAAAAATAATATTTTTCCGAAATCAATCAAATGTCGGAATTTTCCTGTTCAAGGGTTAATAGTGCAAAATTTTCGAAAATGCACCAATTTTAACTGCACAGTTAAAATTAGTTGCCTTTTTCGAAAATTTTATCCGGTTTAACAATTTCAAGCGACATTTTGAAATAAATTCGGTGATTTTAAGTTTGGTACTGACAAAAAAAAAGAAAGCATATTTTGAGAATTTTAAAGCTTTATATCATTTGTACATATTGTCAAAGCCATGCGGAGTGATATTCCATATTAAACTTAGTATGATAAAATAGTCCAGATAAATATGACTGTAAAAAAGGGGGTGTGGGAAATGCGGCAAATTTTTAAAATGGAATTGGGAAAATCCACTTTCTAACATTAGCAACACTGATTTGAAGGTTTTGGTCATGGCTAAACAGACCGCTCATTCAGTTTTTATTGTTTTAAAGCTTATTTTGACACGTTATCTCTCAAAAGTAATTAATGTAATGATAAAATGTTTTGGGGGAATGGAATTGTGCCCGAAAACCCGAGATAAGTAAATTTTTGAAATTGATTACTTGTAAAATAAGTTATTTCAACGGAAAACGGTTATGGAACGTTGTTTTTTCTTAAGCATGCCTTTAAGTTTCAATTAAAAAGAAAAATTAATATCTGATCCTTCAGTCAAGTGATAACCTCAGTCTTATCGATACTTTTTAGGACTTGATTCTAATCAAGACATTTTTGATTAATATCTGCTCCTTCAGTCTTCATTTTAATTAAGATTGTTAAGAAACTGTTTTACATTTTCAAAATCTACACTAGGCAGAAACATATATAAAGGGGACCGTAACTTTAGCTCAATCAGTCATTTATTTATAATGATACTCCAAAAAATAAAAACGTAACTCATTGAAAGTTTGTATTCTTATTGTAATTAACATAATACAATTTTTTACAACCCTTTATTGAAACGCGAGGCGCTCCCCTAAAAATTCCACAAATAGGACCAAATTGACAATTTTACACAATTTTTTAAAACGCTGATTTATGTCTGTTTAACATTTAGCTCAAGCCCAATATGAAATTCGGAAATCCTTAAAACTTCTCAAAGACGATCCGAGATTATCAATTTCAAACTTTTTTGTAGCATTAACTAACGTCTGTTTGATATTAAGCTTATAAACCTTAAACACAATATAGTCAGGGCAATGCCAACTCAATTTATAAGGGCTACCCTAATCCAAGATTGTTAATACGCCTAAAAAGTGCCCTCTTCAAAATATGTAGCCGGGGAAAAGCGAGCGTGATCGAGTGGGCTATGCTAGTGGGTATTTTTGTAGTAAGTAACGGGGGTTGGGACTCCAGGCATAGCCCGCTCCATCACGCAGTCGACAACGCAAAGCAACTCGCGCCAGCGTGGGAAATAAGGCGGTAACACAAGGCAATTAGTTGCCAGTTAATTAGCACATATCTGGTTTGTTTGGTGACAGGGTTTTGTGATTGTGTGATTTAATCAATCATTTATTCTAACAGCAATTTGACAAACAATTTATCTTCGTAGCAGTTATCATTGGCACCTGGTGAGAATTAAAAACCGGCTATTGCTTATTGTTTTCTTGGGCAATGTTAAAATAATCATTATATAAATAAACTGGCCATCGTTTAATTTTTCTTAGGTAGCTTAAATATAAGCACTAGAAAAAAATAATTTAAAATTTTATAGTTACCCAACAAAAATGATTGGAAGAGTCCGAATAAAAAATATTAATTGGTTTGTTGACAGGGTTTAGTGATCGTGTGATCTATCGATTAATTTACCAGCAATTTAAACGAACAAAATGATCTACGTAGCACCAGTTAAGAAACCTAGTAACGAACCCTTATGCCTAGAGTTTGCATTAATCTACTTTAAACAACAAACATTTATTTAACTTAAGCAAAACATTAATACTAATCAGCGGTTATCGTTGGCCGATAACACACCTAAAAACGAACCCTACACGGCCAATTGGTCTTCTAACTACAACAACCAGCTGACACTGACAGCAGACAGCTGTCTTGAACTTTTGACCCAGGCAAAGAAATAAGACAGGTTTACAGGTCAAAAACCAGTTTATTAATAGCTTGGACCACTTTTTTTATTCAAAACGAGAGGTTCACTGGTCCCAATGACTAGTTCATTAATTCCTACTTTTATTAAAAATTGATATGGGGACCTCTTTAACTATTTTCATTTTAACATAAATTTCGACTCCATGAGTCCAGTTGTGTATACAACCCTAAGCTGAGAGAGATTTTTTTAGAAGAGAGAACGACCACAAGTCCTGGGACCAGTAGAAAAATAAATAGGGGAAGGGTCACTGGTCCCGGGACCAGATTCATATTTAAGACATCAGGGGTCACTGGTCCGGAGGACTAGTTCAGAAATAAACCTTATTTCCAAGCCTGTTTTGACCAATACTTACTAAAATCAATAAATTTATAAATTATCGGCTAAAACCTAACTTTAAATTCTTTTGAAATAAATTATAATTAAGTTTTACTTACGAAAAAAATAAAATTAGACCTAATTAGCCCATTCTTTTACATGAAAAGTGAAAATATTTCCCTTAAGGCTCAAGCTCGAGCGATAGGCAGAGCGGACGACGTATTGTCTATACAAAAAAAATGTCTATAGCTGTATATCTCCTACTTACCGTACTACCTACAGCCGAAAACTACTATTGCTAAGACCGAGGCTTAGCAATAATAAATGAAATTCATTTCATAAATTATTGACTAAATCGTACCCTTAAATTTTTTTTGTATTGAATCAAAAATATTGAAATCAGATCTTTTAAAGCTCAACAACGTTCTCAAAGTTTAAAAATAATCTTTAAGGTGACAAAACGCGGCCATTGCCCAAAACATATCGTTTCTCCCTCTATACATAGTTTTCATACCTACGTCATAATTATATAAAAAAGGACTTGGTTTGCCCAAGCCTAAAAATCAAAACGATAAGAGTTTTTTCCAGTTGACTGAAGCGCGGATATTTTATTTTTCTATATAATTTTAAAGACAATCTGTATTTTACTACTCTTTAATTCAATCTCCTGATTTTACTGGTAATGGATTTATTTCCTATAAATTAATTGAAATAAAAAATCTTATCTCAGATTTTTCAACAACAATTTCCATTTTCGTAAAAATTTTATCATGAAAAATCTGAAATAAGTAATATTTTATTTCAATTAATTTATAGGAAATAAATCCATTACCAGTAAAATCAGGAGATTGAATTAAAGAGTAGTAAAATACAGATTGTCTTTAAAATTATATAGAAAAATAAAATATCCGCGCTTCAGTCAACTGGAAAAAACTCTTATCGTTTTGATTTTTAGGCTTGGGCAAACCAAGTCCTTTTTTATATAATATCTGTTCCTTCAGTCTGCATTTGTATTATTCTATTATAAAACAATTTTTTGCCTGAAATGCGAAATTTTCCACTTCTAGGACGAGGTTAAAAATGGTTCTACACTTCTACTAATTCTTATAAGATACAGCTCACAATTCGTTTTAGAACCCGAGCTTTATAGTCAATTTCAAAACAAACCTGCCACGATTTTAAACTATCAAAGCCGTATCTTTTACAGTCCACTTTACGATTGCAATTATCCATGACATTGCGTGCACTGCCCTTGTACGTTTACAGTGATTGGCACCGTGGACAGTTATTTTAATTAAAATACCTAGGCCACAGGTCCAGTTTTAAAAATATCCTTATTTCCAACACTGATCCATCTATCCTTCCAGCTTTTACAATCACCCATTGCATAGACTCACTCAATAGTCTGCCTAAGCATGGATTTAAAATAGAACCTTACGCTTCCTGGATATTTCACTCACCTTAAAATGCGCGCAACATTTATTCCTCGTCTGAAATAGTACCAGCCTGGCACGCGCGTTTGTGACGTAGAATTTGAGGCAAATTCAGAGGGGGGTTGAAGTTTTTCACGTGATCGAGTTCTAATTTTGAATAGCGCGCGCGCACACGCGCCAAAAGTAAAAATTTTGCCTCAATTTCTACGTCATCAGCCCCCCCAGTCCCCACCCGCGCGAATTTTTGTGCCATAAATGTGTTTAAAATCAAAATGCCTTACTGAAGGCTACAGGGAAATATCCATGATGCGTAAGCTTCTATTATAAATCCATGGCCTAAGTAAGGCAACTTAAGCCTTGGTCGAAACTAACATCTAAAATGTAAATTAAAAAGGTATCTTAAGTATAGAATTTCAACCGAGACACATAATTAAATGAAAATTAGACCCGCCAGAGAAGTTTTTAATAAATATAGTGTTATATTTATTGAAAAATATTAAGTTAAAGTTTCAAGGCGGTGAAATGGCAAATAAGCGTCGTCTACTGTAGAGTAACGAACAATTAGCGTCGTCTGCTGTAGAATAATCTTTTGAGGTACTTACATTTTTAATTAAATTAACATACTTAGACTTAATTAAATTTGATGAAACTTGAAAAAGGCACACCTTGAATAGTTACTTGTTAATTTAAAAGTATTCCGAAAGCTAACGGCTATGTAGTTTTTAAATGATTCGATGTACAGGAGCACCAAAAACCCCATGTTATTCCTATGGGAAAATCGGCGAAAATCTGTGAATTTTCATTTAACATTACGGGAGGGTGTGGGATCTTATCTAGAAGGGCCTACCGGCCCTCTAGAAATGACGTGGCCTGCATAACGTAAGTCAAAGCATGATTAAAAAACATGAAATTTAGCACTTAAACTTAATTTTTCTCAAAAACCTTAAAAATGGTCCTAGAAAAAGGTTTAAATTTTGATATAAAACCGTTCCCAAACGTAACAAACGTATAGTTCATTGCAAAGGGTTTGCGACAAAATGGGTGAAATGGAGAAAAACTCCATGTTATTTCTATGGGAAAATTTAACTTTTTCACAAAAAGGGCTGAATCATTTTATGCAAATGAAAACCACCCTTAGCAACTTTATTTTCTATAAAAAAAACTAATGGAGGGATCTCTTTGAAATTTTAACCACATATTCAGGGTCCGAATTTTAGTTCAGTGGATTTTTTTCAAAACAATTAATACAATACAAAAAAAAAACTACATCCAAACAAAAAACCATCCTTATACATTAAGAGCAGTATGAGGTCTTATCTAAGAGAGCTATCGCTCTCCTAGAATATCGAATCTACACCGCGCGTATTTTAAAATCAATAAAAATCACCTGGCCTCTCTTGTAATCTGTCACGTAAAACGTAGTCTTTCAATAGTTGGGACTAATTGCCTCGCTGCTGGGGTCGAGTACCTTTCCCCTAATTGCGTGACAGTGTCACTTATGCCCCCATGGTGAACATGTTTGTGATTACAGACAACCAGTAACTTGGTTATTCCTTCACTTTTCGGCATAATTATTGGGGCAAGGATTCACCCACTTATTACTGGCCGTATTCAATCATAATGGACTTTAAAGGTAGGTAATTGAAGTGAAAAATCAAGTGATTTTTTTATCGATTCTATTTCTAATTATAAGACCAGTCTGCATAGTGAAACATTCAGGAAATATCTCCGAATAATCTTAGGTAAAATAGATGGGACGGTTTGCGTTCATAGTGCCTCCTGTTTTAGGGGATCCAGGATTTGGTTTTAGATACATTATTTGATTCGTCTGGTTTTAAAAATTATACTTTAGTGGGGTGCACAATTTAGTTTCATTAATTTTATTTGAAATGTGCCGTTATTAGAAATAATACTTATGGGGATACACGATTGTGTTTCAGAAATTTTTTAAGTTGTACGATTTACTTTAATAATAAATTCCACGTGAGCCGTGTAAAATTAGTATTAAGGCCCAGCCCTTGAGTCATCTTGTTAACTTAAGGCTTTGGGCATGCATATGGTGTATTTTTATAAAAAATATTCTTTACACTACGCGTATATTACAATCAGTAAATCAACGTTGTGCATTAATTAAGCAGAGTGGATGTATTTTTAAATAGCTTACACCATATTGATGGGATCTCGAAGCGGAGAGCCTTTTGGCACTTTGCAGATTGAAACAAAAGTAATACTTTATTATTAACCAATCACAGCTCTCTAAAAGAGAAGTGTTCATGTGTTTCACCATGAATTGATCGAAATGATGTGAAATGTTAATAATTTTAAACGTGCTTTATTATACTGAAAAGTTTCTAAGTTTAAAAATGGATCGTTTTCTTTGTAAAAATAATTTTCCAATGTCAAAATGATTGATTCTGTGCTAAGAGTAACAATATCTTCGTATCTACTAGTCAAAATGCCTTGAAACTACTGAACTTTGTATTTCTTGGCTCGAAGTCTACAATTTCCCACCGTGGGATTCTTCTAAAAAGTTTCTTAGTGGGAGGAGAATTATGATCTCCTTTTCAATATGTGAAAGGCAGTTTTTATAAACAGGGATGAAGTACCAAAATCCTTAGTCTTATACTTTCCTGGATTAGAGTGATCAACTCACGCGTCAATGAGTGCATGCTATAGTTGAAGGTGGAAACGTCACAGTTGGGCCTGCCAATAAACGGAGCTGGTTTTCACCCTCTGAAGAACTCTATGCTAAATTTCGCGCGCAATAAGGTGCCTGGGTGGAGACTGGCGAAACCCTGCCTCAAAATCTCGCCTTTTCGCCTGAATTGAAATAGCTCTATACAAGGTAGGTACTATGGCCAATTTCTTCTTTACATGAGAGCTTCTATATAACTACGGCCTAAAACTAAATCCCCGTAGGAAATAATAATTTTCTGAAAATTGAAAATGAAATAACAAGAAGACTAGTGCTTATGTTTGATTACCAGCGTGTCCCAAGAAAGTGTTAAAGAGTTGGTCACTTAGATAGTGAAAGTTATGTTCTCCCAATCGAGCGACTGACCCTTGCATGTTCTCTCGGCCCCAACCGAAGGCATACTTTTCGCGCAAGGCCTTCAAGACACCCAAAGGCACCGATGTCGCCCCGGAACTGATCGGGTCTCGTCTGACTCCGTCGCCCAAATGACCCAAACTACCGGTATTGATCGCCTACAAGTATACGAAAAACATTTTAAGCCTGGCGTCGGCTGCTTTCAACTACTCGCAACGGAGTCGAATTTTTGTGGTTCAAAGATTTTTCCACTTCCGGTTTTCACGTGACGTTTTTAATCGGACCGTCAACAAACCAAATGGCAATGGAGTAGGTTATTTTTTAGTACATCCGTTTCGTAATGGCGACTAATGATTAGTACGAGAGCCACAAAAACATTAGTTTGGAGAATAATTTTAAAAATAAACTAAATCGTTTTCAAATCTAAAATTGGTTCTTCGTGAGCTGCTTGAAAGTACGCTTTTGTAATTAATTTTTAGCAGCAGACGCCATTTTGAAGAGATCCTACCTACAACGCTAAAACATTTCGCTTAGACACTCATGACGTAGCGTTGCCAAAATAACCACAAACGGATAATGACCGTATTTTTCTAGTTGCGGGTAGTTAAACGCAGTCTTCATGAACCTTATAGCACGAAACTTCTCGAAACAAAACCAGATAGGTTATAACCACACTCAGATGATAGTTTTAGGTGATGTTCAAAATGTTATCAGGTCACAATATCGTAAACAAAATGTCGAATGCTAAAATAGCGTGATCATTTCACCAAAACTAACAATAGCGAAGTGCAATAATAGCGAGAACAACAACATTGAAATGCAATAATAGAGATAGCCAGGTTAGCGAAGTGTAAGTGAGAACAACAACGAAATGAAATACTAGAGAGAACAACAATAGCGAATTTCTTACGGTACCTTAAAATATTTTTAACAGTGCATACGCACTACATACTAAAAGATAAAACACCGACCATAATCCCCCGTAACAGGGAATGCAAAAAAATAGGGTATACTTACTAAATACCCCCAAGACAAAAGACCCCTGTCATAATCCCCCATTTTTGAAAACGTACAAAATCCCCCGGTCATTTTCCCCCCATCCGAGGAAAGAGTACAAAATCCCCCCACGCTCTAGACAAAATCCTCCGGTCATAATCCCCCGACAGTGTATAATAAAAAGGTCGTAAAAAATACAATATCAATCTTATCTAAAACACTAGAAGCGTCGGCGATCTTATGGCATAGTGGATAAGGCGTTGAACAGCGGAGTGCAGGATGGTGGTTTCGATTCCCCGAAGGTAAATATATATTATTAAATTTGACTTATTTCTAATTTATTTGTGACTTTCATTTCATTCTAGGGCAAAAGTAGGTTTTCGTAAAAGTTATTAGCGTAAATATGGTGAAAATTTGCAAATACGAAAGAATTTTTGCTTTGGATTGGTTAATTGGTGGTGTCAATGACATTCAATATTTACGTTCAGTTTGTCAATATTTTAATTTTATTCGGGTTGGGTTGGGTTGGGCTTGGTTAAATTAGGTTGGGTTGGGTTAGGGTTAGGTTAGGTTAGGTTCGGTTCGTTTAGGTTCGGTTGGATTGGATTAGGTTAGGTTGGATCAGGTTAGGCTAGAGTTAGGTTAGTAATATTTTAAAAATAACTTTAAAATTTTACGCCTTTTCCAAATATTGAATTTTATTTTCATTGACTTCCCAAAAAATATGCCTTTTCCAAAATATTGTTCTTTATATTCATTGACTTCCCTAAATAACATGCCTTTTCCAAAAAAATACATAACTTCCGATATAACATTACTCCTTTTTGCCTAATATTGTTCTTTATTATATATATTTAATAAAATAGAGATTTCCGTCCCTATCAATCACAGTTTGAGGGGAATTTGTCCTGGGGCTGGGGAAAGTTTAACCTTGGGCCAGGGGAATTTGTCCTCCACTTCCATACGGGGGAAAATTGTCCGGGGGATCTTGTCCCCTACGAGAAGGGATTATGTCAATTTTTTCACTGATGGGGGATTTAGCTCTGAAGTAGCTCTCGACAGTCTTTAAGCTATTTCAAAATGTTCTCGAAACAGTCTAGACCTTTAATTGCGGGGTGCATTATAGTTTGAGGATTACTCGACCAATGCTTTGATTATGTTATAATAACGATGCTTTCTTCATCGCACGTGCATTCAATTTGGCAGTTTTCGAATCTTTACTACTTTATATTAGGTTTCGTTGTAAAGGTATTTAGCTGTTATTAATTTCGACAAAAATGTATTTAGCGCTTAAAGATTTTGAGGTAATTGTATACCGCAAACTTTGCTATCGCTATAAGGATATTTCGCCATTTTTGCACTTCGCTGTTTTTGTTTTCGCTATTTTGACCGTCGATATTGTGCCTTCAACATTCTGGATTTCGCTATTTTGACCTACAAGCGTTAAAAATGGGCGCTTTGTCGATACCAAAATTACGCGACGCACGAGAAATGGAATTCTACTATATCAAGGCCATTCTAAACTTGAAATAAATTTTGAAAGCTAAAACTTAAATAAGAGGAGGTAATAAATGATTTGTTTAGTGTACCACTGTCACTAGGTAGGGAGCTCTGTATTCACCTAAGCTAAATGAGATCACAAAAACTGCTTTTATCCTTATATGACTGACCTCTAAGGCTTGATGAAAGAAAGTGCTACGCAAACTGCCCGCAACTATCTTCCCTTGATGGACAGCGGCGGCTAATTGGTCTAGAGTGTCGATCGGTTCCTCCAAACCCGGAAAGTTCAAAAATGAAACTGCTCAAAAAGATACCATAATTAACATACACAAAGAAATACCAAAAATTGAGACAGTAATGAAAAAGTAGACGACCCATGATTATCATTTACTGTCGAACTTCTAGGGGTAAACTCGTCTATGAAAAGCGCGAGCGTAAACCGATTTGCATCTAGGCCTACAACTTAATGTAGCGAAATATATGAAAGATAGTTTGCTTCTTACTCAATTGACCCGAAAAGGCAGCGTAAGCGATCATGGAAAAGATGAGCCAACCAATCAAGCCGACTTTCATGGAACTGCGATCCAATCGCCTGGGTGGATCGGCTCCGGTGTCAAGGAGGGCGCCGTATTCGTACCAAAGAGCGTCACCGAACGACCAAAAAAAACCTATTATTCGAGGCCTTCAAATCGACAAAGAATCGCACCGCCAAAAACTTCAAGAAAATGGCCATAGCGGGAAACAGGCACAGAATGCAAATCCATACCTAGCAAAGTTACAATGAAGAAATAATTTTTGCCTGGATCTTTTAAACGCAATGGGGATAGGAAAACCAAGGATGATGCGAAATCTGAGAAAAATAGGTGCGCTAACTGTGGAACTGCTCAGGTTGGATGGGACGCCAAAAATGGGGGAGGAATTCTCGGACTCAGTTGTAATTGGTTCGTCCGTAGCCCTTCTTAGCCAATTACCAATGCGTCCGACTTTTCTTCCCCCCATTTTTGGCCTCCCACCCAAACTGAGTCGTTCCACAGTTAGCGCGCCTATATTTCTCTCAGATTTTACACCCTCCCCACATCATCCTTTGGGAAAACTAGACGCGGTGGCGGCAAGGAAAGCACGGCACGAGCAACAGGAGATTAGTAATGTAATACATCTTGGATCGTTCGAATTTCTTGGTAACGCTTAATGCATTTAGTGTAGGAGGTAAATAAGGATAATTTTATTTTCTGGTACAACCATATTACAAGAAATTTCAAAGCACTGTTTAAAGATAGACTTGAGTAAATGAGACGTATTCTCTTAAGCTCACCTTTAAATTTCCGGTGTAAAAAGTAACTCTTTGATATGTCTCTTTAGGACTAAATTACACTGTTAAAAAAAATGGAACTGTTTGACACCTTTAGAGGTGTTTCCTAATGCATCCCCAGCAGCACCCCTATTGGTGTTTAAAAGCACCATTCGAGAGGATGTCAATACGCACCTTTGAAAACGGTGCGAAATAATACCTTCTCTGAAGGTGCTTTTTATATCCTGTGAGGTGTTTTAATCACTTTGAAAAGCGGTGTATATTAATACCAGAAAAAGTGTTAATAAACCCTTTAAGAAAAGGTCTTTTTGAGACTAATTTGGTGTTTTTAAATTCCATTGACGTTGGTGCTTTTTAATTCTTGTTAAGTTTAAACCATCACCCTTAATAGAGGATTATAATTATACCAGAAAGGTGTCTATAGACTCTGTAAATGGTGTTTTTTGAAATTATTTTTTTCAATACATGAGTTACCATAGATTAGTCTTTCAAAATAGCTGCTCAAATCCAGTGAATTAAGGGTAAACGTTTTTCTGTTGTAAGCCTTATTCAACCGTGTAAGAATTGATACGCGTGTGAAATGGTTACGTTTAACCTTTACTGTATATCCTCAATAGTTCTATTTAAGGACCTGATTTACATCATTTAAATGTGTATTTAATTTTCGGCTCACTGTGAACCGTCAAGACCTCCTCAAAGACACACGAATTCAAGGAACCAATCCAAACAAGTTACGCTTACCAAAATATTAAGAAGTAACATTTAGTGAAACTAGGAAAGTTTAATTTCATGTTTACACTGTATATAAATGTAATAAAGCTGAATTAAAAAGTAAACACCAAATTTGATATATTAATATAAAAGATCTTCTTGGAATATTGAAATGAAACAGAGCTTTATAGCTACAAAACTACTTAAAGAATCGTAATGCCAAAACATACTTAACATATTTTCATTTAATATTCTACAATAAGAATATGTTATGGTTTTGCAAGATATAATTTTATCCTACTCGTGATATGCGTGTAGTGTTTCGACTCAGATGCAATCTTCATTACTCGTTCTATATAAACTTTCACTTGTGTCGTTCCGAAGAGAGAAAATTATCTTAAATATTTAAATAAATATAAATGATATTAATTTGTTTAATCGTCAGTATTTTAGCTTAATTCTAGTTAAGTGGTTTTAAGAACGTTATTCATAAAATGATTTTAATCATAGCTATTGTTGACGTTTGACTTCTAGCGTAAACCGTTTTCACAATTTTTGGAAATTTAGGGTATATAAGGCGATTGATTCACAAATGATAGGAATAAGCGCTATTGCGTGAACCTTAATTTGGTCGAAGCCCTGCCATTGGGAGGCTGGTCGTTTCTCGTAACTTAAGCCGATCGCGCGTACATCTTAATCCCAACGATGATAATGGAGTAGAAGCCAATGTTTCAATGAGTTAATAATATGTTATCTCCCTATAAGTTACTCAGGCAATTCATTTTTATACTCCAGCGTTTTCTCCCGCGCCGCCGGCTTCCCAATTATATGCGACGCTCTGCGGCCGCCACGTGAACGAAAATCTTATTTACTCTTCTTTCCGGTTTTTCCCCGGAAGCGCGTGTAGTGGAAGCTAGCCAATGATATCGGAGCTATTTAAGCAGCCGAATATTTCGCTCAGTAGCCTCGGTTATGAAAACAGTTACGAGATCAGTGGATTGGATTTAGCTCAGTTGTGTATTTTTCTGGTTTCAAGTCACAATAACAACTCTTATCTTTAGCATTCTTTATCAATATCGGCAAATTCCATGGAGTTCCTGCATTTTTTTTGTCACAGTACTGACACAAACGCCATGATTTAATGTTAAATTGTTAAAACATAAACATTCACGACTAAAACACTCCCTCGGTGAAAAAGCAGCCTACGACTCGAGGTCGAGGAACCGTGCGAGCGGGATTTTTTTTTCGACTAGAGAGAGCGCAACATTCGGATTTTTTCCCGCGCGGGCGAAATGGGAAGAAATCGCTGGATACGTTACGCCTATGGAGTCTGAGTAACTTATAGGGAGCTAACATATTATTAACTCATGGTTATACACAGAAGACTATATGATGGTGTTGTCAGAAGACAATAAGTACAGATTAGCGTGTATGTGGTATATACCATTAGAAAAACAAGTGTGGAGATAGCGTAATGAAGTAGAACTTTTACCTCTTTCCGAGTGACTGGGCGTGTCTGTGTGTCTGTCTGTCACCGCGTTCGCAGTTGGCAAATCGAAGCAAACGTGTTCGTAATTTCCGGAACGCGTTCGCAGTATACAGAAATTCGGAAAATGTTACTTCGTTGCAATATCCATCTCTTTTAACGTCAATCATTAACTATCCGTTACACCTTCATCTGCTGTCTAACAACCAATTGTTTCACCCAATGCTAACCGGTATTTAATGGTTTCTAAAAACAACACCATGCACTAGTCTTTCGTTTACACCACATACGCCACACGTGAGACACGTCTAGCCTCCTAATGGCAGAGCTTCCACCAAAGGTTGACGCAATTGCGCATTTCTTATCTCTTAGTGTGAATCAATCACCTTATATACCCAAAATTTACAAAAGTTCTGATATAGGTGTTTCCTAGAAGTATAACTTTATATAAAGCTATGTTTAAAATTATTTTAGGAATTAAATTTCTTAAACCGACCTAACTATAATTAACGTAAAATACTGTCAATTAAAATAATTCATATTACTTATATTTATTTAATTATTTAAGATAAACTTCTTTCTTTGGAATGACAAAAAACAGAGTTTATTTAGAACGAGTAATGAAGATTGCATCTGAATCGAGACACAACACGCATATCAAAGTTAATATAAAGCGAGTAGGATGATAAGATCTCTTACAAATCGATAACATTTACTTTTTGTAGAATATTAAATGGAAATATTTTAAATATTTTTCGGCATTACGATTCTTTTAGTAGTTGTGGAGCTATAAAGCTTTGTTTCATCTCAGACACACAGATACGTCCAGTGTAATACCTCTCCGTGACGTCATCGTCACTCGGAGAGAGAAAAACCTGTGTCAAGGGGAAATTCAAGTGATAATTTTATTAATTACTCTAATTCCAAGACATTCCAGCATATTGAACTCTTCGAGAATTATTTTCCAATGATTGAAAAATCAAAATAAGTATAAATTCCTTCAAATATTAGAATAAGCTAGTCCCAAGAAATGTTAAATAATTAAGATTTTTAAAATCTTTGGGTTATTTTTAGGATGCTTAACTATGCAGGTAGAATTAGTAGATTATTTCCCTCTAAGCTCATATCAATAACCTTTCACTTAAAAAAAACCCCATATCAGCTAAAAATGTGTAAAGTTAAGCCCAAAGGTGCTTATTCGCACCATTCGAACAGATTTATATTAAAAACACTACTTCCGTCTAAAAAACAATTTAATAAGGGTCAATTAACACCTAAAGGTGTGTCTACATACCAGTGAATCACCATTTCCTTAAAAATACCTTAAAAGAGTCAACTAGCACCTTTTTACGGAGAAAACACCATCTCAGTTAAAAATCACTCCAAAAAGAGTGTATAAACACCTCAAGGTATTTTCGAACACCCATGAAACACCTTTTTTTCTAACATTTTAAGCCTGGCGTCGGCTGCTTTCAACTACTCGCAACGGAGTCGAATTTTTGTGGTTCAAAGATTTTTCCACTTCCGGTTTTCACGTGACGTTTTTAATCGGACCGTCAACAAACCAAATGGCAATGGAGTAGGTTATTTTTTAGTACATCCGTTTCGTAATGGCGACTAATGATTAGTACGAGAGCCACAAAAACATTAGTTTGGAGAATAATTTTAAAAATAAACTAAATATTCAGGTTTTCAAATCTAAAATTGGTTCTTCGTGAGCTGCTTGAAAGTACGCTTTTGTAATTAATTTTTAGCAGCAGACGCCATTTTGAAGAGATCCTACCTACAACGCTAAAACATTTCGCTTAGACACTCATGACGTAGCGTTGCCAAAATAACCACAAACGGATAATGACCGTATTTTTCTAGTTGCGGGTAGTTAAACGCAGTCTTCATGAACCTTATAGCACGAAACTTCTCGAAACAAAACCAGATAGGTTATAACCACACTCAGATGATAGTTTTAGGTGATGTTCAAAATGTTATCAGGTCACAATATCGTAAACAAAATGTCGAATGCTAAAATAGCGTGATCATTTCACCAAAACTAACAATAGCGAAGTGCAATAATAGCGAGAACAACAACATTGAAATGCAATAATAGAGATAGCCAGGTTAGCGAAGTGTAAGTGAGAACAACAACGAAATGAAATACTAGAGAGAACAACAATAGCGAATTTCTTACGGTACCTTAAAATATTTTTAACAGTGCATACGCACTACATACTAAAAGATAAAACACCGACCATAATCCCCCGTAACAGGGAATGCAAAAAAATAGGGTATACTTACTAAATACCCCCAAGACAAAAGACCCCTGTCATAATCCCCCATTTTTGAAAACGTACAAAATCCCCCGGTCATTTTCCCCCCATCCGAGGAAAGAGTACAAAATCCCCCCACGCTTATGACCTAGACAAAATCCTCCGGTCATAATCCCCCGACAGTGTATAATAAAAAGGTCGTAAAAAATACAATATCAATCTTATCTAAAACACTAGAAGCGTCGGCGATCTTATGGCATAGTGGATAAGGCGTTGAACAGCGGAGTGCAGGATGGTGGTTTCGATTCCCCGAAGGTAAATATATATTATTAAATTTGACTTATTTCTAATTTATTTGTGACTTTCATTTCATTCTAGGGCAAAAGTAGGTTTTCGTAAAAGTTATTAGCGTAAATATGGTGAAAATTTGCAAATACGAAAGAATTTTTGCTTTGGATTGGTTAATTGGTGGTGTCAATGACATTCAATATTTACGTTCAGTTTGTCAATATTTTAAATTTATTCGGGTTGGGTTGGGTTGGGCTTGGTTAAATTAGGTTGGGTTGGGTTAGGGTTAGGTTAGGTTAGGTTCGGTTCGTTTAGGTTCGGTTGGATTGGATTAGGTTAGGTTGGATCAGGTTAGGCTAGAGTTAGGTTAGTAATATTTTAAAAATAACTTTAAAATTTTACGCCTTTTCCAAAATATTGAATTTTATTTTCATTGACTTCCCAAAAAAATATGCCTTTTCCAAAATATTGTTCTTTATATTCATTGACTTCCCTAAATAACATGCCTTTTCCAAAAAAATACATAACTTCCGATATAACATTACTCCTTTTTGCCTAATATTGTTCTTTATTATATATATTTAATAAAATAGAGATTTCCGTCCCTATCAATCACAGTTTGAGGGGAATTTGTCCTGGGGCTGGGGAAAGTTTAACCTTGGGCCAGGGGAATTTGTCCTCCACTTCCATACGGGGGAAAATTGTCCGGGGGATCTTGTCCCCTACGAGAAGGGATTATGTCAATTTTTTCACTGATGGGGGATTTAGCTCTGAAGTAGCTCTCGACAGTCTTTAAGCTATTTCAAAATGTTCTCGAAACAGTCTAGACCTTTAATTGCGGGGTGCATTATAGTTTGAGGATTACTCGACCAATGCTTTGATTATGTTATAATAACGATGCTTTCTTCATCGCACGTGCATTCAATTTGGCAGTTTTCGAATCTTTACTACTTTATATTAGGTTTCGTTGTAAAGGTATTTAGCTGTTATTAATTTCGACAAAAATGTATTTAGCGCTTAAAGATTTTGAGGTAATTGTATACCGCAAACTTTGCTATCGCTATAAGGATATTTCGCCATTTTTGCACTTCGCTGTTTTTGTTTTCGCTATTTTGACCGTCGATATTGTGCCTTCAACATTCTGGATTTCGCTATTTTGACCTACAAGCGTTAAAAATGGGCGCTTTGTCGATACCAAAATTACGCGACGCACGAGAAATGGAATTCTACTATATCAAGGCCATTCTAAACTTGAAATAAATTTTGAAAGCTAAAACTTAAATAAGAGGAGGTAATAAATGATTTGTTTAGTGTACCACTGTCACTAGGTAGGGAGCTCTGTATTCACCTAAGCTAAATGAGATCACAAAAACTGCTTTTATCCTTATATGACTGACCTCTAAGGCTTGATGAAAGAAAGTGCTACGCAAACTGCCCGCAACTATCTTCCCTTGATGGACAGCGGCGGCTAATTGGTCTAGAGTGTCGATCGGTTCCTCCAAACCCGGAAAGTTCAAAAATGAAACTGCTCAAAAAGATACCATAATTAACATACACAAAGAAATACCAAAAATTGAGACAGTAATGAAAAAGTAGACGACCCATGATTATCATTTACTGTCGAACTTCTAGGGGTAAACTCGTCTATGAAAAGCGCGAGCGTAAACCGATTTGCATCTAGGCCTACAACTTAATGTAGCGAAATATATGAAAGATAGTTTGCTTCTTACTCAATTGACCCGAAAAGGCAGCGTAAGCGATCATGGAAAAGATGAGCCAACCAATCAAGCCGACTTTCATGGAACTGCGATCCAATCGCCTGGGTGGATCGGCTCCGGTGTCAAGGAGAGCGCCGTATTCGTACCAAAGAGCGTCACCGAACGACCAAAAAAAACCTATTATTCGAGGCCTTCAAATCGACAAAGAATCGCACCGCCAAAAACTTCAAGAAAATGGCCATAGCGGGAAACAGGCACAGAATGCAAATCCATACCTAGCAAAGTTACAATGAAGAAATAATTTTTGCCTGGATCTTTTAAACGCAATGGGGATAGGAAAACCAAGGATGATGCGAAATCTGAGAAAAATAGGTGCGCTAACTGTGGAACTGCTCAGGTTGGATGGGACGCCAAAAATGGGGGAGGAATTCTCGGACTCAGTTGTAATTGGTTCGTCCGTAGCCCTTCTTAGCCAATTACCAATGCGTCCGACTTTTCTTCCCCCCATTTTTGGCCTCCCACCCAAACTGAGTCGTTCCACAGTTAGCGCGCCTATATTTCTCTCAGATTTTGCACCCTCCCCACATCATCCTTTGGGAAAACTAGACGCGGTGGCGGCAAGGAAAGCACGGCACGAGCAACAGGAGATTAGTAATGTAATACATCTTGGATCGTTCGAATTTCTTGGTAACGCTTAATGCATTTAGTGTAGGAGGTAAATAAGGATAATTTTATTTTCTGGTACAACCATATTACAAGAAATTTCAAAGCACTGTTTAAAGATAGACTTGAGTAAATGAGACGTATTCTCTTAAGCTCACCTTTAAATTTCCGGTGTAAAAAGTAACTCTTTGATATGTCTCTTTAGGACTAACTTTCTGATCACTAAAGCTTACTACGCACTAGTCCCTTTTGCCAGCGCCCGTCCTATGATATTTTGAGCTTCTTTACTGGTGTACTTACTTCCAAGCTAAATGGTTTAATTAGTGCCAGGGCTCTTGGCAATTCGAGCGGAGCGCGCAAAACGAAGGTGGCTTTGTCATTGATATCTGGATGGACAAAATCCACCACCAGACTTCTTGGTAAGCTGTTCTGAAGCGTCATGCTAAAGTTAACTTCCTAAAGAGAGTGATATTAACTTATTGACGTAGAGGGTAATTTTCTCTTTAAATCAAGACAAGGTTCATTAAAATCGGATAAGATTTCACCAAGATAGAATTTTTTGAAATAATTTAAAAAAACAGGTTGAAAAAACATTTACTGTGATATTCGAAATGCCCGGGAATTTTTTTCTCTCCCCTTCTTTGAAGAGGTTGGCACACGCGAGTTGCATGCTTTAATTTATAGCGTTTTCCTTTGAGTCCTCGCGGAGCGCTCCCAAGGAGCAATAAAAATGGTAGTAGTAGTTTCTAGCTTCGTTAAAGACTGTTTTTGAAGAATAGGATCTCCTAGTTTTATTCCTCCATGGGAGCGCTCCGCGAGGACCCAAAGGAAAACGCTATTAAAGTTTAAAATTAGTCTAATGTATGTAAGATTTTGTGCACGCTTTTCAGCTTCCACGTCACAGGGAATTAACATCAACTTCTATTAGCGCGAAGTTATGAGGATTTTGCTTTGAGTGGACCAAATTTCTTGTCGGTACATCTAACGTTTTATAATGCAAAGTCGTGAAATTACTGAAAGATCATTATCGTATTTACACAGACTAAGTAGTAGACATTTTTAAAATTTTACGACATAAATGATACTTGCCCTTTAAAGAGAGAATTATTAGGTTTAGGTTTGATGAATTGATAATTTAATTGAAGCAAAATAACATAATATAATGCGTACATGGATAAAAGAAATTTATATTTTATGTCTATGGCACTTTTATGGACACGTAGGAAGAAGGTGAACTTTAATTTGCAGGGGTCACATTTAAGCCTATCAGACCTGAGCTCGTCTATTTTATGATGACACTTACAACGGTATGAAAGATAGAAATGGTTAAAATATGTGGTCAAGCCAATTCCAATTTTAATTACCAATAAAGATTCTTAATTTGTCAAGTTTTTAAAACTATTTTTCTTTGAACTAAATACCGTAATATAACCTCAGAGAATTTGAAATAACTATACAGAAAGGTTAAATTATTTTAAGAAAGGTTTTTTTTTGTGCAATATAACTTTACATAAATAATGTAATATGTCAGCGACAGTGACAACTTTTATATAGCAAATAAAAGGTTTGGGGTTCGTGTGAAAGTGTGATGTGTAAAAGTCATCTTTACCTTTCTTTGAAGCATTCCAACGACTCCGAACCATTTGCCTCGTTTCTTGAATCCGAAACTTCGTTCTTTCGACAATACCAACTCGTAACTATATCCATTAAAAAGACTAGTAAGAAACGCGGAGCTCTTTAACCGGATTATTATTTCAGGCAAAAAGAATTAACAATAAAGTGAAACAGTAATAAGAGTAGTGATATGATACGGAGAGCAAGCCAGATTAGTTTTTACATAACTTTATTCTTGAGCAGAGCTAGATACATACTGAGCGTGAAGCTTCATTGTCGGAGATTATACAGGGTGTTTGTGAAAAGTCCATCAATAATGAAAGGGCGTATTTATTGGGCCATTTTGAGTCGAAAATGTTCTATGACATTTAGCCGTCCGAGCCACGGTTTTCGAGTTATGATTTGAATATTTTAGGGATGACCCCTTCATTAAATTAGCGCTGTCTTTCAATTTCTAAATTAAATTTCAGGGGTCATCCGTAAATTACTCCAATCATAACTTGAAAACAGTGGCCCGGACGGAAAAATGTCATAGAACATTTTCGACTCAAAATGGCCCAATAAATACGCCCTTTCATTATTGATGGACCTTTCACAAACACCCTGTATACAACCCTTATCTTATCAGGCCTATTCTTACTGTTTATGTTTTATCTAACTTTGCCTATTATTGACCTATAGTATATCATCTTCCTTTCCAATACTGTTTTCGTTATACAATGATCAAGATTTCCCATAGGGGTGAAATTAACTTTTGGGTTTACATGTTTTAAAACTTGTTAAATTTTAAATTAAAAGTTAAACGAACAAAGTCTTTAAAATAATCTTAGTAGCGAAGAGTTCTTTCTATGTCGATGTATCGTGCGGGGGGTTGCGCATTCCGCTTTGGTCGGGTTGTTTCTTGCCTTGTCGAGTTCGGGAATGGTGGTCTTGTGTCTGGAAACGGTGATGGAGGAATCTGATGTTGACTTGATGGCGATGGTGGCCTTGAGTTTAGGAACGGAGATGGAGGGGTGTTGATTTGCCTTGGCAGCGACGGTGAACCTGACGTGATATTTGGAACCATTGCGGGGAGGGCTGGTGGAGGCGTTTGATGGAGTGCTCTAGGTGCGATTTGTGATTTGTCCAGCCTTGATGTCGTGGCACGGGGATGATGCGGACTTGTGTCCCTGGGCGCTGGTGGAGGGATTTGGTTGGCGTGACTTGAGGGATTTCTCGCTTCGCTGAGGTTCTGCCCTGGGCGTTTCTGTTGCTCTGGTTGGTACTCGGGTCGCAGATGGTGTCGGGTTCTCCGGAGAATCTGGTTGGTCTCTGTTCGGATTATGAATGATTGTGGTTCTGGCGCTCTGGAGATTATGGTTGCCTTCCCCCACTGCCGGGGGCCTATATAGTGGTAAACGTTTGTTCCAGGAGCTAGGTCTAGTGGCTTTGGCATTCTCGCTGTTCGCTGATTTTGGATCATTGCGTTTTTCCGCTCTTGTAGCTGGTCTTGAACGTGTTTTATTGGGAAATGCGGGAGAAGGGTTCGTGTTGATGTCGTTAAGGGTGTGCGGATTCTCCGACCCATGAGCATTTCCGCCGGCGATGGTAGGTCTCCCTTGGGCGTTGATCGGTACTCCATGAGGATTTGGTTCAAGTCCTTCCCGTCTTGTTGCGCCTTGTGAAGCAAGTTTTTGACTGTTTGAATGGTTCGCTCCGCTAGTCCGTTTGATTGCGGATAGTGGGGGCTGGACGTCGTGTGATTTACTCCCCATTGTTGTAGAAAGTCGCCGAAGTTGCTGGAATTGAATGGCGGTCCATTGTCTGATACTAGGGTCTGTGGTGCTCCATGTCTAGCGAAGTGAGGGTTCAAGAAGTTGATGATTGCTTCGGCGTTCGTTGATTTCAATTCTTGCACCTCCGCGAACTTTGAGAAGTAATCGACTAGCAGGATCATTTTCTTGTCGTTTACTTGAAAGATATCGGTTGCTACTGTTTGCCACGGACGTTGCGGTGGCGTGTAGGGGTGGATCGGGATTGGTATGTTCGCTCGACTTCGCCTCTGACATGTGTCGCAGCTCTTGACGTGATCCGTTATGTCTCGTGTCATCTGTGGCCAATAGACGTGGAGCCGGGCCCTTGCCAGACAAGCAGCTATGCCTTGGTGTGCCGCATGAATGTCTCGAAGTAGTTCCGGGCGTTGACCGACTGGGATGTATAGCCGGTCTCCGCGGAAAATGAGTCCATCGTCTTCGTGGAATTCTTCCTGGATTCCCCAGAATGGTTTAAGGGATGGGTGAAGTCTGTTGGAAGTTGATGGCCATCCTTTTCGTATTTGCGTCAGGAGCGCTTGTGACGTTACGTCGTTTACCATAGCGCTTTTGATTTTGGCTACCTTGTTTTCTGGCAGAGCTATAGTCGTAGAGTGCAGCGTTACGCATTTGCCTTCGAGATACGTGGTGTCTATGTCCTCCTCTTTTCTCGGTGCTCGGGAAAGTGTGTCCGCTACGTAGAGTTGCGAGCCGGGTACGTATGTCACCCTTAAGTTATATCTTGCGAGTTTGAGGACAAGCCGCTGCAGACGCGGTGACAGTAGGTGCAGAGGCTTTTGAACCAGTGAAGTTAAGGGACGATGATCTGTCTGTACTACAAAGCTGGTTCCCACCACATAATAATGAAATCGTTCACATGCATATACTATTCCCAACAGCTCTCGCTCTATTGGGGCGTAGTTTTGTTGTGTGGTAGTGAAGGACGTCGATGCGTATTCAACTGGTCTCTGGTCTTGGATTAGGACGGCTCCGACGCCTTCACGGCTGCTATCTACCGATATCGTCGATTGAAGTTTTGGGTTGAAGAGTGCCAAAATCGGGGCAGTTGTAATCAGGCGCTTGAGCCTGTTGAATGTAGCATCGGCGTTTGAATCCCAGGCGAAGGTGGCGTCTTTTTTGAGGAGGGCGCGTAGTGGAGCAGCTTCCGAAGAGTGTTAGGGTAGAAACTTTGCCAAGTAGTTGACCATGCCTAGGAAACGCTGAAGGGCTGTGCGTTCCGTTGGTGGTGGGATGGCTTGGATCGCCTGAATTTTCGGAGGTGCAATTTCTAGTCCGTTCGGAGAGATCCGGTGGCCGAGGTATGTGATTACGGGAACGGCCAGTTGCATCTTGCTGGAGCTGAAGGTGAGACCATTCTGACGAGCTCGTTCTAAGACTGTGATAAGCGTTCGGTTATGGGTGCTTTTCTTCGTGGAGAGAAGGAAGTCGTCGGTTGAGATGTGTATCTCTGGAAATTGTGCCGGCGGGTATATCGAGTGCATTATCCGTTGGAAGACGGATGACGAAGTGCAAATACCGAGTGCGAGGCGGACGAAACGATAGCGCCCGAACGGGGTGGCGAATGTGCACAGAAGAGAGCTGTCATGGTCGAGTTCGACTTGCCAAAACGCACTCTGCGCGTCTAAGACGGTGAATGTGTCTGCCCCATGGAGGTTTGAGAAAATTTCCTGCGCAGTCGGCATTGGATGTGGTTCCAGTCTTATGGCGGGATTAAGTTTACGTGGATCAATGCATATGCGGACTGGTATCGGCTTTCCTTCTTGACGTACAACTACCATGGGGTGAACCCAATCTGTGGGTTCCGTCACTGGTACGATTATGCCGAGCGATTGCAGGCGTGCCAATTCTTGAGAGACTTGTTGTTGCAGGGCGTGTGGGATTTGACGAGGGGCGCTGATGGAGGGTGTAGCACCAGGCTTCAGTTGTATTTTATACTTTCCGGGAAGTTTTCCGATGCGATCAAAGACGTCTCCATACATGCGAATGATTTCCCCTGGTGTCATTTGGTCTATGACGTGCTGAGGTGGCATTGGACCTGGTATGTTGTTTTTAGAGTATGTGGTGGTAACGTTGACGGTCCGAACGTGCGGGTATATGTCTGGTTTTGGTGAACTTTCTTTCGTTGGGTTTGTGGTTGGTTTTTTAGCTTTGGCTGGATTCTTGTTGCGATGAATTAAACCGAGTTCTACTGATGCCGCTGCGCCAAGGATTGGCGTTGTTCTGTGAGGAGTGACATAGAAACATTGCTCTGCTCCTGCGGCGAATGATGCACACCTGATGTATATCACTCCTGTGATGTCTACCGTGTGTCCTGAATAGGTGCGGACGGTGAAGGGTGGTTTGTGTAGTGGCGGTGGTACGGGAAGGTCGTTGTAAATTCCTTCGTGGATGATGTTGACCTGGGATCCTGTGTCAAGTTTCATGACAACTGGGTTGTTCGCAAAGTAGATTGTCTCTAGCCATTCATCACCTTGTGCTTGAGGGGAGGTAAAGTCATGACAGTGAAGAGTGAGTTCGGAGCAGTATGCCGTGTCGTGATGATGTGTGTTGCCAGTCGTATCGTAGTCATCTGTTATGTCATCAGCTGGCCAGTTCTGCCCGTCTTGCGAGATATGGACTTCATGAACGCTCTGCGAGTGGCATTGGGAGGCCCAGTGTCCTGGTCGGGAACATACGTAGCATCGTGCGTGTTGGGCAGGACATGGACTCTGCCTGTGGTGGGCTGTACCGCAGTTTTGGCACCGCGATTGGGTGGTTGAGCGATAGGCCTGGCGATGTCTGTCCCAGGGTCGTGACACCGGATGTCGGGGTTGCGGAGCGGTGGCGTTCGATGAGTGAACATGCGGATTGCGGAATTGCCGTTCCGAACGGGAATCGCGTGAATCGTTGGGGTTCCGGTGCGGAGGGTGACGGTGCGATGGTCGCTGTCGTGGGTGAGCGCGGTGGATGGTGTCGAGAGACGCCGTCGCTGGCTCTGATGTTATTGGAGTGCCGATTGTGCTGGCATGGTGCGTAGCGGATTCGTCGGCTTGGCATTTCGTGATGGCATGGTCTAGGGTGAGGTTTCTCTCCGCAAGTAGGGTACGTCGTAGGTCTTCCTTATAGATGCCGCAGACGATTTGGGTGCAAATCAATGAAGAGGTTTGATCGCCGAAGTCGCAATTTACCGCTTTTGTTTTCAGGTCGGTGATGTAAGAGTCGAATGGTTGGTGTTGAGCTTACTTCGTTGTGAAGAACAAGTACCGTGATGCTATGAGGTTTTTGTATGGAGCGTAGTATGCATCGAAGGCCTCATAGATGCGGCTCAGGGTTACATCAGGAGGATTAGCAATCGTCAATGTGTCGTAAATTCGACGCCCCGATGGGCCTAGGATGTGCAAGAAGATAGCAATTTGAACGTCAGCCGTTTCGGTAGAGAGTTTGTCGGCTTTGGCATAGATCTTGAAGCTTTTCTGGTACTCGGCCCAAGCGGCGGCGGGGTTAGATGAACCGGGGTCGAAGGCCTCAGGGCTCTTGAAGGAGGTAGAAGTCATATTGCGGCTTGGGGCTGGTGGTAGCGAGGACGAACTGGGGGAGCGCGAGTTCGCGGACTGACGCCGCGGTTAGAGTGGGCGGTAGGTTCGATCTTCTGACACCATGATATGATACGGAGAGCAAGCCAGATTAGTTTTTACATAACTTTATTCTTGAGCAGAGCTAGATACATACTGAGCGTGAAGCTTCATTGTCGGAGATTATATACAACCCTTATCTTATCAGGCCTATTCTTACTGTTTATGTTTTATCTAACTTTGCCTATTATTGACCTATAGTATATCAAGTAGCACCAGGAGTTCATATTAACCCCCCTTTGGGGGGAAGTACGAAACTGGTTAAAAGCCCGTAACAACAAAGTTTCGCCGTAAAGCTCAGCGGATTCCCAAAGAAATAGTTACCCCAATTTTTAGCGCCCACGCGTATTAACTCCCACATTTCCGGTTTAGCACTAGTTTTTAATTTTACACGTAATTTTAATTACGGTAAAATTTAAGAAACGGCACCAAAACCCCTGTCCCTGTCCCTGTCCCTGTGCCGGACGCGTCCGCGAAACGAACGCTTACGATAAGAGAGGGAAACCGGTCGCGTCCGCGAAACGTACGCTTACGATGAGAGAGAGAGATCGCTAGCGTACGCGGTGGCGATACGAAGCTCCGCGTAGAGAGAGAACTGCCTGCCTGGTATATTAGTGAGAGGGGGAAGAGGGAGAGGGGGCATCCCGCTCGGAGAGAGAGGAAAGAAAGGTAGTTTAAATCTCGCGGGCTTTTTTGAGTGAAGGGAAACAAGATGATAATTTTCGTGCATTACTGCACTTTTTTAATTTTACACGGAATTTTATTCCGTTAAAATTTAAGAAACGGCACCATGCGCGTGATACATCAGAGATTATGCTGAATGGTTAGGTTAGGTTAGGTTAGGTTTCGTAAAATAGAGGGGACGGTTTACGGTCATAGTGATTTCTGGTTTAGGGGATCCAGGATTTGGTTTTAGATACATTATTTGATTCGTATGGTTTTGAAAAATTATACTTTAGTGGGGTGCACAATTTAGTTTCATTAATATTATTTGAAATGTGACGTTATTAGAAATTAAGGGGATACACGATTGCGTTTCAGAAATGTTTTTAGTTGTACGATTTATTGGAGATCAACTATACGGGGGGTCACGTGAGCCGTGTAAAATTACTATTAAGGCCCAGCCCTTGGGCCATCTTGTTTCTAGTGATTTTGGGAGTGAAAATGGCTCGCGTCTACGTCTGTCGGCGCGGTGGAAATTAAGCCTTGGCTAAGAAGTTGACTTTTCGATCAAAACATTTAAACGATCGTCATTAATGTTTTGTTGTGATATGTGTTAACGGTTTGGACAAATTTATTCGCAGTATCTTTAATATAAGAAGGCCATCGTATTTCTACATCCACCATAGTCGTAATTTTTCTTAACGACGGAGAATGGAGATCCCAGCCAACGGAAGTTTTGGAACGAAAACCAAGGAGCATAGATACCACTACAATATACTGTAAAGTTGTATATCCATCAACAGGCTAATCCTTTCTATGTGCAAGGACAAAATCTTGTTGTAGCGATTTTTACCATTAGCTCTAAGGCCAGTTTCGTACTTCCTCTCGAAGGGGGTTATAATGAACTCCTCTTAGCACTAATATTTTCCGTCGTATACTAGCGCGATATACAGGACAAATCGAACTATACTTAACGGGTTTCCACTATGAAATATGTCATTTCTATAAGGCAAAAATATTATGTTCTACTCTTGCATTTCTTTCAGTAAGATTATTGCTTTTAAAAGAAATCTAAATATTTAAGTCATAAATGCGTATTTTCGACCCTTCAAACATTTTGTAATCAAAAGGATATCCTCCCTTTGAACCGAATTACCAATGGACATATCCCATTAAAGGCCGACTTCCAGCGAAAAGAGTTCTAGTGAACTGAAAACCGAGTATCGAGACTAACAATGGAGCGACCGTGCCGATTTTCGAATCTCCGCTAGAGCAAAGGTTTGAAGGGTTCTAGCAAACTGAAAGCCGTGCTATGCGGTTCTAGCGAACTAAATATAAACAATAGAAATCCTTTAAATTTTTCCTCCTGAATTTTTCCCTCCCTCTGAAGCCAATTCTCTATTGTTTATCTTCAGTTTGCTCGAACCGCATTGTACGGCGTTTAGTTAGCTAGAACCTTTCCAACTTTTGCCCCAGCAGGGATTCGAAAATCAGCACGGTCGCTCCATTGTTAGTCTCGATGCTCAGTTTCCAGTTCGCTCGAACCCTTTTCGCTGGAAGTCGGCCTTTAAGCCGAATTGCCATTGGACGGAATCCAATTTAGCTGAATTTCCATGGGACGGCAATCCCATTCAGCCGAAATGTGTCAAAGTATATTTTCAAAATTTACGAAGTGACGTATTTCAAATCGAAGGGATTTATGTAGTAATCCCTTCGATTTGATAAGACATTTAACGTGGTTCACCGGACTAGGCTAGAGTAATGTAGGTTACGTTAGGCACCGCTCCATTAAAGGAATTTATTGTCATACTAATGGTTATTACGTTACTTGTCGCACCTGAAATTGAAGTAATTTGATATGGTTCTGACACAATCCATAGAATATCCAAACGCGCTAATGACTTGTCCATTCCTAACTTCCATTTGCATTTGAGGAAAGATTTCATCAACTCCGACTTTAACTCTATGACCAACACTTCTGATTTTCGAAATATCGTACATTTCAAAGTTTTAGCTAATGTGCTATGGTTAAAGATTACTTTGCACCGTTGCGGAAAGTCTTCGAAAATAAATATGCAAAGTCGCTAAACGGAGTTTTATAAGGTTTCCGGCATGTTCGGTTTATGAATAATTAAATAGGAAAAAAATGGAATGATCTCCTAACAAACCGATCGAAGCAATAAAAGAACTTCATGAATAAATATTAAAGATATAGTTAGTTGCGTGTCAATTGATTTTTAACTTTTGATTAAAAAATTTAGGTCGAATTGAATATAATAAAAGCTTTTGATATATTATTCTTATCCCATGTGTTGATAAACATAAATTTTTGGTTAAAATAATGATTTCATGACACTAAGAATCAAAAATGACACCCTTAGGAGGTCGCCCTGTTGCTCTATTATTGGTTTTACATGTCACACATTACGCAGCAATTTAAATCGCGATCAAATGGACTATGGTAGTCGAAACGCTACATAAACAACATGATAGCCTAGCCCATAATTAACCCACATCGTTTACGCTCTCTCCCTGTTCCTGCTTCAATAAATTTACTGCTAGTGAAATATCTCCTAGAAATACGGGGAGGGGATGATTTTTCTTTGGGTGCGAGGCAGCGTGATTATTCCAAATATCAATATTGATCCTTCAACACGTACTAGTACTCCTTCAAATAATTGATTTCATGATCAAATGTTTTCGGAAAATGGAATTGTTCTTGATATAGCGTAGATATGTAATTCTTTCAATTTATCGATAACAAGAAAATCAGTTGATTGAATTAAATAGTGACTAAGGATTAAATTTTTAAAAATAATTCAAGGAAAAATGCAATACCTGAACTTCAGTCAATTGATAAACCTCACTCATATCGTTGGTTTTTTCAGCCTTGGTCCAAACTTTGACCGTTTTTATAATTTCTGTATGTTTTTGTTAACAATCCTGGTACCACTGTTCCGGTAAAGTGACTAATCACATCGATACAATGCAGCTAAAAAGATACCGATAGGCCTATGGGCATAGTCGTCAAAGAACGAGTCAAAACAATCCTCGCCCGCTCGGAGTCAGGGCCAGAAATAAGCACAGGACACTGGACATTGTCCAATAAAACTATAAAATGTTCCAAATTTTTTTTAAAAACTAAGGGGGTCACTGGACAGTTTGACCAATAAATTTTCCGAAGTTTGGACAACATGACTATGGAGATGCGACACTATTTTTCTACACTCCAGTGGACAATGTCCTATAAATTTTCAGTCATACAGGGCACTGGACGCATGTCCTATAACAAATTTTTCTTATTTCCGGCCCTGCTCGGAGTCTTAAATTATCCACAGCTCATCATGGACCGCACCTATATTGCTACACTCTCTTGGAGGAGGCCAGGGTTAATAATCAGCGCACTCGCAACACTCCTACTATCTTTGCAACCCTCTCGCAACAAGTGTCTGTAGGCGAGTTAGTGTAGTATCGGGCTGTCGTTTCGAATGTCCGTGGTTTAAATCTCGGTGGTCCGGTAGAGGAGAAAAAAAATTAAAATTAGGCAAAAAATATTCTGCCACTACAGCTATATAGGAGCCAGCTGTGAGAAATACAAATACTATTAACAAGTTGGGAACCAAAATAAAAACCTCTCCTAGTCGGGAATGCAATTAAGAGGTTTTCCTTAAATAGTTAAATAAACATAATTGATATTAATTATTTTAATCGCCATTAATTTACCTTAATTCTAGTTGGATCGTTTTAAGGAACTTTATTCGTAAAATTATTTTAAAGATAGCTATTGTTGACGTTTGAATTCAAGCGTATGCCTCTAACAATTTTTGGAAATTTATTGCATATAAAGCCAGTGATCATCATAAGAAAACCCGC
This sequence comes from Phalangium opilio, assembly GCA_019434445.1. Taxonomy (NCBI): domain Eukaryota; kingdom Metazoa; phylum Arthropoda; class Arachnida; order Opiliones; family Phalangiidae; genus Phalangium; species Phalangium opilio. Next base: position 96,587 of record JAEQBA010002132.1, read on the forward strand.
AATTGCGTGGTGGAAACTGGAAGGCCTGCCATTAGGAGGCTAGACGTGTCTCATAACCCGATCGCCGCGTATTTCTTAATCCTAACGATGGGAGTTGAAGACAACAAGTTGGAAACAAGTTGGGAAAACCAAAATATTACCTCTCCGAGTCGGGGAAATGACTAGTATACGACTCAATATCGAAATACTAGACCAACATTTTTTTCGCTTTGTTTTGTCTAACGAGGCTTAAGTCATTGAATAGTTTCCTCTACATTGTCAAAATATATAATCATCCACTAATCCTAGGTTTCAAATCATTACTTACAAAGAATATATAAGTTCTATGTTAAATTTAATTCTCTGATGCATAAAACTAGCTTTGCCTTATATAACTTTTAATTCAGAATAAAATCTGTAAGACACGATTTCCATTAGTACATAAATTTTCGAGAAGATCTTGTTTTCTTTCTAACCAAAAACTGAACTTTCCTTATCAGTTTTTCAAGGTTATAGAACTGAAAGGGTGTCTTTTACCTTAGCGTTTATCTCGGTAATTTTAAAGTTCACTTTCAAATCATAAATCTTTATTTAATCTCTAGTCTCCCTAATTAAAAGAACATGAAATGTCCTAAACGTATCTCTAATTTTCATTACTACCAATTTATGCAAAACTACTAATGGCTAATTCGAACCAAAAAAACCACTCGTACGTCTAAAACAAGGTTCTGGGAAAACCCACTTATGTTTAGTAAGTCGACAGAATTAATTATAATAAAATATTTATTGACTGTGCTCATCAAGTGTCCAATATGAACTGACTACAAAGTAGCTAGCTCCTTTATGAGGAAACCTCGTTATTCGCTATAGGTGGCGCGCACTAGTGGAATAGATCAGGGTATACTAGTGGCGAGACTAACAATATATGATAATGTTATTAAGAGTATATAGCAAGAGTATATATCAAGTGTATTACGAAAGTATATAACAGGAGTATATATCAAGTGTATTACGAAAGTATATAACAGGAGTATATATCAAGTGTATTACGAAAGTATATAACAGGAGTATATATCAAGTGTATTACGAAAGTATATAACAGGAGTATATATCAAGTGTATTACGAAAGTATATAACAGGAGTATATATCAAGTGTATTACGAAAGTATATAACAGGAGTATATATCAAGTGTATTACGAAAGTATATAACAGGAGTATATATCAAGTGTATTACGAAAGTATATAACAGGAGTATATAACATCTTTCATTCTTTAAAAAATTAAGTATTACGAAAACGTTTTGGATTATAAAATATTAGTTCTTGTTCGGGTTGACCTTGGTTGTTGTGTACTTGCTGTAAATGTGTAAATGGTGCTCGTGTGCTGGGTATGGCGGATACAGAAATTGTCTTGGGAAATGGGGAAGTTCCCGGAGAAATTCGAGTAGCGCTGTTCGGGTGTTGTCCAGCGTCTGAGCAGTCGTCATGCCAGAAGGACTTAAAGTCCTAATGTTTGATATTGATGTTGTACATACATGGCGATTCGAGTTTACGCGGTGTAATTACAACCACTATTTGCTTTTGGTTTGGTCTTGACGTTTGAAGTATAGTAGGAGATCGGATCTGTGTTGCTGAAATCGGTGAATGAGTTTGAGTTGTTAAGACTGAAGTTTGATTTGGCAAGGGTCCTGGTGTTGGAGATGTGTTCTGCGTTGCCGAGGTCGGTGAATAAATTTGAGTGGTTGAAATTGAAGTTTGTTTTTGTATGGGTGGTGGTAATCTTCCTAGTCTGACTCTTGAAGTGGTTCGGTAAGTATTGGCCGCCGGATCGGGTAGATTGGTTAAATTTTGCCGCAAATGCTTAACACAATTGTCCTCCACCTGTTGTACTTCTTGTGCCGTGTTGGGTTCAGCGTAGTCGCTTTGAGGTACTGAACTGAGTAGGTGTGTCGGATGTAGTTGATGATGGTGAGTTCTCCGCAATGTTTTTCCGTCATTTATCTTCAGGATAGACGACAAGGGCTCTTTGCTTTCGTGTAGTACTTCTGCAGGTTTCCATTACCGTGGTCCGACATGGTAATATACTGGTCTCCCGGCCTTTAGGGTTTCAGGTATTGTGCGGTGCGGGTGATTTTGACGTTTAATCATTGGGTTTTTTAAACCAGTAAGGTTTGCGAATATTACAAGTTGAGAAGTGCGTTCGAAGTGTTTGTTTTGTTTATAGTTTACGTGTTCTGGTACGGCGTCCTTTTAACATCTCGCTGGGTGACGGTAGCTTTCCAATGGGCCTCGAACGATATTCCATAAGAACATACTGTAGGTCACGACCTTCCTGATGCGCTTTGATTGCCAGGTTTTTTATTGTTTGTATGGTTCGTTCTGTCATACCGTTGCTTTTAAGAATGATATGCGCTGGAGGTTACGTGTTCTACTGCCCATTGTTGGAGTAAACCCTTGAAAAAGCTCGAGTTAAAGGGAGGACCATTATCAGACATCAATTTCTGCGGAGCACCATATCGACAGAATTGTAGATTTAGGAACTTTATTATCGCTTTATCATTAGTGCTTCGTAACTCTTGAGCTTCTACGCATTTGGAGTAATAGTCAACTAGAATGATCAGATTTGCATTATTGATGTGGAAGAGATCCGCACCAACAGTGTGCGAGGGTAGCTGAGGTACATCGTGAGGCGCAAGGGCATAGCGTGTTAGAACGGTCCCTTTTTTCGGCAAGTTGTACAGTTCTGGACATACTTTGTGATGTCTCTTTTCATTTGTGGCCAGTAGAGATACAGCTTGGCTTTAGATAGGCACGCGGTTATTCCTTGATGAACCGAGTGAATTTGGGTCATGACATCACGGCGGAGCACTTCGTAACGTAAAGCGCGTCCCCTCGGTAAATTAGGCCTTCTGATGCATGAAGTTCTTCTTTTATCGCCCAGAACGTCTTTAACTCGCTGTGTAATTTTTCGCATGCAGATCACCATCCTTCTTTTATGTAGAACAGTATCGTTTGTGCAGGTGGCTCAGATGCGTTAGCGTTGTTGAATTGAGTTTGTACACTCCCGGCTCATCGGTTTCTAAGTAGGATGAGTCAATTTCTGTCGTGGATTGAGGAGCACGTGACAACGTGACGGGCACTTGTAAATGAGTGCCAGGTATGTAGACCATCGTTATTTGGTATCTGAGCAGGCGAGAACTAAGCGCTGGATGCGTGGTGAGAGTCTTAATGATGACAATTAAAGGTTTTTGATCGGCCTGTACGATAAAGGGGACTCCAATGACATAATAGTGGAATTTTTCGCACGCGTAGACTATGCCTAGAAGTTCACGTTCTATTGGCGCGTAGTTTAGTTGAGTGCGGGTGAAAGAGGCTGAAGCATACTCAACAGGTTTACCATTTTGTAGTAGTACTGCACCGACGCCTATTAGGCTGCTTTTTACTGATATTGTCCTGGTGGCTTGCGAATTGTAATAGGCCAGTACTGGGGACGAGGAGATGAGGCGTTTAGGTTTTTGGAAGACAGCTTCCCTCTTTGCGTCCCACATGAATGAGACCTCTTTCTTCAGGAGCTCGCGTAGTGGAGCTGTAATTGTTGAGTGTTGGGGCAGGAATTTTTCCAAATAATTCACCATGCCAAGGAATCTTGGTAATGATTTTTTGTCTGTTGGTGACGGTATTCATTGAATCGCTTGAACTTTTGTTGGTGAAATTTCGAGGCCTTTGGAGAACAGGATGTTACCCAAGTATTCTATCTTGTCTACCGCTAGTTGCTGGAAATAATTCTGACGCTGAGGAGAGACCATAAGGTAGCCGGAGGAATCTGTATCGTCCGTAAGGTATTGCGAATGTACACAAGTAAGAGCTTGGTTCATCCAGCTCTATGTGCCAGAACGCACTTTGCGCGTCCAGGACGGTGTAGATCAGCGAAGATTTGTTGAGCGGTAGGCATTGGATAGTAGGGTTCCGGGTGTGACCTTCCTTTTGGTTTTTCCACTATTACCATTGGGTGGACCCAATCGGTGAGCTCCGTGACGGGCACTATGATGCCTAACTGTTGCATGCGTTGCAATTCCCGTTGTACTCTTGATTGCACCCACACAATGCAATAATGGTTAGCGTCCTTTTTCTACGATGGTAAAAAAAACGTTTTAAACCCCATCAAAGGTGATAATGTTAAAGATAAAAAACACTTCTTGTTAAATTGTGAACTAAACTTTATTCATCTGTTTTTATTTAAACATTAGTTATAACTAATATGGATACGACTAGTATCGCGCTTTGTACAAACGCATCTTCACGTAAATAAACTTGTTCACTATACGTAACACAGAAGTGTTTTTTTTATATTTAACGATAGGCTACCTCCTCTATTTTTTATCAAAAGTGATTTTATCTTACTTACCATTTAATCTGATGAGAGAATAGTAACTCTTCCAACTGAACATACCAGTTTCAGCAACCCTTCATATCTAGATATCACAGTTACCACTTCCACAGTTTCCAATTTGAACGACCATTTCGGGCAGTAGGTTTCCAATTTGAGCGACCCTTGCGTGCAATAGGTTTTCAATTTGAGACCCTTGCGGGCAATAGGTTTCCAATTTGAGGGACACTTGCGGGCAATAGGTTTCCAATTTGAGAGACCCTTTCGGCCAATAGGTTTCCAATTTGAGCGACCCTTTCGGGCAATAGGTTTCCAATTTGAGCGACCCTTTCGGGCAACAGGTTTCCAATTTGAGCGACCCTTTCGGGCAATAGGTTTCCAATTTGAGCGACCCTTTCGGGCAATAGGTTTCCAATTTGAGCGACCCTTTCGGGCAATAGGTTTCCAATTTGAGCGACCCTTTCGGGCAATAGGTTTCCAATTTGAGCGACCCTTTCGGGCAATAGGTTTCTAATTTGAGCGACCCTTTCGGGCAATAGGTTTCTAATTTGAGCGACCCTTTCGGGCAATAGGTTTCTAATTTGAGCGACCCTTTCGGGCAATAGGTTTCCAGTTCAAGCAACCCTTTCGGGTGAGTTAATTTTACAAAGCTCCTAGAGCTAGGATTTCCACCAACCATTAATTACGGCTGATCATACAAAGCTCCGAGAGCTAGGACTTTCACCAACCCTTTAGGGTTATAATACAAAGCTTCTACAGCTAGGGTTTTCAACAACTTAAAAAGGTAAAGCTTCTAACCCATCTGGGTTATAAGTTCATTTTACAAAGCTCCTAGAGCTAGGATTTCCATCAACCATTCATTACGGCTGATTTTTACAAAGCTCCGAGAGCTAGGACTATCACTAACCCTTTCGGGTTATAATACAAAGCTTCGAGAGCTAGGACTATCTCTAACCCTTTCGGGTTATAATACAAAGCTTCGAGAGCTAGGACTATCTCTAACCCTTTCGGGTTATAATACAAAGCTTCGAGAGCTAGGACTATCACTAACCCTTCCGAGTTACTATGCAAAGCTTCTACAGCTAGCACTTCAACTCAATTTGGGCAACCCTTTCTATAGTAGTGGCGTAGCGTGACGTTATCCCACCCGAGGCTAACAATAGATTTTCTGCCCTCCTTTTTTCGCAATTATGCTTATTAAGCTCTGTAATAAAGCTGTGATAATGTTTCACTGTTTTCTAAAGGATTAAAATGAAATGTATTTCATTAAATAAACTTTTTTTTGCGTTTTTTTTCCAATGCAAAGTCTTCAGTATGGTGATAAAAGTTTATTTATACCTATTGTTCGATTGTCAAGATAAGGAGATTGGTTAATCTCGACTTAGACATTGAAGACTAATAATTTGATCAATTTCAATTCCGAGAATTTTCTCTCAACTCGCATACTTATAGCAGCTTTGATGAATATTATCAGCATTACAATGTTAGGTAAGCGCTTTCAAGTTTCGACTAAACAGTACAATCTAATCCCCTAGAATAGAGATCCTTTCACCCCCTCACGCTACGCCACTAAATTATGCATTACTTTCAAAGATACCTGTTTCATCATACAAAGCTCCTATAGAGCTAGGATTTCCATCAACCATTGATTACGGCTGACTTTACAAAGCTTCGAGAGCTAGGACTTTCACTAACCCTTTCGGGTTATAATACAAAGCTTCGAGAGCTAGGACTATCACTAACCCTTTCGGGTTATAATACAAAGCTTCGAGAGCTAGGACTATCACTAACCCTTTCGGGTTATAATACAAAGCTTCGAGAGCTAGGACTTTCACAGACCCTTTCGGGTTATAATACAAAGCTTCGAGAGCTAGGACTTTCACAGACCCTTTCGGGTTATAATACAAAGCTTCGAGAGCTAGGACTTTCACAGACCCTTTCGGGTTATAATACAAAGCTTCGAGAGCTAGGACTTTCACAGACCCTTTCGGGTTATAATACAAAGCTCGAGAGCTAGGACTTTCACAGACCCTTTCGGGTTATAATACAAAGCTTCGAGAGCTAGGACTTTCACAGACCCTTTCGGGTTATAATACAAAGCTTCGAGAGCTAGGACTTTCACAGACCCTTTCGGGTTATAATACAAAGCCTCGAGAGCTAGGACTTTCACAGACCCTTTCGGGTTATAATACAAAGCTTCGAGAGCTAGGACTTTCACAGACCCTTTCGGGTTATAATACAAAGCTTCGAGAGCTAGGACTTTCACAGACCCTTTCGGGTTATAATACAAAGCTTCGAGAGCTAGGACTTTCACAGACCCTTTCGGGTTATAATACAAAGCTTCGAGAGCTAGGACTTTCACAGACCCTTTCGGGTTATAATACAAAGCTTCGAGAGCTAGGACTTTCACAGACCCTTTCGGGTTATAATACAAAGCTTCGAGAGCTAGGACTTTCACAGACCCTTTCGGGTTATAATACAAAGCTTCGAGAGCTAGGACTTTCACAGACCCTTTCGGGTTATAATACAAAGCTTCGAGAGCTAGGACTTTCACAGACCCTTTCGGGTTATAATACAAAGCTTCGAGAGCTAGGACTTTCATCAACCATTGATTACGGCTGACTTTACAAAGCTTCGAGAGCTAGGGCTTTCACTAACCCTTTCGGGTTATAATACAAAGCTTCGAGAGCTAGGGCTTTCACGGGGTTATAATACAAAGCTTCGAGAGCTAGGACTTTCACGGGGTTATAATACAAAGCTTCGAGAGCTAGGACTTTCACGGGGTTATAATACAAAGCTTCGAGAGCTAGGACTTTCACGGGGTTATAATACAAAGCTTCGAGAGCTAGGACTTTCACGGGGTTATAATACAAAGCTTCGAGAGCTAGGACTTTCACGGGTTATAATACAAAGCTTCGAGAGCTAGGACTTTCACGGGGTTATAATACAAAGCTTCGAGAGCTAGGACTTTCACGGGGTTATAATACAAAGCTTCGAGAGCTAGGACTTTCACAGGGCTATAATACAAAGCTTCGAGAGCTAGGACTTTCACAGGGTTATAATACAAAGCTTCGAGAGCTAGGACTTTCACGGGGCTATAATACAAAGCTTCGAGAGCTAGGCTTTCACGGGGTTATAATACAAAGCTTCGAGAGCTAGGACTTTCACGGGGTTATAATACAAAGCTTCGAGAGCTAGGACTTTCACGGGGTTATAATACAAAGCTTCGAGAGCTAGGGCTTTCACGGGGTTATAATACAAAGCTTCGAGAGCTAGGGCTTTCACGGGGTTATAATACAAAGCTTCGAGAGCTAGGACTTTCACGGGTTATAATACAAAGCTTCGAGAGCTAGGACTTTCACGGGTTATAATACAAAGCTTCGAGAGCTAGGGCTTTCACGGGTTATAATACAAAGCTTCGAGAGCTAGGGCTTTCACGGGTTATAATACAAAGCTTCGAGAGCTAGGGCTTTCACGGGGTTATAATACAAAGCTTCGAGAGCTAGGGCTTTCACGGGGTTATAATACAAAGCTTCGAGAGCTAGGGCTTTCACGGGGTTATAATACAAAGCTTCGAGAGCTAGGGCTTTCACAGGGTTATAATACAAAGCTTCGAGAGCTAGGGCTTTCACAGGGTTTAATACAAAGCTTCGAGAGCTAGGGCTTTCACAGGGTATAATACAAAGCTTCGAGAGCTAGGGCTTTCACAGGGTTATAATACAAAGCTTCGAGAGCTAGGACTTTCACAGGGTTATAATACAAAGCTTCGAGAGCTAGGACGTTCACCAACCATAACGGTATACCAAACTTCTACAGCTATTTCTTTTTAACCAAACATATTCCTTTATGATACGAATAATACGATTCTCTGTAAGAGGCCTCGAATCTGTCTTGAAAAAGTTTGTTTCCGAACGCTAAATCTAACTGGCAATGATAGTCAGTTGAAATTTTCTCTTCAAGACCCGGCAGAAGAGACATGTAAAAGAATCAAAGAACTTTTCAGGGCCGTTTTACTTTTAAAAAATTTATATTAAAATCTCCGACAACAACTGTCGGAACAGAGGCATCGTATCTTATATCGAATAAAGGATTAAAATCCTCAAATACTGATCTCAAACTCGCTCCGGGCGATTTGTACAACAAAACAACAGTCATCGGTTCATTTTCAATGGAAACATCCAACCAACAACGTTCCACATGCGAATTTCTGAAAGGTCTATCGGTTCGCAAAACCCTATTATGCAAATCGTTAACTACATTTTCGGGTGTATCTTTTAAATAAATGGAAGAACCAAACGCAATTCTACGTGCGGTTCTTGGCAGATATATACCACCCACTTCCCTAAAGGATGGCACACTAAACTCATCGGTATCTTTCTTCCACGTTTCAACAAAGCATAATAACTGGGCATTTTTTATTACTGTGTCTGCTAAGATATCTTCCAAATGTGCGTTTAAGGACTGCACATTATGAACATAAATGTACACATTTTCGTTCAAAAACGGTAATACAATACTCTTTGTATCTCGTAATCTTCGAAGTTCCAATTCTACTTGATTGTTTTAGGCGCATTGGAACTTGAAATTACCCTCAATATACAAACCGGAGGCGTTTCTCGCCCTACTGCAAGCAACATATAAATGAGTTCTCTCTAATTTCTTTCTGGGATTACAATGCACTACTACAGAGGAGTATGTATCGCCTTGACTTGTGTATCGTAATAGCCTCAGAAATGACCAAAGGAAACTGTCTCCTAGAGACTGAAACATTATTTGCCTCCATTTTCTACTAAATGCTTAATAACCTTCTCGACAGAGTCCAAATCTGTTAAAGTTATTCTGCTCGTACAATCCAAGACACTTTTGCCTCAACAACTTCCCAACATACCATCAGCAAACTCAATCCAAACTGAACGGAATTTGTTCCCCGAGCCTATTAGTCCCGTACTCTATCTTCCTTAACCAACCTGTCGCACCATTCGTAAGTCCATCAGACGTATCGACATTGTAGTCATCATATATCTCGCACCGCAGGCGAGTGTTAGTTCTTTAGGAAGACCATACGTATCAGACGTTGCTACGTTTGAATTTGGGAAAGAATATTTCTTTTACTTCGCTACTAAGATCACCATTCA
>JAEQBA010002132.1:107164-184916 GCA_019434445.1 Phalangium opilio
ACGCGAACCTCATCAAAATCAAAATTCCCTCTCCCAGAGTAACTTGAAGACCTTTTTTTACTTGCTCCAGTTTACGTTTCTCATATGTTTCACGTTGAGACTCTAAGTATGAGTTTGAAAGTCCTGGTTTTCTCCAATCGGTTTCCGGTAAAATGTTTCAATGAAGACTCGCTGGAAGATTTAAAATGTGGAAACTTTTTAGTGCAGCGTAAGCAGCTGGGCTTCTAATATAGACTGACAAATCAAGTCTATAGGTGATGATTGACCATTTATTGCCCATATTTCCAGTAGCTACATGAGAAATGAAAAAATTAATAACCAACTTATCTCCCATTAACGCGTACGAACTAACTTACCATTTCTCTTTTGATCTTTCTTAAATTGCGCTGTGTCTTTGGCATGCTGTCTAAGCCTATCAATTTTCCACACTCTTCTTAACTGGGCTTTAGTTTTAGGATTTTCATTTAAAACTTCCTCAAGGTCATCTTTAAAGCTTGTGTCTATCATGGAAACAATTTCCTCCATTTCGCGTGATTGATCCTCCTTTAGGATGACTTCATACTTTGCAGTTCGTTTCCGCAGATGCGCAATTTTGTTTCTTTGGGATATCCTCTTTTTTTCAAATTTAATATGCGCTTTTTCTGAGTTTTTGGCGTTAGAAATCTAATTGGTACCTTGGAAGAAACACTACTTGAAGTGGTTTTTATTATAGATTTATTTGGAACGCTTGATGAACTAGTGGTAGGTGTTAATTACATTTCATTGAGATCATTAGTGTGAGTGTTCATAGTGGTAGTAGTTATCAAGCCTTCACTTTTTCTCATCGGAGTTACCGGAGTAGTCAGAATGTTGTTTGGCTCAAAGATCGGGTCTTCCATTCTTTGACAATTTCCACTTGGTGCAATAGTTTTTATACCTAAGCATATTCGTTTACCTACTGACTGACCTTCAAATTCCGAGATGCTGAAGCTTCGCTTTGCCCGACGTGACACGTACGACTGGCAATTGACACAACGATGAAAAGGATACGCTGGCAATCGAAATTTGTTTGAGATGTCAATTATAACGGAACAATTGGGTCCTTCGTATCTTTGGCACCACCTGGATAAAACCATTTTTTGGGAAAAATCATTCGTGCCTTTCTCTTTCAAAAAATTAAATTCATCGGTGGTGATCCCGCAACACAATTTAACGCCACCAGTTTTTACAGATCCAAAAGAAGAAAGTTTTTGAAGCAATTCCATAAAAGGTTTTTCAACTTTCCACATTTCACAAACAAAATTTGCCACTTTGTTGATGCTTTTTACACTTTTACCCAATGCAACAAAGTTTGCCGACCAGATTCTTGAAGATACTGTCACTTTCAAGGGATTTGAAATGACATTTGCTTCTCTTTCTGCAGCAAAACTTGTGTCAAGTGAAAGCTTATCCACTTTTTGGAGCACATGATCTTCTAATTAATTTTGCCACCAACAGCTGGAGAGAAATGGGTATTGTCCTTCCTCAAAATTTCAAAAGCGGTAAGTTTTTCCACGTTTGAGCAAGGGCAGCCTCTTCAGAGCCAAGGCCTACGATTTCGCTTACTGTTTTAATTTCCAGGTTATTGCAAGGTTCGAATTAAAAAACCCAGCCCAAAAAAAACCCGCGGGTTTTATTGGGTTTTACCCACCACAAAAACACACTTAATAAAACCCTTCACTAAGATTTTTTAATTTTGATGCTAGAATATATTTATTTTAAAGATTTTTTAAAACATTTGTTGTTTTAGCTTTAAAAGTACTATTCAATAATGTTATCATTTTTGTTAAGTATTTGCCATTCAATGACCAATTTCTACCATGCACGTAACTGCTAAAAATAAAAAACCCCCAAAAAAATCCAACTACCCAGAAAAACCCAATAAAAACCGGTGGGCTGGATTTTTTAAACAAACCCGGGTTTTTTTAACCCTGGGTTATTGAAAACCTCGCACGCGCTTGTTAAAATCGGTTTTAACAATTCTTGAGTGGAGCCTGCATCCCCTGACATCTTTAAGTCGTACTTTTCTTATTTATTGTTTTAATTTTGTAACTCGCCGCGACACATCACGAAACGAAAAGATAACTATATTCCCTCCAAAATTGATGTCTGCTAGTGTTATTGTTATTGTTATTGTTGAAGGGGTGACGCGTCGCCGCGTCGAGCACCGATACCAAGGGTATATTGTGCGCCCCGAACTGGTTAGACTGCGAAGAGTCCTGTCGCCTCGATGAATCGGAGAATCCGATTGACCGAGACAGTAGAGAACTGGTGAGGTTCCATAGTATGCATATCGAAATGCTCAAACCTCATGGCCGCGAGATAGTCGCAGCAACACAGGATATGGGAGGAGGTTTCCTCTTCCTCCCGGCAGAACCTACAGAGTGGGTCATCAACGATGCCCAGTAGGTGCAGGTGTCTATTCAGCCGGCAGTGTCCAGTGAGGAGACTGGTGACCAGCCTAATTTTGCTTTTGGTAAGGGCAAGCAGTTCCTTTGCCCTAGTAATAGAAGGACCCGGGACAAACTCCTTGGCTTGTCTCTGCCCATCCATGTCAAGCCAGAGTTGCAGTTGAAGTGCAGACATCCGGCAGTGAATCCTATGGCGAATGATGCCATGGGGGATGGGAACCGCAGGCTCAGGTCCGAAGAACTTCGCCTCAGCCCCCCTTTTGGCATACATATCAGCCCTCTAGTAGTGTTAGACGTGGGAGAAGGGAGGGGGAGTACGGGGGTGTGTAAATTCGAAACGTCACTTCCTCTTGTCTTATGATTGGCTATTAGAGCTACGTAAAACGCGTCAAAGGCTAAGAGGGTAACTCCCAAACCAAATCGACATGATAGAAGGGGTATATGATAGAGCTGTATATTCATAGTTATATAGATTCAAGGTACTGGTGGAAAGTATTGGAATTTTTATCTTTTTCTATTTCTTTATTTTTTATAGCATTGTTAGTTAGAGTATGTACTTTCTTATCTATTTTGTCAGTTGGGTCACTTTTTATAATAGTAAAGTCATCAAAATTTTTAACATTTAGTCTGAATAATCTATAGAATTTAGAACCACTATTTTCCCCCTTTATCTGCCTGGACAATCTTAATTAATTTATCTTTTTTTTATCGATTTTAAGGCCATTTGTTCTTCTTTCTTTAAATTTTTTACTGTTGAGGTCTTTGCAAAGTTGTTTTTTACTATAGATCTGATGTCCTGTTTTGTTTCATCACTTAATTTTAGATTTCGTAACTGTTCCTCAGTTTGCGAACACACTTCTAATAAGTCCACTTTTTCTTGGTATTTGCCAAAGGTTTCTTTACTTAGTAGATTTAGTTGTTCCTTACTTAATTTCTGGTTTGATAAATTTGCAACGGTACATATATTTTTCTTTTTCATTTAATTTTTCAGACACTAATCTATTTAATTTATTTATTTGCATTCTTTTAAAATGTTGATTTCTTTCTATTCTAAATAGTTCTATTTGGTTTAAGATACAATTAAACGTTTGAAAGTCAATACCTGTTTTCTAAACCAGGAACTAGATGATGTTTATATATAAAAAACATGTATGTAAAAAAACTGAAGTCAGCAGCTTTGTAATAATTAAACATTTTAAATGTAACAACGGCTGAAGAGGGACCTCGGTCCGAAAGCTCCCGTACAAACACTTTTAATTTAAGTTTTTAAAATCCTCAATGAAGTAGCAGATCTCATTTTAATTTATAAATAAATGACTTTCTAGTAGACTTTTAAGCTTTTTGCCCATAGCAAAAGCTTTATACGGAGACCCCTGGAAGCAGGCAGGCTGGCTAGCTGGCTAGCTCACTGGCAGGGCGGCTGGCTGTTTCGCGTTCGCGTTCACTTTCGTAAATTTAAATTACGCGGCAGAGCTCGCCGGAATTTGATTCTCCACCGCACTAGCGACATCTATACCAAATTCGATCATATTTTCGACGAGAAAATGCTGACTCTCGGAGGTAGCGGGAATCGAACTGACGTTGGCGGTGTGGAATGCGGATACTTTACGTCTGCGCCACTACGGATTGTTATTAAGCTATCGATAATTTTCCTATACTTTTCCACGCCTTTGCTTATTGGTAGCGGGAATCGTTGACGTTGCCGGTGTGAATATCCCTAATTTCAGGTTTTGTTAAAGACAATATCACACTGCAAAAAGCGTTAATATGCCTTGGGGCATATCTTGTTTATAGCTACTACAACCCATTTTCAGTGTTAAAGGCCTTCCAAAAGCAGGTTCCTGTATTTGTCGAGCCTTGGTTTGATACTCGAAATTTTCTAGAGAAAATCTCTTATCGAGTACTCGCACAGCACTAGTAAGAACGTGATCCATTTCTTTTTTAATAAAAGCTTTGTTCAGTTCTGCTGGGCATATATTCTTGACTAATGAGAAGGCTGAAAACCCCGCAACATACCTAGTGACTGAGTGGTTTGGTTTTATATCTTGCTCATTCGTACCCAAGGGAGTACGATGACTTGACGTTGATTCAAATTATTGTAGCTTCCTTGGTTCCTTCTTAGCCTTTGTGTTTTGCTTCTCTACAGCTGTATCAACTCCCACTTTCAAGTTTGGCCATTAAAATTTGGCAAAGATTTGTAAAACTCTTGCCACTAAGGTCCGTTGGCACAATAGTGCCAAAACTTGTTGCACTTCATTTAAATGCCTCTCAGCTATACAGATTATGTGTGCTTCTGTCAAGAAACTTTCTCTCGTATTTTGATATTGGACGAATTTAAACTTCTCAAATACTAATTCCGAGAGTTTATCTGCCCGTGTAGTTTCAACATATACCCCCATAGAATATTAGTATTCTGTTGTAAATTAGAGATAATACCGGTTGTGTTTTTTATCTATATCCAGATTAGATTCTATACTTGTGTTTTTTATGCATCGCGGTCATTCTTGTAATCTTTATTTTTTATCGCGATGCCTTAACTATATAACCGGATAACATTCCGATAACGTTTGTCAGTTCTCAAAGTCAGTTCACAGTTGATCAGTTCCCAGTTATCAGTTGTCAGTAGCGTTCACGGAAATTAACATAAATGTTTTACTTAAATTAATAAAGAGTTTATAACCAGTTTATCCCAGAGTCGTTCTTGCGTCAAACAACAACAGGTTATGGGCCCAGCACGCTTCCACTGCGCAAAGGTTTAGAAGTCATAAGAAGTTCAACGCCGGGAAGATTATCCTTTAAGGTGCGGAGTCAGACATAGAATGGCCGGAAATCACCTGGGACGAATCGAGACGTTAACTAAGGATAATTATGATACCTGGAAAATGCAAGTGGAAGCCCTGCTTCAAAAGAACGATCTCTGGGAGTACGTAGATGGAACTTCAACGAGGCCAACTCTGGTACGGGGAACGGAAGGCAACGCCCAGGCGGTCGCTACCTGGGACAGTAATGATCGGAAAGCAAGAGCGGACCTAATCTTGTCGATCAGTCCGTCGGAGTTGAAGCAAGTAAAGAATTGCACGACCTCACGGGAAGTATGGCAGAAGCTCGAATCCATCTACCTGTCCAGTGGACCTGCCCGGAAAGCCACGCTGCTGAAGAAACTGACCCTCAAGAAAATGAAGGAGGGAGAAGATGTCCGGGATCACGTCCGAGAATTCTTCGACGCAGTAGACAAGTTGGCTGACATGGGAGTAGCTGTAAACGACGACCTACTGGCCATTATGTTGTTATACAGTCTACCAGAATCGTACGAGAACTTCCGGTGCGCAATAGAGTCCAGGGATACGTTACCTGATCCGGAAGCCTTAAAAATAAAGATCCTGGAGGAATCGGACGCCAAGAACTCAAGGGAAGACGAACCCGTGCAGAATGCGATGATGGGCAGTAACCACTTTTCCCGGAAAACTGCAGAAAGGGGTAGAGGAAGAAGCTTACGTGGACGAGGAAGCACGACCTTTAAGTACAAGTGTCATGGATGCTGGAAACCCGGCCACAAGGTAGCCGATTGCCCCGACAGAGACAATGGTTCAGAAAGAAAAACCAGAAAGAAGGAAAACGCCCATCATGTACTGGCAGAAAATTTGGCCGAGGAAGAATTCGCATTGCACCTGAAGGCTGATCACGATTCCTGGTGCCTGGACAGCGGAGCCACCTCACATATGACTTCCAGCAGAGACTACTTCAACGTTTACGAAGTGACCACGAAATCTTTAAACCTGGCCACTGCAGAGTCAACGAAGATACGAGGTGTTGGCGAAGTAAAAGTACCCGCAACGAATGGCAGCGACAATCGAATTCTTCGCCTGGAACGAGCCCTTCATGTCCCGGATTTAAGAACAAATCTTCTATCCATTGCCAAGATGACAGACAAAGGACATGAGGTCACATTCAAGAAGTCGCAGGCCTGGATTAAAACGGCAACCGGAAAAGTGATTGCAGTTGCTGACAGAGTTGGAGACCTTTATTTCCTGAGAAAGGCTGAAGAATCGGTCCATGCAGTGCAAGCGGAAATAAAGCCTAGAAGCAACCTGGAGAACTGGCATTTCCTACTCGGTCACTTGAACGAGAGAAGTTTAAAGGAAATGGCCCGGAAGAATTTGGCTACGGGACTCAACATTGAAAAAGATGGGAGTCTGGGAATCTGCAAAATCTGTATCAAAGGAAAGCAATCGAAGGAGCCGTTCCCGAAACCTGAAGATAGCCGCACCTCGCATGTCCTGGAAATAGTACACTCTGACGTAAGCGGCCCGATGAGAGTAACGTCAATGAGTGGAGCCAAGTACATCGTCGTTTTCACTGATGATTATTCCCGGTGGAGTGAAGTCAGCTTTCTAAAACACAAGAGCGAAGTGTTGAAAGCCTTCAAAGAATTCAAGCATCGAGCTGAAGTGGAAACCGGGAGAAAAATCAAGACCTTGCAGTCCGACAACGGAACCGAATACTGCAACAATGAATTCGACAGATTCCTGAAAGACTCTGGGATAAAAAGAAGGCTCACCGTACCATACACCCCGGAACAGAATGGCATTGCCGAAAGAAAGAACAGAACACTCCTAGATATGGCCCGATGTATGATGATACAAGCGCAACCTCCACCATCATTCTGGGCAGAAGCGATGGCCACGGCTAACTACATTCGAAACCGTTGTCCTTCCCGGAGCATAAATGGAGAAGTACCATTTACCAGATGGACCGGAAAGAAGGCATCCCAGCAACATTTGAAGATTTTCGGCGACAAAGCTTTGCTGTTGGACGAAAGTAAAAGAAAGGGGAAGTTTGCAGCCAGGAGCAAAGAATGCGTTTTCATCGGCTATTCTGAAGTCTCGAAGGCCTATCGACTCTGGGTTCCGTCCGAGAAGCAAATTTACCGAAGTCGAAATGTCAAGTTCCTGGGAGAATTTAATAAACAAGGCGGATATGATGATTTCGTCACTCCAGAAGTCAACCTGAAATACGGAAGCAAAGCTAAAGGCGAAATCGAAGTCCCGGCCACTACACACGCTGCAAAACCGTCTGGCAGAGAAGAATTCAAAGAAGTCAAAAAGGAGTTCCAAGATGAAATCCCGGAAGAATCTAATACCCAGGAAAACGAGGACGTCTTCGAAGAACCCTCAGAAACCCTCGTTCTGAGGAAAGGTCCTGGAAGACCGAAGAAAATAAGAACTGGAGTACCCGGACGAGCGAATAAATCGTTCAACATGATTCCGAGCGTCTCAGAAGAGTCTACTGAAGAGGCTACTGACGAGCAAGAAACCCTGTCCGATGAGTCAGCAAACCTAGCTATCTTATCAGAACCTTTGTCCATGAAGCAAGCCCTGGCTTTTCCGTACGCAAACGATTGGAGGAAAGCATTAACGGAAGAGTTCGTTTCGCTTATCAAGTGCGAAACCTGGGACATCGTTGAATGTCCGGAAAACCAGAAGGTCCTTGGAAATCGCCTAGTCTTCCGAACGAAGTACTTGCCCAGCGGAGAAGTAGAGAAGAGGAAAGCCAGGCTCGTAGCGAAAGGTTTTGCCCAGAGACCAGGGATCGACTACCAAGAGACATTCGCACCCGTCATTAGATCCAGCTCCATTAGACTGCTTATGGCCCTTGCTGTGGAAATCGGTTTGGAAGTCCACCAAATGGATGTCGTCACGGCCTATCTTAATGGCGAACTCGAGGAGGAAATATATATGGTCGTCCCGGAAGGATTAACAGAATCCCTCGAAGAAATCGTCAAGTCAACCCGGTTCGACAAGTCGATCATTGCCAGAGCAAAGAAATGGGCCAGCGACCTGGAAGAAGAGGGACATAAAGTCTGTCGTATCAAGAAATCCCTCTACGGCCTAAAACAATCGGGCCGACAATGGTACAAGAAGTTACATCAAAGACTTTCGGAAATTGGAATGACACCATTGAAGAGCGACCCTGCTTATACGTTTTACGAGTCGCGGAAGATGTTATGATCATTGGAGTCTACGTAGACGATCTGATCCTTGCAAGCAACAACCCGGATTGGATGACTGATGTAAAGCATGAACTTGCGAGAAAATTCGATATGAAGGACCTGGGGCCAATCCATCACTGTCTCGGAATGGAATTTCACCAAGATCTAAAACAAAATACCATCCGGATTTCCCAAGCGAAATATGCAGAAACGGTCCTGGAACGTTTCAACATGCAAGATTCCAAAACAATAGCGACTCCAATGGATGCCAACAACAAGTTGCAAAGTCCAGAACACCCAGTAGCAGAAGAGATCAGTCGTATTCCGTATCAATCTCTGGTCGGCTGTCTCATGTACCTGGTAGTGTCATCACGACCGGATATGGCGTATTCAGCCAGCGCATTGAGCCAGTTCAACACAAGTTATGACGAAACTCATTGGATAGCCGGGAAAAGAGTTCTGAGATACCTGAAGGGAACTCTTCATCATGGGTTTCTTTATCGGAAGACCGGATTGCCAATCCAGGGTTTCGTTGATGCAGCCTATGGAGGCTGTCCTAAAGATAGGAAGTCATATACTGGATATGTCTTCAGACTAGCCGGCGCTGCAGTATCCTGGGAAGCCCGGAAACAGCGAACTGTTGCCTTGTCCAGTACAGAAGCAGAATATATGGCAATGTCCGACGCAACCAAAGAAGCCATATATCTCAAGGGACTTCTCAACGAACTTGGAGTATCAGTTCAGGCGATCGAGCTGTACAACGACAACCAGGGTGCCCAGAAACTCGTTCAGAATCCTGTTTTCCATGCCAGAACGAAGCACATTGACATCCGGCACCACTTCATTCGAGACACCTACGACCAGGGACATATAGCCTTGCGGTATCTACCAACAGAGGAAATGCCAGCTGACATCTGTACAAAGAGTCTGTTCCGTCCGAAGCACCTCTTCTGCGTCAAAGCCCTTGGACTGGAAATAATTAAATGACCACCCCCTGGATAGAAGATTGAAACCACCGATATTAAGAGGGACTGTTGTAAATTAGAGATAATACCGGTTGTTTTTATTTTTGCACACGCCAGATGGCGTTTGCAAAAATTTTAGTCTCTATACGGGACAATTGACGAGGGGAAAGCCACTCGGCAATAAAGTCTTTCTGAGGGTGTAAGATGGGAAGGGTATTACGCCGTTTAACGCGGAAATACACTCGGGATTACTTTTTACAGTTTTTATTTCAATATTAGAACGGATTAAAGGCATATCGCCCGAATTTACGGCATTAATACTTCCAAAGAGGTAACACCGGGGGAATACGCCAGTGGCTGATCCCTCGGACGAGGTTGTTCGCTTTTCGACTCTTTCGAGCGATGTTCGGGGCTCGCGAGGTTCGCCTAGGCGCCTCGCTATCACGGCGATTCGATATTATGTACGTAGGTAACCTCGTATTTTAAGCTTAAGATGATACTGAGTGGAGATTGCAGCTGTGAAGAACCGCGGCTACCGCGTGCTGTTAGGTGCGCCTCAGCTTTATCGGGAGACAGACGGGAGTCTATAGTAATGTACGCGGGAAGCTAATATTTTCAGTGGGCAGCTCTAAGCCTTTGCTTAACTGAATTTTCTACTTTGATTTAAATATTAATTTTTTAAGCTAAGTATAATTTTTGTGATCTAAGTGAGACCATTTTTGTTCGTAATATATTCTTTTACTAATAGCTCAAGTGTTGTTTATTTACTACTTGAAGTTCCGATATAATTTTATAAACTGATTAGCATCATTAGCCGAGCGAATATTGTAAATTAACGGATGTCAATATCAAAGCTTAACCAATATTTTAACTCAATGAATCTAAAATAACAATATAATCTTTAATATTAAAAAAATATTCAGGTAGTATATTATGAAATATTAATTAAAAGACGCAGTAATTGTCTCGATTAGTAAGATCAATTGTCGGTAAGTGTACTCATACAAATGGGCAATTGATTTGAGTTCCTATATAAAAACTAGTTCAAATAAAACGAAAATTATATATTTCTCTTTTAATATCAAAAAACGTTAAACTTCTATTTTAGAGCTGAAAATTAAAAATTAAGCAAAGAAGCTGGAAATTTTTGTGTCAGAAAATAATAAATTTTATATTCTTTTAAATTTAGCATGATATATTAAAAATAAAGAATAGCTTGATATCTTTTCCAGTAGAAAATTGTTTGATATTGATATTTTAGTTTCATTGATTTTAAATAAATTGTTTCTGACATCGGTTAATTTACGATATTGGCCAATTGATCATCACTAATAGTTTAAATAATTTCAATTAAACGGTTCAAAACCTTTAGGATAAAAAAAAGGTCAAACATAACTATTATTATACACGGGTGTGAAGTAATTTAGAAAATTAAAGAAATTTACGGAGATAAACCACGTGTAATTAGAGTTAAATAATAATTTATTTAAAACATCCAAATTAAAAATGAGACGTTTCGAGCCGCGGCTCGTCGTTCAGTCTGGTGAACCATAGTGAGTTTCACATTAATAAGCTATACACTAAAAAACTAAAAAACAATATATCTAAAAAAGGGGGGGAGTATAACATTTTATCCCTAGGAGATTATTTACATCTAGAGGGTGCCAGGTTGGCGCGGGAATTTATTTATTTTTATTTTTATATTTTAATAGATTATTAATGTTCCAATTATTTTTTAAGGAGATTCCGGCTTCTAAATTAAAATTGTTATGTTTAAATTTTTTTATAAATATGCTTTCAGTAATTTTACGTTTAAAATAATCCTTTTCTTTAGCCAAAATAGAGATATTATCCCAATTAATCTGGTGTGAAGTATTAAATTTTAGATGAACAAATATGGCATTTGTATCTTTTTTGTTTTTGACATCTCTTTTATGTTCCTTGACTCTATCAAGTAGTTTTCTTTCTGTCTCCCCGATGTAAACCTTATTACAGGTTTTACATTCAATTTTATAAATTATGCCCGAGGTATTTAAAATATCAACTTTATCTCTATCAGATTCCGATTCCCATTTAACTAAGGCACTCCTTAAATCCTTAGCTTTTTTGTTAATAATTTTAATATTAAAAGGTCTTAACTTCCTCTGAAGGGTTTCATTAAATCCCTTGTAATAAGGTAAGAAAAGCCATTTTTCAGATTCCTTATTTTTTTTGGCTGTTGTAGTAATATTGGTAATAGAATTGTTTTGTTTAAGGAATTTATTTAAAATAGGTTTAGGGTATTGGCTATTTAACAATTGGTTCCGAATTTTAACAAGGTCTTTGGATGGCTGATTAGAGATTTTATTGATTCTATAACTAAGGCTTTTAACTAGGCCATTTTTGATATGATGTGCATGATATGAATTATAATTAAGAAATTTATTAGAGTGGGTTGGTTTCTGGTAGAGGGAGTGGTCTGGTCTCCTAGAATTATTGGATCTATCAACTAAGACATCAAGGAAAGGTAATTTATCCTGTTTTTCTATTTCAACAGTAAATTTGATTTTATGATGTCTAGAGTTTATACGTTCCAAGAAGTCCATGAGGTCAGTTTTATTACCCGTCCATTTTGAAAAAATGTCATCTACATAGCGCCACCAGATATCAGGGAAATCCGGTTCACAAGCAAGGAAATTCTTCTCGAAATAGATCATAAAGATATTAGCTAATACAGGGGAAATATTAGACCCCATCGGGAGGCCATCTGTTTGTTTGTATTTGATACCATTAAATTCAAAATCGTTGTTACGTAAACAAATTTCTGTGGCAGTTAAGACACTATTAAGGTTTAGAGGGGTTACAGTTTTTAAAATATCTAGGTTATCTTCTAATAAGTTTTTAACAATTATAAGAGTTTCATTAACTGGAGTATTAGGGAACAAACTGACGACATCAAAGCTAACCATAAGGCTATTGTCTTCAAACGTGATATCGTTTAGACGTTCAATAAAGTCATATGAATTTTTTTAGGATAAGCTTAGTTTTATAATGAGTAAAATTCTAATGTAAAATTCTAATTTTAAATTTATTTATCGTAAATAATCAATTTGCCGTAGATAATTATCGTATATAATTAATTTATCGTACATAATTAATTTATTACCTTAGTATAATTTATGCTGAAATAAAAATACCGCAATGAAAGAGGAAGTGACGTACATATGGGATGGGTAAATGTTTGGCGGGAGATTCAAATGTCGATTTGGATTTGGGTTAGAAAAATAAGAGAATACGGTTTTAAGTACCCACTCCATATGGACCCAACCCTATTGATTAGATTTAGATTTGGGTTTCTAATCATTTAAATTTTTAGAGAATAGTGTCCCTGGATACTTTTGAAGTGTTTTTCTTATTTCCGCTCTCGCGAATTTCCTGGAGGCTGAAAGTATTTCACTTATTTTCGCCCCTTTTCAACCTAGTCTTGCTGTGAGTTATCAGGGTTCATACAAACCTGGAAAAATCAGGGATATAAATAGTTGACAAAAACCTCAGGGAAATTTAGAATTTTTAGTAAAATTCAGGGAAATCAGGGAACTTTGCGTCAAACAGAGGCCGAGTAATTAAGCAAAATGTTCATGATATGAACATACCCTCAATTGGAATAATATTTCACTAATCTTTGGAGGCTCATAGCTCTGGTTCTACTAGAGATAAGGGGATGTCCTTCGAGTATGATATAATCTTATTTTCCCCATCCAACGATACTAAAAACTAGGGATTTTGTCAAACAGGGGCCGAGTAATTAAGCAAAATGTTCGTGAATATTCCCTCCATAGGATTAACATTACAGTATACTTTGGAGGCTCATAACTCTGATTATATTAGAGATACGGGGATGCCCTTTGATTATGTAATTGTCCTATTTACCCTTCCTCCTTCGTTAACATTTGCTCCATAGGATGCTCCATATACGGGAAAAATCTGGGAAACTCTGGGAAGTATATGGGGAAAAACCTGAAATCTCAGGGAAATTTGTTTCCCAAAGTTTTATGAACCCTGCCTATTATGTCGGTTTTCTTTTTAGCAGGAACGGAAATAAGGTAACTTTGAGATACTTATAGGGGTCACTGCCTGACGGGACCAATGTCCTAAACATTGATTGGGTGTGCAAAAATGTTTTGGTTGCTGGACCAGCTTGTTTATCTATATCCAGATTCTATTTTCTATACTTGTGTTTTTTATGCATCGCGGTCATTCTTGTAATCTTTATTTTTTATCGCGATGCCTTAACTATATAACCGGATAGCATTCCGATAACGTTTGTCAGTTCTCAGTTCACAGTTGATCAGTTCCCAGTTATCAGTTGTCAGTAGCGTTCACGGAAATTAACATAAATGTTTTACTTAATTTAATAAAGAGTTCATAACCAGTTAATCCCAGAGTCGTTCTTGCGTCAAACAACAACACTTGGTCATTCTGTCACTTTTGATCGTCATTCACTCCATCGTAACAAACAAATTCAAATCGTTGCCCACCAAGAAAGTTGTCAAGAAACTGGCCCAAGAAACGCTGGAAAATATCTAAGAGAACGCCTCTCTCTTGTGCGCCGAACGTAAGCAATGAACTTGCTCGCTAAAAAAATCCATCCCTATGCCAGATCGGAGAATGAGTCAGTTTCGTATTGGAAATACAATTAGCAGAGATTGCCTTGCCATAACGACATATGGCTGGAGCTTTAATCAGACATAATTTTGTGCCGTAGCCATTCCCTTCCTTTAGCCGCAAATTACTTGTCGTCTGCTGGCTGCGTCGTGGCTGATCGGAGTGACTTTCATTCTGTTCTAATTGGGTTGCTACTTGCGGACGGAGTTCACGACGGAAAGCTGCAATCGCATCGACACTCTCTCGGATTTGATCAAATCGGGAATTCCACCTACTATGATCATGGAAAACGGAGTTTTCGAATATGTGACATATTTTGTAGATATTGAATTGCGTGTTGTATTAAGATCTCTATTGGTTTGACGTCATTGCTGCTTCCCAATAGGCAACCCGGGATAAAGTTGTTAGAGAATGGCACATGATCGAGTTCTAATTTTTAATAGCCCGCGCGAAAATATTTTTAGAAAAGCGCGCGCGAAATTATTTTTAGAAAAGCGCGCGTGCACACGCGCCGAAAGGAAAAAGTTTGCCTCAATTTCTACGTCATCAGCGCGAATTTTTATGACATAAATGTGTTTAAAATCAAAATGCCTTACTGAAGGCTACAGTGAAATATCCATGAAGCGTAAGCTTCTATTATAAATCCATGGCCTAAGTAAGCCAACTTAAGCCTTGGTCGTAACTAACATCTAAAATATAAATTAAAAAGGTATCTTAAGTATAGAATTTCAACCGAGACACATAATTCAACGAAAATTAGACCCGACAGAGAAATTTTTTCATAAATATAGTGTTATATTTATTGAAAAATGTCAAGTTAAAGTTTCAAGGCGGTGAAATGGCAAATTAGCGTCGTCTACTTTAGAGTAATGAACAATTAGCGTCGTCGTACTACCTTGAAATACGTTCGAGTAATTGGGCCAAACGAGAAATACTCGTGTTTACAAACTCTTTCTCGCTGGTTCGGTCAAATGGGTGCTGCGAATATTCCATAATTTTTATATTACTTGCCTATATCTACTAGAATAATTTTAAACGTATGAAATTGACGATTATTCGAAATTTATAACGATTAAAAGAAAAATTTCAAAATGATTCTTCAAATATTCAATTAAACAAACCGGGTTTCGTATAGAAATCTTCTATCACAATCGAAATCAAAAAGCACCATTCTAGCAACATGCAACAAAATGCATTGACTTATGGAAAATTATAATCTTATGGTTTCAGGTCAATTTACGAAGAGCATAAAGTGGCCAATAATGAGCTTTCTAAAATATCCACCGCTCCTGATTTTTTCAACGTAAGTGAAAGAGAAATAAGGGTAAACAGATATAGAAATTTTAATCACTCTTGTTTGTTTAGAAAGCAAATATTATGAATGATGATACCAGAGACACGCTCATTTTTCGAGGGCCGACAGGAATATTTCAGTCCAGCTCCGGTTTTCGAAACAGTCCGGACGGTCATCGTGTCCGCGGCTCCGAAGAAAGTCACGTCCACTTCTTTGCCTTTCTTAAATATGGACACTCCAGTAAACTTTGCAATTACAATCCATTCAATATCCATTTCATTGAATTACATTCTTGGTTCAATTAGGTGGTGATTTTATTGGGATTTACCTTGGTCCTTATGTCACTTTTGCTCGTCATTCACTCTATCGTAACCAACAAATACAAGTCGTTGCCCATCAAGGAAATTTTCAAAACATTGGCAAAAGAAACTCTGGAAAATTTTTGGGAGAACGCCTCGCTCTTGTGCGCCGAACGTAAGCAATTATTACCAGAGATTGTGTTGCCATAACGACAGACATGATTATGTTCGCTATAGCGATTCCCTCAATTTTTCCCCACATTACTTGTCGTTTGCTCGCTTCGTCGTGGCTGATCGGAGTGACTTTCATTCTGTTTTTCTTGGGTTCTTTCTTGAGGTCGGAGTTCACGACGGAAAGGTACAATAGCATCGACACTCTCTCGGACTTAATCAAAGCGGGAATTCCACCTAGAGTTCTCAAAGGAAGCCAAATTTTCGGCTATCTAAAATGTTTGGTAAATATAGCCGTTGTCGTGTTAAGTCCTTCATTCTTTCAACGTCATTGATGCGAATCTATAGGCAACCCAGGATAAAGTTGTCAAAGAATGGCTAGACGCACTTGATTAAGAGAAACTCTTCGGTTCTCGAATGGATTATGGGAACCTTGATGGATACATTCCGATTATTTCTAAGGAAAAATGTCCAATCGCGGTGGACCCATATTTTTCTTGGTTCTTGGGGGAATACCTTTCATCTGATTCCGAAAGTACAAAGTTCTTGGCAGAAAACGGAGGTCTTTACTTTTCGCTGCACGACCTTGGGTTCGACTACTCTCACCTCCTTTTCAACACCTCTTGGTTGAGAAGCTCACCGCAAGTGCATGAAAACCTCCAACTGATATCGGTACTAATTTCTTATTGTAAACCGATTAAAGCGCTTGATCAATGTTTTTATTACAGCATGGAACTAGTTTTCGAAACGCAAGTTTTCAAGTATCTGTATCTTGAAAAGGGTTACGTGAATGAACAAGTCAAGTGGAAGAGACCGTTGAAAAGCACGACTGATTTGGACCTGAGTAGCGTCGGCGTTCCTTTCTACTTGCTCTTCATGTTGTTGTCAGGAACAGTAGCCTTGGCCATCACCGAAATAATCTTCAACCAATTTGCCTAAACGCTGAAAATTTAGTATTTGACGACACGAAATTGAAAACACAATTTACATTTTCTGCTTCTAAAAATATTACACACGTTACGTAATTTTAAATCTACACTAACTCTTCATGGGTTATTATGTACTTTTAATATTATTGCGAATAAGAATATGCACTCGAGTGTGAAATCAATTAGCAATCGATTCAAAACTAAACTTGTCTTATTTCTTATCTAGATGGAGCAATTTTATCGACTAAGCGTACACTTTTCCCCACCCATTCAGTGTTTAATAGATCCACGGTTTCATATCTTCTCCCTGGATTGGAAACCACAGAACTGACTAAATAGCTAGCGCAACAATACATCAAAGATGGGTCAAAAAGTTGAGTCAGCAAAAATTGGTCAACGATAAATTTTTAATATGGTGATTTAACTTGTCCAAGTTATATTTGCACGACCCAACCAGATTAATCAACTCAAGTTGACTCATCTAAGTGAGTAGAAAAGTTGTGTCATTTTGAACATACTATTCATAGGGTAAAAACAGGGATTATACTACCCAGCCTATATAGACTTTAGTCACGTGATCGTAAGATGATTTTAGCCAAGTCTGAAAGGGCCTTAAAACCTGACCTACATTTTTTTCCAGTAAACAGTCGAACGACAATAGTCATGTAATTGGAAACCTACCAACCATAATGTCATAATGTATTTTCCATGACAAGCAACAGCAGAATTGATTCCCGTAGGAAAATTTGATTAGTTTTCTTCCATTTCAAACTAACCACAATTCTACTAATGGTTTTATTAAATTAAAAAAATTTACCAGATTCTCTGAAGCGGCGAAAAAAAGTAATCATAGAAATAAAATTCACTTTTAGATCGCGTCAAGCTTCAAGATTTCTTCCAAATATTCACTGTCTTCAATTCAGTTACCCTATAGGAACCGTTAAAAGAGCAGCTGCGAGTGTAAGGTTAAAAAAAGGAAAAGTTTAGAGTGGTGTTACTGACGTGTTACCCAAACTCAAAGGCGAGCACAAAGTTTCTCATAAATATATCTTAAATATATCTTAAATTACTATTTCTTCTTGATAAGGCTTGCTACTACTGTCTTCAATTTTCGAAACCGTACAACGATTTAAGTGGAACGCAAAAATTACGAAAACAAAACTTAAATTTATGGGAAATAATCGATACCTAAAATACAGGTATAATTTTCACGTCTTAAATGTTATTGTCGAATTGAATATTAAATTATTCATTAAAGGTACGCTCAAGAAACACCAATAAATGTATCGACAATATCGGTGAGTTTATCAATATTCGGTCTCGCGACTCCGCCAATTCATTTTCACGATGAAAATTGAAGTTTCAATGTTTCTTATCAGGAAACTTGGGCGATTGAGCAACAAGAGTCAATGTACAATGTCATTGCGGATTATTTAAAACGATCCTTAAACATGAGGTATTTTAAATACCACTCAGAAAGGAATATAACCTAACAATTAAGAAATATGTTAGCATAATTGTTTTCGATGATCTTAGGTGCATTTTCGAAGGACATAAATACAGCTTTCTTAAATATATACTGCTCCAGATTTTTTCAACGTACGTAAAACCAAAATCAGAAAAAAATTTAGACGTTTGATTTTAATCCTCTCATTTAGAATGCTAATGTTATCATTCAAGTCTTACCAAGCTCATTTTTCTACGGTCAAGAGAAATATTTCAGTCCGTCTCCAGTGTTTGGAAGAGCCAGCTTGATTATCGTGTCTGGTCCCCCAAAGAAAGTCTTGACCACTACCTTTGACTTCTTAAATATGGACACTAATGTAAATTTTGCTCTATTACAACACCTAAATCATTTAATTACATTCGTGTGTAAATTAGGTGCTAATTTTAATGGGGTCAACCTTGGTTCTTCTGTCACTTTTGCTCGTCGTTCACTCCTACGTAACCAACAAATACAAATCGTTGCCCACCAAGAGAGTTGTCAGGAAAATGGCCCAAGAAACCCTAGAAAATGTCTGGGACAACGCGTCGCTCTTCTGTATCGAACGTAAGTAATTACTGATTAGCAGAGACAGATGGCTGGCACTTTAGTGAAACATAATTTTGTTTCCTTCAGCGATTCTCTCCGTTTTGCCCCATATTACTTGTCATTTAATCGCTTCGTCGTGGCTGATCGGAGTGACTTTCATTCTGTTCTTCTTGGGTTGTTTCTTGCGGACGGAGTTCTCGATGGAAAGCTACAATTACATCGACACCCTCTCGGACTTAATCAACTCGGGAATTGCACCAACAATCGTAAAAGAAAGCGAAACTCTCGATTATCTGAACTATTTGGTAATTAATCGTTTCTGTGGTAAGTCCTCCATTACTCTGATGTCATTGGTGCCCATCTATAGGCAGCCCAGGACCCAGTAGTCAAGGTATGGCTTGACGCGCAGGATGAGGAGAAACTGTTGACGCCTAACTTTTAATATTTGGATCTTGATGGATACAAACCGATTCTTTCCGGGGAAAAAGCTCTCATAATAGTCGATTTTGCTCTGACTTGGATGATGGGAGAAATTCTTATAAGAGATCCCGAGTTTAAAAGGTTCTTCTATGAAAGCCAAGGTCTATACTTTTCGCTACAAGCAATAAACTTCGACTTCATGCACTACATTTTCAACACATCTTGGTTGAGAAAAAGTCCGCAATTTCACGAAAACCTCCAACTGAGGTCCGTACAAGTTTTATCGCAGAATTGTTAACGAGCTTTGACGACTGCTTTTATTACCTCTCCGAGTGACGTATGTCACGGAGAGGTTCTGTAACGATCGTGTGTGTCTGTTTGTTTGTTTGTTTGTGTGTCTGTTGTTACACCCACGTGACCGCGTTCGCAGTTTCCAAATCGGAGCAAACGTGTTCGCCATTTCCGAACTGCTTTCACAGTCACGGAAATGGCTCCTCTACTTGAGTTCTCACACCACCATCTTCTGGTCTTTGTCCATCCCACACGCACACCAGTCTGTACTTACTGGCTTCTAATCACCACCATCTTCTGGTCTTTGTCCATCCCACTTGGACACCAGTCTGTACATTCTGGCTTCTAAACACCACCATCTACTGGTCTTCCGTCTATTCCACATAGACACCAATCTGTCTCATTGGCTTCTACTCCATTATCATCGTTTGATTTTAGGATATACGCGGCGATCAGCTAGGGTTATGAGAAACGTCTAGCCTCCCTAAGGTGGGATCGCCACCAAAGGTTTTCGCAATTGCGCTTTTTCCTTACTATTGTAATGGAAACGAATCGTATATATACCCCAAAATTTGAAAAAAGCGGGCAAGAGGGGTACCCTTCACTTTAAACGTCAATATTAGCAACGTTTGAGATGATAATAGGTATAACTTTATTTTAAACGATTTAACTATTATTAATGTTAATTATTGAAGATTAAAATAATTAAAAATTATTACATTTATTTAAATATTAAAGATAATCTTGTTTCTCAACTCAAAATTAATACGGAAAGAGTTAAAAAGCAGTCTATGTTTTTGTCTGTGTGTGTCCGTCCATTGTTACACTAGTGCGTCGCGTTAGCAGTTAGCCTTGTGTTGATGTGTTAAGAAATCATACAGAACCTTAATATTCCCTTTTTCCATAATATAAAGTGAATATGTGGAAGTATTTTTCGTAACTATGATGCATTTAGTACTTTTGTAGCATTAAAGCTCTGTTTTATTTTGATATTCCAAAGATTTTTTTTAATATTGTTATTTGAAATGGCTGTTTATATATTACTTAAGCTATACTACATCTGTATATACAATAATCCTTGGTTGAGTGATTTCATGAAGAAAACTAAGATCTAGACTCCGGCGGGTATATTAAGTATCATCCGTAATAGGCTTAGTGAAACAAAGAGTAAATAATTGAGGCCTGAGGTGAAGTAAGCTTTGGGCTTTGATTTTCGTGTCTGAAATGAAGAGACATCAACGGTTCAGAGTGAGCCGAAAGTTAAATACACTATTAAATAATCAGGTTAAGATTTTAAAATAGAAGAAAAGATCATCGTGGCAATTAGAATAGTAAAAGGGCTAATGGTAAACGGGTAGTAGCTACAGACTTTTTATTCTCTTTATGGTATGCATTGACTATTAGTGCGTCTAGCTACAATTTAGCTTTAGTGTTATTTAACGTTAACATTCATGTTGGCAAACTAAGAATATTGTTGAGGTGAGACGAGACGATAGTGTTTACACTGCAAACCAGTTGTGAATGTAGCTATCAGAATATACGGTAAACAGCTGAAGCGTAGACTTCATTTCCTGATCTTTTCCCCATTGACTGATTTCCATGTGTCCAAGATTTATCCTTATTGGATGTAAAATGTCGTCTGCTTTACTGTATTATTCACTATGCTTGGAATACTGCTTCAATATTTCGTAAACTTTTACTTCAAAAAAGAGAAATAATTCCATATCTAGGTAAATAAGTTTGTAGTAGTAGACCTCTTGACTCGGAGAGGTAATATTTTGGTTTTCCCAACTTGTTACAGTCTGGAACCGTTTTTTGAAACGCAAGTTTTCAATTATCGGGATTTCGAAAAGAATTACCTAATTGAACAGATCACTTGGAAGAGACCGTTGAAAAGCACGACTGATTTGGACCTGAGTAGCGTCTTCGTTCCTTTGTACATGCTTTTCGTGATGTTGTCAGGAACATTAGCTGCCGTCTTCACCGAAATAATCTTCAACCACTTTGCTTAAACACTATCTGAAAACACAATGTCACGACACGAAAGCGAATTTTTCAGAAACACAAACATTTTTCTACCAGGAAAATGTTACGTCATTTTAAATTTACTCATACTGTATATAGGGAAATTACGCACTTAAAATAAATACAGATAATAGTCGATTGTGAACAATGTTAGCATATCAATTAAGATTAAATTAATTGTTTAGTAGAAAAATAAACTGACAAATACATGAGAGTTTTCGTTTCATACACAATACTCCGTTCCAAATATTCCCAAGATTTCTTTCCCCCACTTTCCCTGCAAAAAATTTAAAACTAGGGCTTTCATAGAGCCGGGCTGCCAGAGCAGCCAGACGTTCAGTGTGAATAAACTTACAAAACCAATCTATCTGGTTTGTGCACTGAACGTATTTCGACTTGTAGCCGAGTAAGCCGACTAGCCGTTAGTATTTGAAACCCGACTAGCTAGCGAAGCCAATCCAGCTAGATAACAGCTGAGAATCCTGAGACAAAGATATTAAGTTAACCAAGATTATGGAAGTTGATGATGTTTTGAAACCATGTGGTAATACTCCTAAGCGGCCTAGCTTGACAGGGAATAGCCCTAATTAAAATAGAATTAAAAGGTAAATAAAGGTTTTTTCTAATCGTTATTCGATATTCCACTACTGCATAGCGTTATAGTTTAAGAGAAATGCTCCTTTTCGGAAAAAACTATTCGAAAAATTTGTACCTGATTATGATGAAGACTCGAAAATACAAAAGAAGGCAACTAATAAAAGAAGAGTTACAGGGGTTCCTATCAAAGATTTCCCAACGGGACCATGGACAAAACAATTAAAGTCACTACCATCAGGGTTCAACATCAGCCAAGTAGTCAGTTTCTTCACCAAAAACAAGGCGAATAAGCATCTGGAAGATGGAAACAGAATGCAAAAAGCTAAAAAGGCCGGAAGTGTATTTATATGTGACCCGGGGAGTGACAAGGCTTATATTTTTGTTAAAAGCATTATTGTTCCATCATTCAAGCTATCGAAAAGGTACGCAGTGCAATTAAAAATAGGAAAAATTAGCGGGGATATTTAAGGTGGTTATTGCGAGTGCCCTTGTGGAAATGGTGGTGTTTGTAAGCACACCTGTGCAGTTTTGTGGTATTTATGCGAAAGCAAACTAGAAAATCACTTGTTCATTCCTCATGATAAATCTTGTACCGAGGTAGCGAAGAAATGGGGATTAAAAAGCGGAAATGCCCATCTTCAAACTAAAATGTTTTCAAATCTAAAATTCACGAAACACAAGCCGAATTATTCAAATGAATCATCTGCATCAATGGTATCAAAACCTCGTCCTAAATACTCCTCACTTCCACTTTTGGACACTGAAGAGAAGCGTAATGAAGATGATAAAGATTTGCAAAATAGAATAAAACGCGTGGCTGATAACATTGGAAAAGGCACAAAAGTTATGTGGCAAGAAATTTTATTTGAAAATGACCATCGTCCAGTACCCGAAGAAGTAAGTGAGGATGAAAATGAACCCGAGGAGATTTTTTTATAGAGTAATGTCAGTGGTTTTTTATGTACTAGATTCCCTATTTAATAAGGGTTCCTTTTTAAAATTAACCAAATAGGCACATATTTTCCAAACTTTATTCAGTTCTTCATGCATGGAGTTTGGGAATACGTACTTAATAATTTTGTTTGTTTTCACCTCCCTAATGACCCTTTCAACATGTATTCTTAAATTAGCGATATCTCTTGTTTTTTAACTTCAGCTTCAGTAAGCTGCGTTCTGTCCTTTAAAAATGGTGGTATATTTAACGTTGCACCAATTTTTTCCAAGTCTTCGGAAATTAAGAACCCTCGGTCAGCCATAACTGAATCTCCAGGTTCCAGTTTTTTATATAATCCACTACTATTGGTGATTTCTTTATCAGACATGCGTCCAGGAGAAAGGTTGGATACAAAACTCACAAAACCATTTGGGGTTATTCCGATCAAAGCTTTAGCGGTGTTGTGGCTTTTATAGGTAGAATAAGTGTCACTCTGGGTGTTGTAATCATGGGGGACTTCAATAAACAGTTCTGTACAATCGATGATAATTCGAGTACTTGGATAAAGGGCACGAAATGGTTCTGGCATATATTTGTCAATGATTCTCCTTGATGGCCATATCGCCATTCGTGGAAGCCTACGATATAAGAGGTCAACCCAAGTAATCCAAATATTACTAACCGTTGAAACACTAATGTGAAAGCGATAAGCTAAATCCTCTTCTAACATTCAAACTTCAATCGGCACAAAACTAAGAATAATTGGTTTTTAAAATCTAGAGCCATGGGCCTACCTGGGGAAGACTCATTTCTAGGCGTTTTCCTGATATTCTGGTTTGAATTTACGTAAACATTTAAAGTAGGTAAATCAGGTTCTATATACTCGTAAAGCTCTAAGAAGTCCTGTTTAGATCTAAAGCCAGTATAAAATTCTAATTTCTTGTCATCCATGCCGATATTTTGGAAATTAAACGCCTTTGTTAAGTGGTTTTGCGATTTTTCTTCTGCTAAACGCAGCTTCTCCTTTAATTTGGCGTTTTCCTCAAAAATTGTAGCCATTTTTGATTGAAGAACGGAAATTTGCAATTTCAGCTTGGCTTCATTTTCTCTCAATGATAAAATTTCACTGACTTGTGTTTGACAATAGCTGTGATCTAGTAATGAAAGGGTTTATAATTTTACCTTTGTAGTTCTTTTAATAATTAGTGAGCCTCATTACCTTTAAAATCTTTCGGCATTTGTGTAATTTCTTTGGCATCAAATGTTTTATTATGTCTATTAGTATTTTCACGGGTGAATTGTACAGTTTCGTAAGCTGCGGCTTCTGGAAGTTGACCCTCCTCGAGAATGTTAGGGGGTTTAGTTGCATCATTTGGAAATATAAATTTGCCCATGTAGATAGGGTAAAGATCTTCTTTCCTTTTTTTACCATCTTTGCGAAAATGCGCGCCACAAACAACATTGTTCTTATATGGATACCAAAGAGACTGAGACTGAGACCGAGGCCTAGCAAAAATTTGGCTCATAAAGAAGCGGATTCTTCGGATCCATTCTTCGCGAACATATTCTTCCCTCGGAAATATATGAAACGAAATACCCTTGCTGTTCCTCGTGTTGTTTTTACAGGTTGGAATACAACATGTATTTCCACCCTTCCAAAAAGAGACGCACTTATGCATTATTTTCAACGACTTTAATTCAAAAAATATTTAGCCGACTAGCCGAAACCCGAAGGAGAATGGAGAAGGCCCTAGCCGCAAAGCCGATAGAGGATAAACGCGGTGCAATTTACAGTGTTGCCAATCTACGCATTTTCAAAAACCACAAAATAGTGAACTGTTGCTTGTCCACGTAAGATAAATATGCTTAGTCTTTGTCAACTGTTACGGTTTTCCTACCCCCATTTATGGAACGGAGTATTTCAAGAAACCTGTTGATAGAACAATTTGCGTAGTTCGGCAAAATCACATTTATAGTTTCACGTTAGAACATGAAAAATGTAGCACAAACTGTATTTGAATTTGGTGGACACAAATAAAACACGAATTTTCAAATCCGAAACATTATCGTTCATTTAAACAAATATTATAGGGCGGCCATAGAGAATCCAATTAAATGTTTAATTAAAAAAAGATAATGTTTTCACTTAAGTGAAGTTACATCTATAAAATTAATTGATTTAAGTCCAAAGATTAAATTGTCAATACCAAAGACTAAATTTTAAAATATTAAACATGGTCCGTTCTTTTGGAAAATTGATAAAAAGCCTTAAGTCACTAATTTCAAAGCACTGCATTGCCCTACGAAACTGAAAATTTTCAAACTAAACAAACGAATCGTTTACATTCTAATTACTAATTAAACCAGTAAAATAATTCACCGACGTGATCGTAAGATGATTTAGTGTAGTCTGAATAGACCTTGAAACCTGACCTACAATACTTTCCACAAAACAATCGAACGACAATAGTCGTCTAATTGGAAAACCAGCCAACCGTAATGTTTTTCCCATGATAAACAACAGTAGAAATTATTACCGTAGTAAATTTTATTAGTTTTCGTTCAATTCATACTATCCAACTTTTCAAATATTGGTTTATTAGATTAGAAATAATATTGACCAGATCCTCTGAGGCGTCGAAAAAAAGAAATTATCGAAAATAAATAATCATTTATATCACGTCAAGCTTCATGATATTTCTTCTAAATATTCATCATTTTCATTTCTGTTACAGTTCAAATCGCAGAAGCGAGTGTGTTTTTGACAACAAGAAGAGCAGTTTAGGGTGGTGCTATCGAGGCATTACCCAAACTCTGTACTCAAAGGCAAGTACAAAGTTTTCTTATAAATAATTATGTCTTCAAGACGAGGCTTGCTACTTTTGTCTGCAATCTTCAAATTCGTGCTAGGATTTAATTGGACGGCAAAAATGGCGCAAACTGAATTTGAATTTATGGGAAATGATCGATACTTCAAATACAAGTATTTAGAAATTTCATTTTCAAATCTCAATTGTCACCGTTGATTTTTAAAATTACTCATTATATAGGTACGCCCAAGAGACTTCAATAAATGAAACGACACTGGAAGTGAGGTTATAGACATTTCTTTTCCCGGAGGGCAATTAAACTTAGATACTTATTGTCAGGAATCTTGGGAGCATGAGAGTCACGCGTCATATTACATATAGATCCCGAAAACCGTAGGATATAGGGAACCAGTGTACTAAATAATAGTGAAGACTGTTGAAAAGAGCAGACGTTATTTCAAAAAGGAGATATTTTTTTAACTTTATACCCGCAATAAGGCCGTCTTTAAGATATATGGAATCAGTGTACGAAATGTTAGTGAAATCGGTTAATTCATCTGGACTTTTTTCTACCAAGAAGATATTTTAGATATGTCAGGACTTTGACATGTAGATAAGTAAAGGTTGAGACTGCTTGATAATCAAAGTCCAGCCAAAATTGTATTTACAGCGGCGTTACTCTTAAGTAGTAGGCACACAGTTGGAAACATTTTTCAATCCGCGGCCTTGAAAAATGAAAAAAAAAAGGAATTCCTTTGTGAAATAACCTCCTCGTGTTTCAACTGATTTCACTTATATTTAGCATACTGTTTCGCTTTATTTGGATTCGATTTGGCACCATTCTTTAAAATGGCCACAGGTTAACCCCGGTTGCCTTTGCTACTATTAAAATAATCTGCTGTTTTTCTTGTTTTTTGTTTAAATCGTCTGTTTATTTTATTGGATTGTCGAGTTTTTCACTTGAACTTATATTATGAGAAAATGTGCTTTTTCAGAAATAATATTCAGATTTCTACAAAGATTACGAAAGAAGAGGGGTTGATGTAAGAGTAACCTGTCGTTTGCTAAACACATGACCAAGACAGTATAGAGCGGTGGCTATAAAAGCCTGGGATCCGCTGGGATCCAGGGGAGTGTTTACAAGTAATCAAGTGAGGTCGGCGGCAAGATTACTCTAGAAAAATACACTATTAGGTTGGAGCATTCCCGCTTCTTTAAAAACAGCAAAATCCTGGTTTTACGAAGGGGGGGGGGTGGATAGACTTTATTTCCCGATTTATGACGTCAAACGTGGGCAAGCAACAAGAGTCGCGTTCTCTCTCTCTCCCCGAGTCCCCGGAGCTGAAGCTTTATTTTTCGTTTGGATGATTTGATTTTGAAAGCGGTTGAAGCGGGCCTTAGCGAAGTTGCCGACAAGACAAGGCCCGCCATTTGTGTATGGTTTTTTTAGTTTCTCAGCGGTAAGTTGATTTTATGTTTCAAGTATACCATTATTAAAATAGTTCAGTCGATATTTAAACAAACTAAGGTTATCGAGAATGTTTATAATCCGAAGGGGGGGGGGGTTATAATGTACTCTGCTGATAGGGTAGACAAAACGGGAATTTAAATGAGCGGCTAAATGTGCGACTGTTTTTTTATTATCGAGTTAAATCAACTGAATAAATTTCCCCCTTTTTTAAATTTGTATGTTTTACTCAAATATATTGCACCAATTTCTAAATAATTGCTAGTTAGCTTGTTTATTGCCACCTTTTCCAAAATATTGTTATTTTAGTTTCTATCTATCCTAAAAAGAGGCGCACTTTTAGCTACTCGTGAATTTAATGCACGATCAAGTAAACGCAAACAGTTTATGTTATTTTTTTTCGATAATATCAGGTAATATAGTAATTCAATTAATTAATTTATTTATTTTTGCAAAGGTGACTGTGATAAAACTATTATTATGCCTGGAATGTGCTGCTGCGTGCCAGGATGTAAAAATGGAATTGCAAAAACGAAAAGTAAAGGCGTATCTTATCATTGTTTTCCAAAGGATGAAAATTTTCAAAATCTTTGGCTCCAAAAATGTTCGTGTTCAGTTTCAAATTTCAAAACTCAAAGAATCTGTTCAGATCATTTCACTGCCGATGATTATGAAGACAATAGGCTTAAAGCTGAACTTCTCAAAATTAAAACCCGCAAGTATTTAAAGAAAACAGCGGTTCCTAGTCAAAATATGCCAGAATGTCAATCCATAATGGAAACAAATTCAGTTTTTTAGATAGATTATGAGGCGAAAAAAATTATGCCGTAAAAAGTTTTCCCGGAAATGATTAGTTAAAAAGTTATCGCCGGAAATGATTAGTTAAAAAGTTATCGCAAAAAGAAAATTGGCATATATTAGCGTATATGTGGAGGGTCCCGGTGAAGCCGGGAGCCGATAAAATGTGTACCGCGCATGCGCCCTTGTATACAAAAACTAGAGACACGATATGGATGAGCCAGGCTCTTCCCACAGGCAGTAAATTTCGTTTTTTAAATCATTTAAAATTTTGGTTAAATTAATTGTTTAAATAAAATTTGATTAACAATCCTACATTACAATAGGACAGGTTAGGTTAGGTTTAGTTTGGTTTGGTTTGGTTTGGTTAGGTTAGGTTTGGTTAGGTTAGGTTAGGTTACAGAAACTTTTACTGCTCATTACACGTTTCAATTGGGCGCCTTTTCCAAAATTTTCTTTTTGCTATAACGTTTTTCCTATTCATTACCAAAAAAAAAAATAAATAAAACCACGCTAAAACCTGCAGTGCTCGGCGTAATATTTATCTCTTGCTTTTGTATACAAGCGCGCATGCGCGGTACACGTTTTATCGGCTCCCGGCATCGCCGGGACCCTCCACATACGCTAATATATGCCAATTTTCTTTTTGGTATAACTTTTTAACTAATCATTTCCGGTAAAACATTTTTACGGCATAATTTTTTTCACCTCATAATCTATCAAAAAAACCAAACCAGAAAAAAATCCGAGAGGTGGGTCCTATTCTTGGAAATTCCCCAAAACTCTGTCACGCAACCAATTCCAACCAATAACTGAGCAATTCCACTCATTTTGTAATATAAATACTTTAAATAGCCAAACTAAAGTAAAGAACAATCAATCCAGTCGTATTAGAATTCCTAGTTTTACTGAAACTAATGAAGATGCTAATATTATCACGACCAAAGAAGTTCCTAATGTTATCACGACCAAAGAAGTTCCTAATGTTATCACGACCAAAGAAGTTCCTAATGTTATCACGACCAAAGAAGTTCCTAATGTTATCACGACCATGAAGTTCCTAATGTTATCACGACCAAAGAAGTTCCTAATATTATCACGACCAAAGAAGTTCCTAATGTTACCACGACCAAAGAAGTTCCTAATGTTATCACGACCAAAGAAGTTACTAAAAGTTTCACAACCAAAGAAGTTACTAAAAGTTTCACTACCAACACAGTTCCTAATGTTATCACGACCAAAGAAGTTCCTAATGTTATCACAACGAAAGAAGTTACTAAAAGTTTTACTACCAACACAGTTCCTAATGTTATCACGACCAAAGAAGTTCCTAATGTTATCACGACCAAAGAAGTTCCTAATGTTATCACGACCAAAGAAGTTCCTAATGTTATCACGACCATGAAGTTCCTAATGTTATCACGACCAAAGAAGTTCCTAATATTATCACGACCAAAGAAGTTCCTAATGTTACCACGACCAAAGAAGTTCCTAATGTTATCACGACCAAAGAAGTTACTAAAAGTTTCACAACCAAAGAAGTTACTAAAAGTTTCACTACCAACACAGTTCCTAATGTTATCACGACCAAAGAAGTTCCTAATGTTATCACAACGAAAGAAGTTACTAAAAGTTTTACTACCAACACAGTTCCTAATGTTATCACGACCAAAGAAGTTCCTAATGTTATCACGACCAAAGAAGTTCCTAATGTTATCACGACCAAAGAAGTTCCTAATGTTATCACGACCATGAAGTTCCTAATGTTATCACGACCAAAGAAGTTCCTAATATTATCACGACCAAAGAAGTTCCTAATGTTACCACGACCAAAGAAGTTCCTAATGTTATCACGACCAAAGAAGTTACTAAAAGTTTCAAAACCAAAGAAGTTACTAAAAGTTTCACTACCAACACAGTTCCTAATGTTATCACGACCAAAGAAGTTCCTAATGTTATCACAACGAAAGAAGTTACTAAAAGTTTTACTACCAACACAGTTCCTAATGTTATCACGACCAAAGAAGTTATTAGTATCACTACCAACACAGTTCCTAATGTTATCACGACCAAAGAAGTTCCTAATATTGTCATCACCAACACAGTTCCTAGTAGTAACATAGAGAATGAATTTTCTGATATTTTGAATTGGAACCAAGGTTTTGGTGCTTTGAATAATGATAAATCTATGCTTACTTGTAAACCTAACAACTCACATATCAATGATTCTGAGTTATCGTCTAACTTGAACAGTTTGATCCCCGATACTCATTTATTCAGTCTAAATAACCTGAAGAACTTAACAAGTGATACAAGTTTTTATTCAAACCTGAATAATTTAACAAGTGATGCAAATTTTTCTTCAAACCTAAATAACTCAAAATATGATGCAAGTTTTTCTTCAAACCTGAATAACTCAAAAGATGATGCGAGTTTTTCTTCAAACCTGAATAACTCAAAAGATGCGAGTTTTTCTTCGAACCTGAATAACTCCAGAGATGATGCTAGTTTTTCTTCAAACCTGAATAACTCCAGAGATGATGCTAGTTTTTCTTCAAACCTGAATAACTCAAGAGATGATGCAAGTTTTTCTTCATACCTAAATAACTCAAGAGATGATACAAGTATATTTTCAAGCGTGAACACGTCAACGGCTGATACGAGTATCTCTTCAACCGTTAACACCTCAACGGCTGATACAAGTTTATCTGCAAACCCAAGTAACTCTGCTATCAATAAGAAACCGACTGATAATGAATTAGAGACCTTTAACACAACAGCAAGGTGGAAGCAAATGGAGCTCAATCTCAAGGAAGCATTAGAAAAACAGCAAAAACTTGGAACTCGTTGCAAAGCATATGAAAAGTCTTATAGCCGTTTAAAAAAGCAGCTTATCAAATCTAAGAACAAAAACTCTGTTTTAACAACCCGTACAGCAATTCAAAGAATTTCCAGCGCTAATTTGAAAAAAGATGTGAAACGACTTAACAAAGAAAAATCAAAATTCGAAAATCTCTGTCACCAAAGCCAATCTATTTTACACCGAATTTTCTCCAAGAGTCAAATAAAGATGCTAAGTGGGAAGAAAAAAGTCTACTGGAGTAACGAAGATTTAGCTAACGCGTTCACTCTTCGTTACCTTAGTAAAAGAGCGTATATATACATTAGAGAAAAAAGAGGTATACCATTGCCACATTTAGCAACGCTAAAAAGATACGCTTCAAAATTGGATCTCAGTAGTGGTATCCTCACTGACCTGATAACCTTTGATGAAGTCAAAATACGTTCAGTTTTTGAATATGATTCCAGGCACGATCAGATATTGGGTAGATATAACCAACTTCAAGTAATTATGGCTAGAAGTCTTTTTTCAACATGGAAGCAACCCATTTATTTGGGGTTCGATCAAAAAATGACAAAAGCAATACTATTTGAAGTTATAACTGAACTATATAAAGCAGGTTTTAATGTTGTTGCTTGCGTTAATGATATGGGGGGCGGGAACATTAGTTTGTGGAACTCCCTCGGGATCTCATTGCATAAGACATGGTTTCAAAATCCAGCTAGTCCTAACGATACAATTTTTATATTTGCTGATGCACCGCATCTGCTGAAATTAATTAGAAATTGGTTAATTGATACTGGGTTCCTTATTGACCAGAGAAATATTGACATTGAGCCAGTTATTGCTCTTTTGAGATTCATGTCCAAAGCTTACTAAACATAACGTTGATTGTCTTAAAACAGAAAGGCAAAATGTAAGAGCCGCAGCTGAGCTGCTGTCTCACTCTGTTTCCGCAGCTATAAGAAAACTAGGAAATTCCAAAAAACTACAGTCTTATTTAGATCTGGCTAATTTCATTGACACAGTCGATTGCTGGTTTGATATTTTCAACAGTTACAAGAAAACCGACAAAAAAGAAATGAAATGCGGCTATGGAATACACATTCTAAAGCAGTCAAAAGCTTTAGAGAAAATGATGAAAATGGTAAACTCAATGAGATGTGTTGGCTAGTCCCAAAACACCCTTCAAATGTTCCAAAAAGGAATAATTATATCTATAAATTCCTTAATCAACCTTTATCATGAATTAAGAAGAAAATACGACATCAAATATTTGTTCACCCACCGTTTGAACCAAGATTGCTTGGAAAATTTTTTCTCACAGTTGAGAACCCGTGGAGGTCTCGATGACCACCCAACGCCTTTGAATCCTATTTACAGAGTGCGAATGATAATGTTGGGAAAAAATCCAGGGGTTGTTCAAGGGAACTCTAACACGGTTTCTCAAGGAGCGGAAGAATATTTCATTACAGATATTTTAAAAAATGCTTTTGACGATAAAGATCTTAATGAAATAAACGAAGACTGGGAAGTTGCCAGTGAAATTGATGTTCTTAAAACAAGTGAAAATGAGAACTTAAACCCTTGCGCATCACCCCCCAAAAAGAGTATTAAATTGGGTTGCTTACAATCATCAAAACCAAAAGAAATTGGAGAGTTCGAAGAAGGGGAATGGAATATCTATCTGGTTGGGTACACACTAAGAAAAAAGCGTTCAATGGCTATTCAGTCTTGAACGCAATTGTTCATTCTTGAACAATTTGGAAATATTAGGCGTTCAATCGTGAAAGGTGTGCTGGATTATCCAAGATGACATTGAAGATGTTCAATCTTCTCAGTTTGCCTAATACCTTATGAGGTTTATTTACAAAATGTTCATTAAAAATACAATAATATCCGATAATATCTCAACCATTTACTGTAACAGGCATATTTACCCTAAATTAAATATAAATTGGTCTTAACAAACATCACTTTACAATAATATCAAATTAAATGTCACGGATTATTGCCTATTTCACCTTTCCCTTATATTTACATAAAACTGCAAATCGTTCGAAAGTTGAATTCTTTGCAACGCCATTACTATCGGAGAATAATGACAATGTTCACATTCGTTAACTCCAGTCCTCGGAGGCTGTTTACCACTTTTCGTGAACCGCCCGAGGTGCGGGAGTTCGATCTAATCGAATCTCCCCATTTTGATTTCGGTCAAATGGATATCTGGTCCATTGGAAAAGAATCAACACAAATATCGAAGGTTGGCTTTATAAGAAATATACTGGTCCGCTAAGTTATTCAAAACTTCCGCTTAATTATGCCTATTTATCACTAAATTCATTCAAAACTCCCACTGTAAGCTTTCCAAATTGTCATTTCTACCATTCAAAATTGTCATTTCTACCATTCAAAATTGACACATTAGATGTGCCAAATTTTCAACTATACTGTTCAATTTTGCATCTTTAAGAAAAAATCCTACCGCACACAGTGTTCAACAATGAGCATGAAAGTGCTCAACCTAGCACACTGTTTTGGTGTTCAATTTTGGTACCTCTATTTACTGTTCAAAATTGAACGCAAAAGTGTGCTACCAGTGTGTTGAGACTTTGCACAATTATTTGTTCAGGTTGGAACAAATATTTCTTAGAGTGTAGTTAGGAAATACTATGAGAAATATCCCGATTTAGATCTGAAATGCGAAAGTAATTTTACATTTGAGCACAATTACAGTTTACCATCATGGGTTTCGCAACTGTCTCTTAACCACTTAGTGAAACAGAGTACGGAATTTTTAAATGAAGCTAAGATCTATGAATCTTTTTTTCTTGTGGCCCACGAAAATGAAATGGTTAATAAGGGTTTAAGTGATGAAAGCGGAATAGTTCAATCTGTTGTTGAGAAAATCTTGAGAGATGGAGCGTGTTTATATCCCTCTGATGTTATTCATTCATTTATACGAATGAGAACTATCATAAGGATGAACTATTTAAATCAATTACACCACGAAGAATTAAAAGAAAAAAATAGAGCAAGAGCTAAAAAATTAAAAAATTATTAACATGAGCTATTTTTCTTATTTTGAAAAACGGGTAAAACATAAGTTGATAGAAATGGTAAATTACTGTGATTATTTTTCATTTGCATAAGCTACAGTTTAAAATTGATAAAAATCTATGTGATGTTCAAAATTGATAAAAATCTATGTGATGATTATAAATTTTTCGTTAAATTGTTAAACGTTTCTATTTTAAGGAAAAGACTAATTTTAATTTGTTTAAAATTAATAAATAAGCGATTAGTGATACTTGGAACATTCATCTTCCATCTTTAAGAAAAATACCTTATTTTTGAATAAAAGCAGGGGACACAGCGGTCCTATTATTCCCTTAAACCCTATATTTTTTAACAAGAACTAAATTATCCTTCAATTTCATGAACGGTCCTATAATACCCTGTATTTTTGACATAGTCAATGTTTTCGTATAGTTTTGAATAAAATTTTATCGAGATCACATCTGACTAGAAAACGAAATTTCTATATATTGTATTTTAATTAAGTTCCTCTTTTGAAAGTAAACTACAATTTATATTTTTTTTGGAGATTTTTCTACGTAGTTTAAGCCAAAATAGTATTATATTTGAGAATTTTTATTCCTATATTGACCTGTAAAAACACATTTTTCTCCTATAAAATCCTATTTTTTCTATAAGGATTTTTTTTGACTGAGATCCCTGTAAAAGATAGTCCTTCACAATTTCTTCTTCTTAGCTATACAGTGAGAATGATGTTCCTTAATCCGTATACACACGTTTTATTTAAATCCGTATTAAATTTAGTGCCATCATATTATGAAGAATAGTGTGTATTTTTCTCGACAAACCTCGACTATGAAGAACTAAACCAGTATTTTCTTATTAAGCATCTGACAGACATGTTCTTGTAAAAATAAGCCTTCCAAAAAATGCGAGTCTATACGAACTTGGCCCACGTTTGACGTCACTTCCATGGAAAAAATTTCTCTCCAGGCACGATCAAAAAATCTCAAAAACTCGTTCTTAGCATGCGCC
Organism: Phalangium opilio; assembly: GCA_019434445.1. Classification (NCBI taxonomy): domain Eukaryota; kingdom Metazoa; phylum Arthropoda; class Arachnida; order Opiliones; family Phalangiidae; genus Phalangium; species Phalangium opilio. The sequence continues at coordinate 142,176 of JAEQBA010002132.1, forward strand.
CCCCTTGGACTACAGCGGCATACGCTTTTTCTGAGGCATCGCAGAATCCCTGAAGCCCAATCTCTTGAGAATGACGTTGCGACATATGGCGTTGAATAGCGAGGTTTTTTAATCAGGGTTGCCATATTTCGCGCGCCGAATTATCGTACGAGGATTTGATTTGGATCGTATTTTAACAAGATGGCCCCGGCCATATTAACGTTTTGCGCTGGCTAGCTAAAGTTATTGTAAGGTGACCCCGGCCTATATATATACTGGTTATTTTTCTCTTTTAAATATCAAATATCATTCCAATTAAGAATAAAAATAATCTAGCATGATTTTGTGTTACAGATTAATGAAACAAATAAACTTCTGCCCCATGAACTGGAACCATTTTGTTGATATATATTTTTTTTATTTAATTTAATTTTTTAATTTTGTAATTGTGCTTCAAAAAATATTGAACATGATATTTTTATTGCACACCTAATATTTGTGGGATAATAGATGTGTTTGGGTACAAAAATTAGTCATTGATTGCACGCCTATAGCAAATGCAACAAGCGCTAAGACTTAGCCCCGAGTTATTTTGTCTTGAAGCTTGAAGCGATAAAAATAAAGTAATTTGCATTAGCCCTACCGAAAAACGCTAGATGTGACACGTAAACGGATGGTGGAGAGAAAACAATACTGGAATAAAAGGCAGGCCCAATAGATATAACCGCCAAAAGCAATCTCATTCCTTTTCTGTTAATGACGTACTAAACTTTTGCGAATTAATCAGAAGCCGAAAACGAAAGACGTTACAAAAAACTCATAAAATTTGAGGAAAAAAAATTTATTTAAAAACTATTGCGTAAAAGCATTTATCTTTTTTGCTTTTAAGCAATTTAAGAATTAAAAATGGGGTAGAAGGGATGCCCAGCCTGCCAGCCAAGGTCGAACCTATACTTTTGCAGAACATCTAAAACGCGCGAAAGTAAAAACTTGGATAAACGAAGGAAATTTATTCTCACGCTTAAGGTACCTTCGCAAACGAGCGTAATCGGCTGTACAGAAGCTTAAACTGATGGAACACTTTCTGCTTTCAAGTTCAGCTTTGTGCTTCAGAATCGGAAATCCGTTTCTGATTGTTTTCTACAATTATCGCATCGGCGCACTTAATTATTTCCAAGGATAGAAGCAATGAAGAAACACGATCCTGGGTACTTTCGCAATCACGCAAGGATGTGTCCCATACTATTTGACAAGCTTTTAGCAATGGTTCAGAACTCATTGAAAAAGTATCCCACATCACGGGAACCCATACCTCCTGCGCACAGATTGGCAATAACATTAAGGTGCAATTACTATACTATGTTTGTCGTTGTAGAGATTCCGGTCCAACTTTCATCTACAGCTTGGTTATCTTTGAGCTTTTTATCAATTTTATTCCATATACTATACTTAGAAATTGTCTAACGACCTCGATTAATTTCTTCCCCATTTTTCCACCACCCATGGCAGAAAAATAGCTCTACTAACTAAATATAGACTAAATTGAAGAATTAACAGAACGACAAGATAATAAAATGACGTAAATCGGATGTGGGTTTCCTAAATTTACTCTTAATTGGTCAAAATATATCACGTGGCCCCAAGAGGAAACTGGAATACCTAATTGAACAGCAGGAATACATAGATTTACTATTTGGAATCTTTAAGAGGCCATTTTGTGGGCCTGGGTGCTTGACTGAAAGGGGAAGGCTTAGGGTTCAAGGGGAGGTAAACGTCATCGTTTCTCGAAATTATTATAGCATTCGTTTTCAATACTGAATTTCGAGCTACACTAACTTCTAAATCGTAGACTTTAGTTACAGTTAGAGAAATTTCAGCTTCAAAAATGTCGTTAACTTCAAACTGTTACAAGTTCTCGCACTCCCTGACCATTTCCGAGCCGAAACTGATGCAGACGACAGTTTAAAAGGTCATGGTCTCGATCTGTCCGACACATTCGCATAACCAATGAGACGCGAGGAAGGAGGAGCAGGCGGTTTAAACGTTTATGGCGCTTCCCCTCAAAGTCAATCAGATATTTGTATGGGGTCCATGGCCTCTTTAAGATTTTAAGTAGTAAATCTATGTATTCATGGAAACAGATATGAGCTGAAAATGGGATTCAGCGCCTGCTTGCACAAACGTTTAAACTAATCCGCGTTATTCTAGTCTGCGAAAGGCCACGCTGAAACTGACAATTTTAAACTGCTTCAGCTTCAGCTATCTGTTTTCACTTTACGCTCGTTTGCGAAGTTACCTTTAGCTTATTCGGTACGGCAGCTTATTCGATATATGTGTTCGAGCTTTGGTTTTCACCACACGCAAACCTTGGTCTCCATGTTGGAGTGACTTTGTGGTAATATATAACGTAGTTTTAAGCGTGCTGACAACATATACGAAAGAAATATTTCGAGACAACAGATGAAAGAAATACTGATATTCAGGATTTAAAATCTCGAGGTAAAAAGGATTCATACCATTTGCACAAGGAGACCAGGAAACCTAGAGCGTAAAATAGCAGACGATTTTGTGTTAGTGGTAGGAATCCTCCATGACTGGAAACTATGAATACCTTAACCAGACGTAGTTTGCACACTATGTGCCCTCTATTGGAGCTAATCAACACTATGGTTAAATTTATTACTTAAATATTATAATTATTTTAAATATAATAATCATATTAGCGACTTATAATTAGTTCACTTTAAATGAGTATGTTTCATTGATTTAAATAACATTTCAAAAATATGTTAGTTAAATAGCGCTTTCATGTAGAAATTTCATATTTCAGTGGATTGAGAGATGAACACGTTGATTTCGTTTGTTGTTAATTGAAATTAGTTTCATTCTGATCATAAATTTCATTTTATATCGTTGAGTTGTTGATTTTATTTTTATAATTATCACATACGTTACTGTTATTAGTAGATGTACCCAGCAAGATTCTTAGCTGAGAGCGGAAAGCGGAAATTCCCAAAATGATTATTTAATTTTGCAAAGAATCTGCTTATTATTGTAGGTCTGTTTCATTGTTTAAATCATCATTTAATCTTTTAAATTTCCGAAACACATAGTGAGCATAGATTCCGTCTCAATTTTGGAAATTGCCAAAACAAAAAGCAAGCAAGGGGATGTCTCAATCTAGTTGTGGTTTTAAAACTTTGACTTCAGGAATGATTAATTCGTTTATCAAATCGTTCCTTTTATTAAGTGTTATTAGTAGGTGAACCAAGCTAGAGCGAAAAAGAGAAATTGCTGAAATGATAGTTTTAAAACGCTGATTCGAGTTTTACAGAAATTACTGAAATGATAATTTAATTCTGCAAAAATCTACCTATAATTTTATGTCAGTTTCATTAAGTGATTATTTAAATTTGATCTTGCCAAAACAAATAGTGAGCAACCATACCTCCGTTCCAGTCTAGCTGATTCGAGTTTTACAGAAATTACTGAAATAATAATTTAATTCTGCGAAAATCTACCTATTATTTAATGTCAGTTTCATAAAGTGATTATTTAATTTTTAACTTGCCAAAACAAATAGTGAGCAACGACACCTCCGTCCCAATCTAGTTATAATTTTAAAACGCTGACTCGGGTTTCATTTTGTTAATACATTTAATTTTTTTCATTAAGTTGTTGATTATTATTATTAAATCAATCTAACGAGATCGCGAGTTCTTACTTGGATAAAACCATCACCATGATAGCCCTAACTTTAAGCAGACGAGTCTTCAGAAACGATATAAACTCTCTCTGCTTAGCGCGCCTTCCGTCGGGGAGAACTTTAATTTATTCTACAGGGCCGGTAGATATGACTTGATACCGTTTTGTAACGTTAAAGTAATATTCACCTGCTTTTGCTAATTTCCTATGGAGATTAACATGGGTTTTTCGTGATCTTTCCCCACCGCTAACTTAAAAACTACAGCAAAGTTACTTTTCTGAATTATCTTAAATTAACAACTAAGTATTCAGGGTGTGCTATCAGCCAGTTTGATCAAAACAATTAAGTCTAAGTATGTTAATTTTAGTTAATTACAGAAGTACGGCTTTGACCATCGTGATTGGACATAATAATTAGCTAGATCTCTTGGAAAACTCAGTGTATTAAGCCTTGCATATGAAAATTTAAACCTTTTTCTAGGACCATTTTTATGGATTTTGAGAAAAATTAAGTTTAAGTGCTAAATTTCCTGTCTTTTTGCAAAGTCTACGCATAAGGGTTTGTTAACAGGTTTCTAAACTGGTGTCACCGGCCAATGATAACAAATACGTACATCATTTTGTTCCTTGAAATTGCTGGTAAATTAATCGATAGATCACACGATCACTAAACCTTGTCAACAAACCAATTAATATTTTTTATTCAGACTCTTCCAATCATTTTTGTTGGGTAACTATTAAATTTTTTATTATTTTTTAGTGCTTATTTTTAAGTTACCTAAGAAAAAATTAAACCATGACCAGTTTATTTATATAATGATTATTTTAACATTGCCCAAGAAAACAATAAGCAATAGTCGGTTTTTAATTCTCACCAGGTGCCAATGATAACTGCTACAAAGATGAATTGTTTGTCAAATTGCTGTTAGAATAAATGATTGATTAAATCACACAATCACAAAACCCTGTCACCAAAAAAACCAGCGCTGTGCTAATTAACTGGCAACTAATTGAATTGGAATTAGACAATAATGACTTAATTAGCAATTAGGCATAGAGGCTAATTAAATCCCTTTACACACTGATAAACAAATAAACCCTGTCAACTCCACTCTTGGACTACGGGACCATCTAGTAACGTTTGTTTAATCGAAACCACACCATTTATTTGCTTTAAAATTCGACAAACTTTCATTGAGTTATGAAGATTGTAGAAATTGATTAACGCGAGTTGATAAAGAAATTGTTTCATTTATTTATATTTGCTTACAGCAATTAATGATACATTCATATTAGTATAAATTGTTTATTTCTGTTAATAGGAGTTAAAGGGATAAGAAAATGTTTTTATGAAATATATTTGTAGCTTCAAACGGGTCAACCATTTTTTAGATAACTGGAAAACTAAATGGTTTTGAATCAAAAAGAATGGAATAAGGAAGGAAAAGTTAGTTTATTTTTTCAAAAGATAAAAAAATGGTTGGGAAATCATTTCCTATGTTCAAGGGGTAATGAAATGACTGGTAAACCTTTTCTTCAGTTAAAGGGATAATATTTATTAAAATAGATTAATTAGAACGAACATTAATTTATTAAAATGGATCAAAAAGAATGGAATAATGATGGGTAAGTTAATTGAATTTTTTAAAAAATAACAACATGGCTGGGAAAATGAGTCTTCAATTCAAGGGATAAAGAAATAAAATAATAATGGAATATTAGTTCATTAAAATAAAATGAATTAAAAAGAATGCAATAATTATGGATGAAAAATTGATTTATTTGGTTAATATATTAATTGTGACAAAAATTGAATGAAAATTAATATGGTGATGATGCTACAAAAAATATAAGAAAAAATAAATTAATTATCTTAAATGAAAATTTTTATTGGAGAATTCAGGATGTAAAAATATTTAAAACTTAAGGCTTTAAAGAGATTAATGAAAAAAACCCGATAGTAACTTCTTTTCCTGTGCCCCAATTTAATAAAAGTGTTAACTTTTTTAAATGTGGCTTAATACTTACAAATATTTACAATGGGGTTTCCATGGGGGTTTCCATATTGGTGGTGGTGGTGGTGGTTGAGTTGGTGGTGGTGGTTGAGTTGGTGGTGGTGGTTGAGTTAGTGGTGGTGGTTGAGTTGGTGGTGGTGGTTGAGTTAGTGGTGGTGGTTGAGTTGGTGGTGGTGGTGGTGGTGGTTGGGTTCGTGTTGTTGTTGTTGTTGGTGGTGGTGGTTACGTTTCCCGGCAACGCGTCGTCTACCATGTAACCGTATATAAGTCAACTATATATGCTTGAGCCTTTAACACCTTTGGCTGATTTGTGTGCGATATACTTTTTTATATTTCAATTTGGTCTTACATGCAGAGATTCTCTGTCCTACAATTTCAGTCTAATATCCCCTTTTCTCTAGATACTTTTATAACATAGAATATCTTTCTACCCCATTGCCAATATTAGAACAAAATTACGCTATGAAAGCCATGGCAATAACAGGCTCTAACTAAGATTGCTTGCATTAGGGCTACCTAGGGATAGCAGGGAACTTCACTGTCTTTTTTATTTTCAGTAGGGAGCTTTCAGATGGGATAGTAGTACGTCACACCCTCTCAATTCTTACCGCTGTTCTGATAGCCATATTGGGTGGTCTCGGCTTCATTCCTGCTTTAAACCCTCCAATATGGCAGCGTAAATTATGTCACGAGACTCAGCTCCAACTGAAAGCTCTCTATAACATTTTATTAAATTTAAAACTAGTTTCCCTAAATGAGACCTTTAACGAAGTGCATAGAAGTTTTTAGATAGCCCTGGGAAAAGCAATCGAAAATATTTTGTACCTCGGTTTTGCGGACATTCCCGCATTATGTGGCCGGCCTTCTTGCATTTGTAGCAAGTCCGGACCCATTGCCACCGTCCGCGACCGCCGCCTCGTCCTCCGCCCCGTCCACGACCGCCGCCCCGTCCGCGACCGCCGCCGTAAAAATAGGCGTTCACAACTTTTATGTTTTTGCCTTCCATTACTAAACCCAAACCGACAAACAAGAAACTTCATTGAATAGTTTACAATCAATTACTTTCTATCTAGTTTAAAGTTAAACAATAAATTTAAACATTATAACTTCAAATTTTATGACTTCAAATTTTATGACTTAGCTTCAAAACCCGTTAATTAATAATTTTAACTATTAGAAATTGTGTTTAAAACATACTTACGAGGTTGATATACGCTAGCTTGCTTTAAATAAAGTAATAGCTTGGGCAGGGGCTTTGGTAACAGTACTTTTAGGCCAGGACAGATAGGCCAAAAAAGGGCTTGACCTAGAACATTTGAACATAAAGATGAAAATTGGTACATGTGTTGTTTTTGACCCAACAAAAAATATACTAAAAGTCCCCTGCTGTAGAGCGCGAGCTTTCGCCGCCATCTTGGAAAATGGCCGCCGGGAATTACAGCTACAATGTATTCCACGTTCTTCGTCAAAAATTATGAAAATTGGTACACATTATGATTGGAACCACATGAACATCATGGCAAAATTTTACAACTCTGTATTCAATAGTTTGGTCGCCATATTGGAAAATGGCCGCCGTGAATGCTAGGTACGGTATATTTCACCATGTTGTTGGAAAATTATGAAAACTGATAGGTATTATAATCAGAGCTGTGTGAACCTCATAGTAAAATATTGAAGCCATTAGTCAGATAGTTTGGCCGCCATGTTGGAAAATGGCCGCCATCAATGCCATTTAGATACAGTATATGGTTCAAAAATTATGAAAATTGGTAATTATTATGTTGAAGACCGTCTAAATATCATAATTGAATATTGAAGACGCGCTACTGATAGTTTGGGCGCCATCTTCGAAAATGACTGCTCGAACTGCCAAATATATTACCGATATATAAATTTTTTCTATATTTTTTTATTGAGTAGATGATTTTCATGAACGTATAAAACGCCATAAAAATAAATATTTTCGAGTCTAAATTATCGACCCATCTTCAAAAATGGTCCCTTAAATATTGCTATCCTAAAATCTGGAAAAAAGAAAAGGAAAGCCATATTACTCGGATTTTGGTTATGAAAAACCGTTTTATATGTGGTATATACATTCTAGTGTCGTTAAGGATTAGTTTTAAGACACATTTTTTACATTTCGTTCATATTTCTCGTCCTCCTGAAGATTCTTTATTACGGCTTATACCTTGAAAATGACCACACATTGCCCAGCAAGCTAATACAGATCGTCTGTTCTGCAGACTGTAGGTACAAATAATGAGTGGAATAAGTTCATCTGATGCCGGAAGGAGAATGGTGCGAATGGGTCTTCGACTTTCGTGATCGCGAACCAATCCCCACTGTTCGGGATTAAATCGTTTCCTAGCTGTTGTTGGACTTGAAGATACGCTCGGAAAGAATGTAGTTTTGCGGTGTCGGTCGTTGGATGAAGCTTAGCGAGATCAAATGAGGACTTGACAGTATATGTGGCAACGGTTCCATTATACGTGTAATATCTACATAAATGAAGCGTGACGTGTCAATTATCACCCTAAAAAAAGCGAAAAGAAATCTCTCTTCGGCAGCAGCTATGGCTTCCCTAGATGCAATATGGTCATTAAAAAACGCAACAAATTTGTAATATGTTGATTATCTGTCATGGGCCCGAGTTTGGTGTGACGGTTCGGGAGTTCCTTGGGTTCACCCTTGGTTCAGACCGTTCCTTGCCCCAATCCGTGAAGGTTTTGCTGGGCCGTTTCGGCCCCACCCAGGTGCTGCCTTGGCTCGCCCCCGCTATTGGCAAGCCTCTAGGGGTCGCGGATACACTATTTGTTTGGGCCGTATGGCACTTTTGTGCTTGGAGAGAACTCCCCCGTCCCCTCGAGCCTTCTGCTGCTTTAATCCTTCCCTGTCACCCACCACCCTCTGACTGGGCTCGCCACTGACGGTGTCCAGCTTCTGTCACTTGCTCAAGTGGCGTTTGTCGGTCCCACTGGCTGATCTCGTGTGCCATGACGGCGGTTCCGCAGGTTCAATTTGGAATATGATGGGGAGGGGCGCTGTTAAGGCCCCCAGCTATGCGTAGCGCCTATTGAAGGGTTGTGACATGCAATTATTATGAAAAATCTTCAGGATGACGATGAATATGTATGAAATGCTAGAGATCTGTCTAAATTCTAATCTTAAACAACAGTAGAATGTATAAACCCCATATTAAATCATATTCTCTAATCAACATGTTGAGAATAACAGCTTAGAATAACTTTTCTTTCTTTCAGAATTTAGGGCTATGATTTTCATGTGGCCTTTTTTAAAGATGGCGTCGATAATTTCGACTTCGATATATCCATTTTTTGTTGTTTATTACGTTAATGAAAATCATCTATTCAAAAAAGGAATTTCAAAAAGATTTATATATTTGAAATATATTTAGCATTTCCAGCAGTCATTTTCGAAGATGGCGCCCAAACTATCAATAGCACGTCTTCAATAGTCAAGTATGATGTTTAGACGGTCTTCAACATAATTATTACCAATTTTCGTAATTTTTGAACCATATACTGTATCTATATGACATTGATGGCGGCCATTTTCCAACATGGCGGCCAAACTATCCGATTAATGGCTTCAATATTTTACTATGAGGTTCACAAAGCTCTGATTGTAATACCTATCAATTTTCATAATTTTCCAACAACATGGTGAAATATACTGTACCTAGCATTAACGGCGGCCATTTTCCAATATGGCGGCCAAACTATTGATCACAGAGCTATAAAATTTTGCCATGATGTTCAAGTGGTTCCAATAATAATTTGTACCAATTTTCATATTTTTTGAAGAAGAACGTGGAATACATTGTAGCTGGCATTCCCGGCGGCCATTTTCCAAGATGGCGGCGAAAGCTCGCGCTCTACAGTAGGGGACTTTTAGTATATTTTTTGTTGAGTCGAAAATAACACATGTACCAATTTTCATCTTTATGTTCAAATGTTCTAGGTCAAACCCTAAAGGTCCTGGGCTATTTCCTGCCAAAAAAATTCCCTGTGCTAGGAGAAGCAGCATAGAGCAATAAAATGGGATTGGAGACTATGATTTTACAGCAACGTATCCAGTTATAATTGCTCCATGCTACTACTCCAGAGGACACTAACTTCAAGTAGCTTATGCCTTATTCCCTCGCACTTGGCAGCCTTGGCTTCTATTTCGGCGGGAATTGTTCCAATTTCCACCTCGTTCCGTTCTCTTACAATTCCGAAGACTTGTAAAAGAATATTAATTGCCACGAATCTTAATTTTTAAGGTTTTACATGATCTATAAACTAAGTATTTTTGGTTTTTTTATGTTCCTATTGTACAATAACTTTTGTTCTCATTTCAGATTGTGAAATTGTCTTTTTTACTCTTAGTCTTAACAGGTTTCACTTTCCCTTGTAATTATATTATCTTCATTAATTTATTTTGTATTTTTTTTCTTTTTACAATTTGCAATTCTGTCAGAAGTTTTTTTTTTGACACTGGGTTCTTTCTGTGCGCCTAAAAGGTACCCTGTGTACCTTTTATTCAGCCAATTCTTTGTGTTTGGCAAGTGGGTTCTCTGTGCTCTCATTAATTGGGTTCTCTGTGCTCTCATTAATTGGGTTCTCTGTGCTCTCATTAATTGGGTTCTCTGTGCTCTCATTAATTGGGTTCTCTGTGCTCCCATTAATTGGGTTCTCTGTGCTCCCATTAATTGGGTTCTCTGTGTTCCCATTAATTGGATCTCTTTGTGTATCTAAATTGCAAGTTCCAGTGTGGGATTAAGGTTTCCTTGTGACCCATTGCAATCTGTGTCAAATACGGTACTGCTTGTACTGACTAGAACTCTGCAGAGGTTGAATAAGATTTGCTTTCTTGTGCGATTCGTAAATTTTCATAATGTTTTGTCGGGAGAAAATATAGAGAAAAAATAAATGTTTAGCAAAGCAAAAAGAAAGAGCCCAAAATAAATTGGAACTGTTAGTTAACAGTAAAGCTTTGCAAAAAAAGCAAGCTAAGCGAGTTAAGAATAAGAAATTATATCTGAAAAACCAAGACAATTTTCAGAGAAGAAATGCAAATAACTATGTTCAGCGTAAACTTGGGCTTGGTACAGCAAAAGGTTGTAAAAGGGCTATGGCACCAGGTGGCACCACTAATGTTGCTTTTTGCTGAAAAAAATTAAAACCCGAACATTTACCAAATAAAGTAGATAAATTTGGTTTTGCGAAAAAGCTCCTCAATGCGGGGATTTTCAAAACGAAAAACCAAAAATTTATAGCCGAAAGCTATAAAAGGTTTCTTGTCAAACGTCTCACTGAAAGATTGGCGACGTCAAAGTCTATTGACACTGAGACCAAAAATAGACGCACGAAGTCTATCTCTCACATAGGCAATCACAAGCTAAAATGCCAAGTGCTAGCTGGTAGAATATTGCATTTAAAAAGGCAATTATATTCGGTTTACTACGCCCAACTAACGGGGGTTGTTAGTGAATTTAAGGATTTTGTTGAGAAAATCCAAAAATTTGGGTCGATTGATAGTGACAATTTGGCAGACGTTGTGGGTGGAAAAAGGCTTCACAGTAGCATGAAAGAGGCCTATTTCCATGAAACTACCTATTATCTGATTGGAAATAATGGAAAAATATTGAAAAATGGCGATGAGTCCCATTACAGCAAAATTTTTCAATTGGATTCTGATGGTCGTGTACGAAAATTCTGAGAGACCGTGTTACCAGTTCGACAAAAGAATTGTTTGTTGACGAAATGGGAAATTTCGTTGACATAAAAAACGTTGAACGTGTTTTACAAGTTAATGAGTCGGGGGTTGTTACGAATCTTTTCAACATTGTTGAAACTGAAGAGAAGAATCCAAAAGCAAATTTTGTGATCAATGAAGGGGGGTTTATTGAAACGCAAAACAAAACTGTATATTGGGAATGCAGTGATATTTGTAATGTTCGAACATTGCAAAAGTACTAGCTTTCATAAACACAGTTGCCAATGCGAATGAAAAATCTTTGACTAAATTATTTGAGTCTGATTTGGACCTTTGCGAACTAAGAAAAGAATTTTGCAAAGAATCAAACGTGTTTATACCACCAGATGGGGGCGAGGTAGTGGTGAGAATAGTTCCGTTCCTAGGACACACCTCTTACTGCGCTGATAGCGAAGAGTGCCAAAGTTATTTGCGTTCTTTCGCTGAATTGGCTCCACATTATTCGGGAATTAGAAGTATTCTGAATAAGATGTATCAAGTCAAAGCCTTGCTCAACGCGTTAACTAAAATTTCAACTGAAATTGAAAGTGGTGATTACGATTCTCTGACGAATGTCATGGTGCAATCGAGAAAAATCCTAGCCACACGTGGGAAAAATTTAAATAACGAACAAAATAATGCTCCCACGGGAAGCATTAACGCTCCTCGGCCAACTCTCGATGAAAGTGAAATCTTGAGTCTTTACGAGAATCAATTCGCTCGGGCAATGCTAAACACCAACGAGTTTCACGACACGCCCTGCGACTGCTGTTTTAGATTACTGAAAACATCTGATTTAAGAGCAGTAGAAAAACTGGTAAACAGAGCTGTTTTTGAGAACGAGGCCTATCTGATTTTAAGAGCTGGCTGGATAATGAATAATTCCGTCACGAGAGAAGCAGACATGCTACTATGTCGTTACTGCGCTACGGATTTGGGAAAGGGTAAAGTTCCCATCAGATGTTTTCTGAACAATTTGGCGGTTAACAATCCTCCACCAGATGTCACCAGTTTAAACATGTTTGAGAAAGTTTTAATTCAGCTTGTGAAGGCCTTCCACACTGTGGTGCGGTTAGGCACCAAAACCAACTCCAACATGCAGTTTGGCACGGTTAAAGCTTTGAAGGGAAGAGTAATTTATCTTCCAATACCCGTGAAGAAAAATTTGAAGATGATTCCCAAGACATTGCCCAAAAATCACGAACTGCATATCTTGGTCAATGGCGTTCCCACAGCGGACAAAAAAGTTTGGCAACAGATTGTTTGCCTCGAAAAAGTGTTGAAAGCATTCAGTGTGCTGAAAAAGATAAACCCTTTTTACAAAGACATTTTCATTTCAACAATGAATGAGGAATATATTTGTGGCACGCAAGAAATTGATGGAAATGAAAATTCATTGACTCCCGAAGAATTACTGAGCGTAACAGATCCACTTGTGTTAATTAATGATGGATCTGATGCGTTGACACGTGCTTCCGCTGCGCTTCCAACAGAAGGACCAGCGGATAGTAGTCACGACGTCCAAGGTGACCAAAACGCTTCGAACATGCAGGAGCAGGATGAAAATCAGTCTAGCCTTGCACCAGGCGACGCCTACAAAATTCTAACACAGCCCGAGGCTTTGTTGCGAAAACTATCTGAGGGTGAAGTCAATGATCTGTACGATCATTACTCTATTCATCCAGTAAACGTTCAACCACCGAAAGATTTACTTGGCGCTTACCAAATGAAGCGCGTCGAAGCCGAGCCAGTTAGCACTTGGGACAAAAAACTGGAATACATGAGCTTCGTTCATTTGTTCCCTCGGGGTCGCTTTGGCAAGCACGATGATAGACCATTTGGGAAAATAACGGAAACCGAGTATCGTTTATCCCGTCTTTTGAACAAAAGTCCAATTTTTAGACGAGATTACGCCTATTTGTTCCATTCTTATCAAGAATGCGAAATGAAAGCGATTTCTAGCAGTTTGAACTACGTTCTTCGTGTTAAAAAACCCATGCCAATTGGGGTTGAAAATTTGCTCAATCGAGTTGAATCTGGCGATAAAGAACTTGAGAGTAATGTAGCTACTTTCTTGGGTCATATTCGAGGAACGAAGGACTACTGGTATATAGTTCTTAGAAACGTTTTAGCGATGATTCGGGAATTTGGTCCTCCCACCTGGCTTCTAACTTTTAATCCGGCCGAGTACAATGATATGGAACTGCACGATCACTTGAGAAAAGTGAATTCAGACGTTCCAGGAGTAGAGTCGATGACGGTGGCTGAATTGTTGAATTTCGACCCACTTAGCGTAAATTTACACTTTCACAACAAAGTGCGATCGCTGTTAAACAACTTTGTCTTGTGTAAGCAAAATCCAGTTCTTGGCTTGATAGAACATCATTTTTGGCGGGTTGAATACCAATCTCGAGGTTTACCTCACTACCATATGCTTTTGTGGGCCAAGGACGCTCCAAAAATTGGAACTTCTTCGACCCAGACTATTTTGGATTACGTGCAAAAACACGTCACGTGTTCGATGCCAAGAGCATCGGTAAGTCCGGAACTGCACCGGCTGGTAAAAAAATTCCAAACTCACAAATGCACCTCCAGTTGTTATAAGAAGGTGAAAAATTCTAAAAAGGATTGAAAGTGTGTCGTTACGGTTTCCCTCGAAACGTAACAAACATTGCCACTATGAATTCGGTTAGATCAGTTACTCGTCACCGTAAAATGAACAAGATGGCCCCGGCCATATGACGTTTTGCCTGGGCTAGCTAAATTTATTGTAAGGTGACCCCGGCCTATATACTTTACGGTTATTTTTTTTCTTCTAAATATGAAATATCATTCCAATTATGAATAAAAATAATCTAGCTTGATCTTGGGTTATGAAACAAGTAAATAACCAACTTCTGTCCTATGAACTGGAACAATTTTGTTGCAAACCTAATATTTGTGGGATAATTGATGCGTTTGGGCAGTAAAATTATTTTATTGGTTGCACGCTTATAGCAATATGCAACAAGCACTTAGAATTAGCCCCGAGTCATGTTGCCTTGAAACTTGCCGCGATAGAATTGAAGTAATTTGCATAAGCCCTAAAGAACAACGCTAGACGTGACACGGAAACGGATGGTGGAGATAAAGAACAGAGAAAATCGTACAGAATAGAAGGCAGGCCCGATAGATATTACCGCCCAAAACAACCTCATTCCTTTTTGTTTATGACACTGAGCGTTAATTAATCAGAGAAGCCGGAAACGAAAAAACTTACAAAAATCTCATAATATTTGTGCCAAGAAAGTTAATTTAAAAACAATTTTATATATCTTAATTTAGTATAAAACAATTTTAGAACTAAAAATGGGGTAGAAGGGACGCCCAATCTGCCAGCCAGGGTCGGACCAACACTTTTCCGAACCTCTAAAACGCGCGAAAGTAAAAACTTTGTAAGGAAATAATTTATAATTAAAAATGTGGTTGAAGGGACGCTCAGCCTGCCAGCCAGGGTCGGACCAATACTTTTCCGAACCTCTAAAACTCGCGAAAGTAAAAACTTTGAGAGGAAATTTTTTCTCACGCCCACAAGATTGGCAACTCCCTATCTTCGACGGCAGCTTATTCTATATAAAATTTGTTCTAGCTTTGGTTCTCAGCACGAGCAAACCCTGGTTCCTATACTGGAGTGATTTTGCGGTAATCTATAACCTTGTTTTAAGCGTGCTGACAACACACGAAAGAAATATTTCGAGACAAAAGACGAAAAAAAATACTGATATTTAGGATTTAAAATCTCGACGTTTTAAATCCTGTAAATCAGTAATTGCATTGTCTGTTGTCTGCACGCACAAACCTACGTTAGTGATCATAATTTAGCCGCTCCAACATAGAAATCTGGGTTTGCGCGTGCTGACAACCAACGCTGGAAAAGATTATATATCAAATAAGCTGCCGTCGGAGATAGGGAGTTACCTATCCTCTAAGCGTGAAAACAAATATCCTCACGCACATCACTGCCTTGAATGTACAACAGAAGCGTTTTTTATGTGACGTTTTGAATTTGCGATTAGTAACCGTTAGATGGCTCATTTATCTGGCAAATTTTTGCGATGACGAAAGTAAATTCGCACTGCGCAGTCTCGCATGACGTCACGTCCTTCACTTATGTCGGACCAGGGTGGGAAATATGGATTTTTTTTTAAACTGGACTAAATTACCCATTGAGTTGAGAAAATTACCACTAGAGTGGCCTTTCATCCCAAATTCCCTGACTTTTCCAGGTTTTCCCTGACCTTTTCCTGAGATTTTCCCTGACCTTTTAGGCCGAAAGTGTAAATGTTTACAGCACGTTTTAAGTGCTTATAATTAAATAAAGTCTCTACATTTAAGTTTTCCAATGTATTTTTCACACCAAAATGATTAAGAAACATTTTCGCCAAAATGATTAAGAAAAATTTTAACTATAAATAACAGTCTGAGAGATTCCTTTAGAGAGCATTAACTTTACAAAAACAATTCTAGACATTTTTTAGGATTGCTCTTGAGTTTTCTGTGTTAAGAGAGGATGAGAAGAAACTTTCATTACTCTTTCAATAAAGACTTATCCCCAGAAATTTTACCTACCAAAATAAAATTCCCTGACTTTGCTGAAATTTTTCAAATTCCCTGACTTTTCCCTGACCTTTTTGGCCCATTTTCAAATTCCCTGACTTTTCCAGGTTCTCCCTGACCCGTGGCAACCCTGATTTATCATTGGGGTTTGGATTGGTGCATTTGTCGGTCGTAGTTTCCTCGGTAGTTTGTTGAACAGCATCAATCCCCAATCTTTCAGCTAGAATTTCTGCGTCTGCTGGTCCATTTATTTCAGCTGTTTCACTTGCATGCAAAGTTGGAGATTGTGAGAGCTGATTTCTTTTTTTCAGTCTTTCCAATCTCCCATTAGCCTTGAACTATTGTTGACCATGTTTCCTTAACGGGAGTTTTTTTGGAAGGAACAGCCAAAGGTCCAAGTCTGGGAGGGTAACTTAACTTATCTACAATAATAACTCTTATTATAATTGGTTTTAAATTAATATTATACGCTTAACACATACCTGACTGTTCATATTTCGGTTGAGGGCGGTAATCCTCTTTAAAGTGAAGGGAGCAGACAACCATGGACTTGGTGCGTGGTTTACCCATTTTTAAAGCTATATCCCATTGTTTCGACAATTTAACGTCGCGCGGAAATTGGTGAAAGCGGACACCTATCATTGTGGCATTATTTTTACAACCATACACGCTGCAGTATTTAACCATTGTTTAATTACGTTTAAATAAACAGCAAAACTGACAAAAACTAGCTAAATTATCGTTGAGCAGATAGTTGAATTGTTGATTTAATTTTATAATTATCTTTGAGCAATTCAATTTAATTAACTTTAATTAAACCATGAGTATGTTGATTGTGTTTGTCATTAATGGTATCGCCGGAATTAAGTTACATTTAAACACCTGATTAAACTATCTAATCATCAATCATCAGACCTTGCAATAGGCAGACAACAAACTAGACGAAGTTTGCAGTCTATTTATGACATCTCATGTTGCCCTCTATTGATTATCTCTCAACAACTATCGTTAAATTTATTACTTAAATAATATAATATTTTTTAATTATAATAATCATATTAGCTAATTAGAATTATTTAACTTTAAATGAGTATGTTTCATAGATTTAAAATATATCGCTAAATTAAAAAATTGGGGGCACTACGCCAAACAGCTCTCTCTCTCCATAACCCTCTCTCTCTCGTCTCCCGCTAAAGCCACGAGTGGCGGGCGTCGGGGAGGTGGAGGGGGGTCCATATCCTTCTAACCTCTCTCTTCTCTTCAGTATAATTTAACTCGCTTTATAATACAAGCAAGCGTGGCTTCGTGGTAGCACGCGCGGGCGGGCGCCTTCACTGGCGTCTCGTATGGATCAGGACGTTGTAGGTTCGAGGCCCGGCGCCGACAGAAAAATAATTTCAATTGAAATTAAATACGTTACGCCACCTATGAGGTGTAACGTGAACTACGGGTGAATTTCGAGTAGAAAATTCGCGGGAAATTTAAAGTTCGAAATATTCATTTATGACAAAATTCATCAGGTCACAACATTTCCAGTCACAACATATTCAGCCAGCCGTCCAGCCAACAGAGATGGGAACAATACGTTTGCACTCTAAAGAGTGGCAAAACGTAAAAAGGTGCAAAAACGACTGTACGACTTGCCGAGAAAACAGCACGAAGTTTTAATCAATGATTACAATCCCACGCTACTTTTGGCTTCCAAAGCCAACATGGATTTGCAATTTGTCGCTGACAAATCGGAAATAGTGGCAAACTATGTCACGGCTTACGTGACAAAGGGAGACCGGGCTGACATGGACCAAACTTTTGCCGAGTTAGGCAACGAAAGTTTGTCCAAAAAATTATTTGCCTATAGATTGCAATCTTTGACGTGCAAGCAAATAGGAATTTATGAAGCTCTCGATATGATGCTGGGCCAAGACCTTTACAACAAGTCTGACAGCACTAAATTTATAAACACTAACTTGAAAGAAAACCGATCGAGAATTTTGAAAGGTTTCAAGGAACTCGCTCGTTTGAGGGAAACTGACCCCGAAAGCAAGGACACTTGCCAAAAAGGGTTCGTCGACGACAAATATCCGAATCGTCCTGACAGCTTGGAAAATCTAAGTTTGCGGGAATTTGGTCAGTTTTACGATTATGCGATGCGCTCTGAGGGTGTCGAGAAAAATGCGAATGTAATCCAGTTGAAAAACAATCTGAGTTTCATGAGAAAAAGAATTAAGCCCTACATAATAGAGCACTTTATTCACGACCCGATAGAGGAGAAAGAACAGTATTGTCACGCTCTCCTGATCCTCTTCAAACCGTGGCGTGACGAAACTGAGCTATTGGGCGATTTTGAAACATACGCCGATGCTTTCGAAAACTCGCTTTCGGTGTTAAAAGACATGAGAGAATACCACGAGAAACTCTCGGTTTCCAAAGAAGTTGAAAAGAAACGGAAGGCTTCTAAAAATGCGAAAGAGCCAGAAACCATAGTCTCGGAGACTGAAAGTGACGACAATGAAAATGCGCTGCAAGGGAAGGAAATTGTTATCGAAACCGAACACGCGATGGCTGATGTGGAAGCTGCCATGGAAATGAATTTCGAGACTGATGTTGACAATGTGGCGTTACTAAACTCGGATCAAAGGCGAATTTATGATCACATCATGGATCACTTCTCCCAAGAGGGAGAAAAATGTAGAAACAAGTGCCTTTTTGTGTCGGGACCTGGTGGCACTGGCAAATCGTTTTTTACCGACACTCTCGCCAACGCCGTAAGGCGACGCTTTCAAAATCCTGCTAGCGTGGCAATTGCCGCGCCAACGGGTTTGGCAGCGTTGAATGTTAATGGCGTAACATTACACAGATTACTAATGTTGCCGGTAGATCATGGGCGTATTGCCGAATACCATTCCCTAAGTTCTGACAATATGAGCATTATGAAAGAAACTTTGGGAAATTTAAAACTGTTAATTATTGATGAAATTTCTATGGTCTCATCGGTTTTACTGACACACGTTCACTTGAGGCTGAACGAATTTTGGGAAATGAACCAACCATTTGGTGGAGTTGTATTTATTCTTGTTTTGGGAGACTTTTTCTAATTGCCACCGGTTCAAGGAAATCCCGCGTTTATCAAAATCACTTCCGAAGAAGCCAGACTTAGATTCAATTGCATCGGAGGAAGTGATCTTTGGAAGTTTTTTAAATACGATGAACTAGCGCAAAATGTTAGACAAGCCAACGACCAAAGTTACGGCGACATTCTAAGCAGAGTTAGAATTGGAAATATTTCCGAAGCTGATGTTGCGACCTTAGGAACTAGATTGGTTGAGGGAGGTCAAAACATCGAGGTGGCTATGGACCTTTTCATTAAGCTGTCCAATGAAGGGTTTCACCCAATTTTTTTGATGCCTAAATTAGCCATGTGCGTAAAATTCAACTTTGATATGCTGCGAAAAAACGGCGAGAAAGTTGAAGTCATTCGTTGTCAGGATAGACTCGCTGACTATGGGGAAAAAATTAATAAAAACATTCTCAGGAGACTGCAAGGGCTAGAAAACAGGCGGTTTGGAGAGCGAGTTAGTTCTTTGCGTTGGCTGCCGAATAATGGTCAGAAGGAATATCAGTTTTGAAAAAGGCGTTGTAAATGGTACGATGGGTTTCGTAACTGGATTCAAGAAGGACGAACAAGGAAACGTTACTGGTATTTTTCTCAGAGTAGATCGCGAACCGAATAACGATGACGCTAACACTGACTTTTTAGTTGAGAAAATTTGCGTCAAATTTTTGCTCATGGCAAACATTTACGTTAAACGCTCCCAGTTTCCCGTCATCCTGGCGTACGCTATTACGATACACAAAAGCCAAGGCATGAGTTTAAAGTGCGCCATTATGGATTTGGGTCCGAATTTACTCGGAACTGGCATGGCGTACGTGGCTTTATCGAGAGTGACGTCCTTAGCCGGACTCCATCTATTACAGTTCGATCCGACTAAAATTAAGGTGGATGGACTAGCCATTATGGAGTATAACAGGCTTCGCAAAAAATATAGGCCAGATCTGCCTCTTTTGGAAATAACGGTGTTGAAAGAAAGTCGAGGTAGGAAAAGAAGGGCGCCTACACTATCTAAAAGCCTTTTAGAAGGCGAGGAAGAGAGATGTGCAGAAACACCGAAGAAGAAAAGGAAAAGCCAACAGAGTTTGGATAGTTTGCCCTTGAAGGGTTTAGCTAACGATGACCAAGTAACATGCTATTCTAATAGCGTTTTGCAACTACTCTTATTAGTGCCGGAATTAAGAGAATTGGTTAAATCTTACAATGGATCATTCGTTGAAAAACCAGTTTTACGTTGCCTCCATAACACGATAAACGACATCGAGAGTTCTCAAGGAAGATTCAGTCGTAAAGGGTTGGAACTGAGAATGGCTGTCGGAAATAATTTTACGCTAAACGATCAACAAGACGCCAGTGAATTTTTGATGGTCCTTTTGACGACACTAAGTCAAGAAATGGAAGCCGATTACTCTAAAGCTCTGAAAGATCTTTTTTGGTCAAAGTCGCGAAACGTTACCAAATGCCCCAGTTGTCAAGTTGAACAAAATTCGGAGAATATTGTTGAAAGCAACATTTTCAATCTTCCACTAGAAAACCGAGATAAAATTGATTGGAAATCTCTAGAAAAAAGGATGAGATTAACAGAGGTGCCATGCGTATTTTGTAACAACCCAAAAATACAAGAGCGTGATGTATTGATATCCAGCAGAAAGTACGTATTTCTGTGTCTTCTACGTGGCGATTACAAAGATGGTCGACCAATTAAGATTTCGACCAAATTATCGAGTTTCGAAAATCAAAAAGTCACAATGAACAAGATGCTTTTTAAAACTAAAGGGGTGATTATTCATAAAGGTGAATCGTTAGCCGAGGGACATTATGTGAAATTTGTGAGATAAGACAACGGCTGGTACGAGGTCAGCGATACTATGATTAGAAAAAGAGAGAGATTCGTCAGTAACTTGACTGACGTCACTGTTCTGCTTTTGGAAAGAGTATAGACATTTTAAAGGGAATGTTAAGCGCCCGGATTCCTAAAAAAATGAACCCGTAGTAAACACTAAAATTAATGTTACGTATCAGAAGTTTCACGTCCTGCCAGAGATGTACCAATAGTTTCATATTACCTTAAGAGTAATTCATGACTAGGTAAAAGTTATCGGCCCTCGAGAAAGTTTAAGGTTTACGTGGGTTCAAGGTTCATTTCGGAGTTGTCTTGGCAATAGCTGTTAAAAGGGAGCGGAGGGAGGGTTGTAGGGCCAGTGTTATACAGAAGAAAAAATTATATAGGATAAAAATTTTACTTTTTTAAAAAAGATTATCGTTCGCCTCCAAATTAAAACGTAATTTTTTTTTCAAGTTTTGTAGTACATCATCTAAATCTGAGTGTACTTTGGATTCACAGTTCTGTGTGTGAAGCGTGTACCTATTTCTTTTGTACCTCTTATAGATACAAAGTGTTCATTGTGAACCACTCTATTGGATAGCTTTGTGATTCCAAAGTGTTCTGTGAGAATCACTCTATTGGATATCTTTGTGATTTCAAAGTGTTCTGTGTGAACCACTTAATTGGATATCTTTGTGATTCCAAAGTGTTCTGTGTGAACCGTTGTATTGGATATCTTTGTGATTCCAAAGTGTTCTGTGTGAACTGTTATATTGGATATCTTTGTGATTCCAAAGTGTTCTGTGTGAATCACTCTATTGGGTATCTTTGTGATTCCAAGGTGTTCTGTGTGAATCAATATATTGGATATCTTTGTGATTCTAAAGTGTTCTGTGTGAATCACTCTATTGAATATCTTTGTGATTCCAAAGTGTTCTGTGTGAACTGTTATATTGGATATCTTTACGATACATCCTGCCAGAGATGTACGAATAGTTTCGTATTACCTTAGAGTAATTCATGACTAGGCAAACTTATCGGCCCTCGAGAAAGTTTTAAGGTTTACGTTGGTTCAAGGTTCATTTCGGAGTTGTCTTGGCAATAGCTGATAAAAGGGAGCGGAGGGAGGGTTGTAGGGCCTAGCTATTGCTACGAGAGAAAAAAACCCACGAATCTTGCTTTAATTTTAGAATTTCCAAGAGGTAAAAAAAATAAAAGCGTAACCCCTGTTAGTAAAGCGTTGCAATGAAATTTTATTTCTTAATAAGCTCGTAAAAAGGCTACTTAAAACTGAACAGACTTTCACTATTGTCGTCACTAAAAAAATATAGACATTGCCCCCATAAATAAAAAATAACTAAACTATTTTTTTCAATCACGTAAAAAGGCTACTTAAAACTGAACAGACTTTCACTATTGTCGTCACTAAAAAAATATAGACATTGCCCCCATAAATAAAAAATAACTAAACTATTTTTTTCAATCAAAATATTCCAGGAAGTTTTGCATATTCTCTTAGTGTTTCTAAACAGCTAGGTTAATCTATCTGCGTGATAGGTGACGTTTCCTATAAATAAACAGGGTAGAATTTGCAAAAATTTTCTGGAAAATTAAAAAAAAATAATTTTAAGTTTAATAACCATTTCATTGTCTTTTTGGTAACCCATGCACGCAGTGTTCTTCAAGTTTAAGCTAATAGTTGCGTGACAAAATTTTAAAACCATAGCCTAAAATATTATATTTAAATGCACATATAATAGCCAGTAAATGGTAAAGTTTTACTTCAACCGGCCCCCCCCCTCGCCATTTACACAACTAATATAACCAAGTACAACATTCTTTCAACAAATCAGTAATTTCCTATCGTATCAACATACGCCAACAGAAAGATATTGCATCATAGCCAACACGAGTAATATAAAATACTTAAAATGTACAGTTAAAAATACGATGACCAATAGAAATTCCCGAACTATCATTTTGGAAAAAAAAGCCCCAACAAGACATACGACAGAGACGACATATCAAGAAATATCCATATTCAATTTCTCTACTGATATTCAGACGCTTTGGATTGGCACGTTCAAAGAGTGAAAGTGACTTTGGATTAAGAACAACAAAGATGTACAAAGAAACAACCTTTGTGTTGGCTTCAACTATACCAATTCCAAAAAAATATATCCCAATGCTTCAACTTCGCTACATAACTCCTGTACGACTTGGCAATTGGTCCACAAACAAAATAGAAGCTCGTAAAAGGATTCGCAAAATAACTTCATCAAACAAAAGTTGCCTAATAACGGCTTTATATGTACTGTCGGAAGTTTAGCTCACTTCTGTAAGCCTAGCTTCTGGGCGACAAAGTTTTGAGGGAATAAGGGACTTGTCAGAATGCCTACCCTACAGGAACTGACTACCCCGTGTCCGAGGGTGGTGAAACACCCCAAATCACCCCTCCTTCACCACCCGATTAAACCTCAATTACTCCACTCGTTAATCTTTCATCACCGTGGACTATCAATTCAATTTGCATTGAAACTTCATAATTAAAACCATCGCAATTCAATTTGCATTTAAGCTTCGCAATTAAAATCTTCGCAATTCTATTTGCATTGAAACTTCGCAATGAAGGTTTGACAAACAAAAGAAGCTCGATGAAATCGGTAATTAAAGATGTCAATTAATGACACTCATTCATTAACCACTAACGCTATCATGCAATAATAATGAATACGAAAAATGTTTGTGAAATGAATTAGAATTATCACTAACAATTAAAGGGCATCTGAACAACTCATATTTTACATCAACATATCAGTATGCTTTAAAAAAGCATCTTTAAAAATGATAGAGGTGATTTAACAAAGACACCCCTCCCCCCCTTTATAGGAGACAAAAAAATTACTGTTTTCCTGACAACTAGGCTATTATAAATTCCCAATTTGACAGTCCTAGGATTAAATGTATATAAACACTTTTTAAAAATAGAATCTTTCACTTGAGAGATTATCAAAATAATTATAGGCATTCAACATTAATGTTGGACTTTTAAGTCCATCCTTCACGTATAATTGTCTGTGAAAATTTCATTAATCTCTTCAATGATTCCATAGTGAAACTTACATTTACCACTGAATTGAAAATTTTACGAGAACAAATCACTAATTAATTTAAAAACCATTCTGGAGACAAAAACTAAATTTTCCTTCGGAAGCTACGAATAAAACCTTATAAAATACGCAACTATTAGCTTCAAAATGGAAACCAAAAAATATTACTAGAAAAAAAATTTTATAATACAATTTATAATAACAAATCAACCATGGGAATTTAAGCCCAAATTAAAGGCTTTAAATAAATTTAGCTATACCAAACCAAAAGTGTACATAAAATAAATCTTTTGTGCATTAACAGAACATCATCATACGTGTTTAAAGCTTTTAAATACTCAAAAAACTAAATATTCATAATGTTATTTAATTCTTTAATGATTCACAAGGAATTATTGATCAAAAGTTAACTTCAAAATTCCAGATAATGTTATAATTATTTATTAAAGAACTCTTTTCTTGAATAAAATTATTGACCATACTTTTTATAGTTATTAAATTACTGTACTCAAGACCTAAATGGCTGACAACACGTAATTTCACGATTCATTTCATAAGTATAAATAAATAGTTATTTCTAATGCTTAATGCTAAAGCTAAGCAGTTCCATTGCCTGCCCTAACACGGTGCCTAATATTCTACCCTACAATTTTTCAATACCAAAGTCAGAAACGAACTAGAAGTCAACACGAGGGCGGACCTTAAAGTAGCTTATGCCAGCTTTTTCAAAAATACACAAAAAAGAAAATCTCTAACAGTACCAAAGTAGAGATGTTGCACTAAACTTGCGCCTGTTAATGCTCTCAAATTATTATCAAATTGCCCCATTTAGAACGATATTACTAAATTGGATGTTTTTCTACCAAAATATTGCTACCTTTCCCAAATTATTGGTAGTTAGTTTATTTATAGTCACGTTTACCACAATTTGCCTATTTCACCAACTGCCAAAATAAGACATACTTTAAAGTCATTTATGTTGAACGTGAAAGTTAAAGGCCCGTTCGCAAAGGCTCTTTTAGCTCATGCTGATTGCTGAGAGACTAGGCGGAGTTCGCTTTCGGCGTCTTCCATGACTGTTCTCAAAAGAGCTTAGGCGGGTTTCATACGGGCGAACGCTGGTAGCAGAGGCTGATTGTTGGAGTCAGCCTCGATCTATCGTTGCTAGATATATAGCTGATCAGCGTTATTTCTTGTCGTCTCCTACAGCGAACAGAAGCGAACTTTTAGTGCTAGTCCGGTTAACATGTCTTTAAAACAAAAAAGAAGCCGAAAAGGCTATAAAAGCTGAACAGAGAGCGAAATTTATTTAATATTTTCCTTTGACTTTTGTCTGTTTTAACAATATCTTTTCTTCAATAAGATCAAAACTTTAGCTTGATTTCCATCTTCGCATAATTCTTTTTTAAATCTTATATTTTTGAACATGTCCTGTATTATCCTATAATTTGATGAAAGGTCTTAAAATATCCGATATATTTGACTATGTCGAAGTTTTCGTATAGTATAGCATCTATTTTATCGCAATCACATTTGACTAGAAACCGAAATTGCCGAGCTTTCTTTGCTTGCCCAGATTTCTTTATATTTAATTTTAACTAAGTTCGTCTTTTCAAAGTATAGTATTTTTTTCTTAGGAGATTTTTCCACATAATTTACGCCAAAATGATGCTCTACATTAGCAATTTTATTCCTATACTTGCCTATAAAAACACAGTTTTTCTCCTATAAAATCCTATTTTTCATGTAAGGAATTTATAAGTTTTGGCTGCCCTCCCTGTGTTCTTCCTCTATTTTTTTGACGCCAGTGATTAGATTCAAGAAGCAGCGCGAACAAACCAGCGTTTATGAGAACGAATTCGCGGAAGTCGAAGCTGACGCTGTAATGCAGACGCTTATCGAGTAAATTGGAAGCGGAACTGCATTCTGTTCCATCAGCAATCAGCTTGAGCTATAAGCGCCTATGCGAACGGGCCTTGAGAGCAATATCCGTATTTAAATGTTGTTGGAACAATGCCATTAAAACAGTCTCTAAGAATGATCTGCGTGGGAACATCTGGTATGTTTTTGGTCAACCCCCATCGGGAATTAATTAATAATGCCGATTCTATGGTGTGAGGGAATACGCGATGAAATAATGGCTAAAATCAACCCCGGTTTCAACATTAAAATAAATTAATAAACAATTAAGACTGAAGTTGCAAGAGAGTATAGACGACCGTATACGCCAGTTTCACTGGCGTATAAAATCGTCTGGTGGGGAGGGGGGGGTTCATTACTTCCCACTTTTCGTTCTACTCTCTAGGCGGTACCGTGCCTGAAGGGCGAAAGTATGGTTGGGGGGGGGTTTGATGCCGTCACGTATCACGTGATGTTGTTGGCGGGAAATTTGAATTTATAGGGGTATTATTTCGGTGTATTTTTAGGTTATTGTGTCTATTTAAGGTATAATTTACGGGTAATTCTATAGGTTCATTAGGCCCTTTCTGCCTGTAATGCTATTCTCTGTATGATTTTGAGGTCTCTCCGTGTAGGCTTATGTTATACTAAAGAACTAGATTTAAGTGAGATAAGGTTTACATTACAAAAGGTACCAATTAAGCTACGATGCGGTTCTAGGTGTACTCATGTTTTGTATTGTTATTTTTAGGTGTATCTTTAGGATATTGTGTACATTTAGGATATGATTTTTATAGGTTCAGTAGGTCCTTTCTACACCATCCTGTAATGCTATTCTCTGTATGATTTTGAGGTCTCTCCATGTATGATTATGTTATATTACATGAACTAGTTTTAATTGAGATATGGTTTACATTGAAAAAGGGTACAAATTACACGCGGTTCTAGGTGTACTCATGTTTTGTATTGTTATTATTAGGTGTATATTTAGGATATTACGTTCATTTAGGGCATGATTTATATAAGTTCAAGTAAACCCTTTCTGCACCATGCTGTAATGCTATTCTCTGTATGATTTTGAGGTCTCCATGTATGCTTATGTCATACTAAAGAACTAGTTTTAATTGAGGTACGGTTTACATTGCAAAAGGTACCAATTAAGTTACGACGCGGTACTAGGTGTTCTCGTTTTTTGTGTATTAGTTATTAAGTTACAGGGTTAGAACAATAGTATATTTTAATAACATAAACGTGGTATTACGGCAGTTTTTGCACAGTTTGGTAGTTGATTAGAAGTTAAAATGAAGAAGTACTGATAAAGCATCATAAATAAAATTTGATTCACATTAGTTTTAATACGAATTTATAGAATAAGTACGATTACTTGAGTTAAAATGCGAAATATTACTGAAAAAACATACTGAAAATACGAATTACATAGAATACATGGTAAGTAAGCACAATACTAGTTATTAAATTAAAAATCCTCATAGGACTGACTGAAAAATATATATTTTCCTACGCGCTAAAATATTGATATACAGTTAAAATGCGCAATCATAACTAAAGAACATCATTAGACAATACGAATTACAATGGTTTTGATAACAAACAAATTCAATAAAATGCAAAATTAATACTACTTCAAAAAAATGGTAGTACAAGATGATAGACATTTACCATCATAGAAAATAGAACAATATTACTGCATGCGAGATTATTAAATACATATATACCCATGTACCTTCATGGAGAATATAACAATACTACGTTTTAATATGATTTAAAAGCTACAATGGTTATTATACGATTTTAGTACAAATATTAGGCTAGTTATTAAACTAAAATGTTCATAGGATTGACGAAAAAATATATTTTTTCTGACGCGCTATACACGCTAAAATACTGATATACGATTACGGATAAAAATATGGAAATATTACTTAAAACATTACTACAATTATCATCAAAAAATAAAAATTACAATTATACAAAACAATATAAATTCAATACTTATTGACTAAAGTGCTAATATATATTAATTAAAAAAAGCTTACTAAATGCAAAAATATTACCAAAAACGCTGCGTATTCGTTAAAATATTGTTACATGTTAATAGTTGAAATACGTTAATATTACTATAAATAATACTCGAAATACTAATTAAAATACTGATACTGGGTATCTAAAATATATACAAGTAACTTATGTGGAAAATGTCAAAGATTCTAATTAATATAACCGTATGGGGCTGTTTTATAATCAGGAAGTATTCTAACTTTATCCACTACGACCTGATATGTTTTGGTCTGATTGATAGTGATCAGAGTGTGATGTTGTAGACGTCTGATTTGTGGGCCAATAGGGACTTGAACCGAGTTCATTAGAGGTTCACCTTCATTGTTTACGCCTAGTAGGTTCTTCATTGTTTCGAAATTTATATAATTTTCTGTAGAGGCGTTTAAATAAAATTCTTTAACTTTGATAATGTTAGTTTTAGTGCCGGTTTTAGGGTCGAGAATGTCCATGGAATAGTTCTTTGGTCCAGCACTCCCCCATTCACAAATATAAGCGTCTTGTCCATAGGATTCTAATTCATTTTATAGTTGCCCCAAATAATCGCCTGTGGGTAGCAAATGAGCGCCGTCTGGCGAAAGGTACACTAAACTATCAGTGTCATAATAAAAACAAAGGTCACTGACCTTTTCAAGATGTTTTAGTAAATGTAATCGGGCCCTAGCTGTTGTGTAACAAGCGATAACTACGTTTGTGTGTTTGTGCACAACCTCGTTTTCTAGAATGTGCTCGTACTTTACTAGTACGGTGTTTTCGTTAATTGTTAGTAAACTTTTAACCTCCAAGTCTGGATTTAATATTAATCCGTACAATTTGTTGGCATCTTTGATTAGTTCTGTAGAGGTGTGCCTTGTTTTTTGGCCAAATTTACCCCAAAAAGAGTTGAGCGTAAGTTTGCTAAGACATCTGAGACCTTCATTTTTCTCTACTTTAGTGATATCCAGTTCTACACCCTCTTCGGCTTTGAAGTTTTTGACATAGTTCTCCTTATCTTCTTGAGTCTGGCAATCTGCTGGAAAGCCGCGAGCTAGGGTTTTGTATTCTAAAAAGGTATTGACATAATCTTTAAACAGTCCTCCCTGTTCTGTTTTGGGGTCGTACTGTGTCACTTTGTATGACCAAGCCTCGTACATTCGTGTGATTGTGTAACCATTCTCTACTGCATGACGTAACTCGTCGACTACCCATGTGCCTCTCAATTCTCTTTTTTCAGGAATATGTTCGCAATCGCCTAGAAACTGGGTTTTACAACATGTGTAGCATAACGGAAATGTTAATTTTCCGTTAATACGAGCGGGCAGAACGGGATGAATTAGGTTTTGGGCCGGTAATATGTCTCATTTAAGAAGACCATCAAACGAAAATATGTCAGGAAAGTTATCTAATATGATTTCAGGATGTCCTATAGGTATCTTGGTGGTTTTATTAATGAATGGGTATAGACTTGTGAAATCCACGTAAAGAATTCGCTCTGATCCTGTTGTTTTATGGTATAGTTTTGTTGCGCAACATCTCCCCCCGAAGAATGCATCACGGGGGTCTAATCTTTTCACTATTTTAGGCATAATATCATTATGGTTTAAAAACTCTATTATTTCGGGCTTATTTAATTTTTCCTTCTGCCTGTCACATTCCCACTTGACATTCACTTTATAATTGAGGGATTCTAATTTGGCTAACATGAGCATGCTTCTAAAATATCTGGAATTCAAAGTCTGTGCAGGGTCTCCGTGCAAAGCCTTGTTTCTGTTTAAGGGAAAGTGTACTTTACACCCATGATAAAAACACCCCCAGTACTCGAATATTTCCTTGTTGATTTCACAAAATCCGTCTACTTTGAGTTTTTGTATTCTGGTTTCTTTACCTCTAAAGGATGATTGGATAGATATATTTCTTTTGTTGGCGGTC
Source organism: Phalangium opilio (assembly GCA_019434445.1). Taxonomy (NCBI): domain Eukaryota; kingdom Metazoa; phylum Arthropoda; class Arachnida; order Opiliones; family Phalangiidae; genus Phalangium; species Phalangium opilio. Next base: position 172,164 of record JAEQBA010002132.1, read on the forward strand.
CACTCTAACCATTCTATAGCCCCTATCGACTGATTTTCGCTAAGTCTATAACAATTAGCGGGTATGATGCCTATAGTATCGGGTTTAAGATAATTCCTGCGAAATACGTAAGAGCAAACGCCAGGAAGAGTAATTTCGTCGCAATTAAATGGATCTACGCCCGTTACTTTAAAGAGTAGTGTACGAAAAGTTAAACATCCTAGGAATAGTAAAATTGTGTCGTTCTCACAATAATAATTGAGTTCCTTCACGAAGTCGAAACCTTTACCTTTACTATCTTCGGAGCTATGCCATTTTAAGAAGGCATCTAAGTTTTTTCTTGTAAAATATTGACAACCATAAGCTTCGATAGGGGGAGATTAGTGGCTATAACATAGTTGGTTTCATCCTGTCTATCTACATCAAAATTATGCTCTATTACATTGAATAAAAAATGTGGGAAATACCCTTTAGCTGCGTCGGATATACCGAAAGCAGCGGGAAACTTTGCTAAAGCTACGGGGATGAAATTATAAGAATCCAGAAATAGCAAGTTAAACAATTTCATTTCTAAAATTGGAGTTCCGTTAATTTTCAAAGACGGAACGAATTTTTCATCTCTATTTATGATTTCTCGAATTAGTAACTGATTATCATAATTGCTGCCATAGTGAGACAGTATGACGACGTTCTTAACGGCATGCAATTGCATTAAATAATCTAAAAATAATGATATAGGATTTCCACCCGAAAAATGTTGTTTACGCTCACCAAACTGACTACACATAATACAGTTAAAATTTAGGGATGTCTCATCTACGCAACGCTCACAGACTGTTATGCTAACTAACAAGATAGCCTGGTGTTCATAGGCACCTAACTTTTCCTGACACACCTTCGTTTGCACGCATTCTACGTCAAAGAAAATGTACATAAGGTTAGGCTGATTAGGTCTAGGCTTTTTAACGGAAGGCACTTTCAGGGGTTTATCTTTGATAACCTGGATATAACACAAGTGATTGCTAGGTTGATATTTCTTACAGACCTGACAAAATATCTCACCACACTTATGATATTCGGATCTTCGAGAAAAATCAATAAATTGTAAACAGTTTTTACAGTGAAAAAGACGCTCACAGAGGGACTTTTTATTGCTTGAAGATGCTAAGTGGCTTTGATAGCAGTCATCGCCTAAGAATTTTCGCAAGCAAGACTCACAAGCTATCTTGGGGCCTTGGCAGATAGTGGGTCTCATACAACTAAAACAAAAGTCATTACATTTATGGGACTGTATTCGCCAATAGGGTACGAGACATTTTTCACTGAATCGGTCGTGATTGAAAAGTGGTCTTAATTTCGTAATAACGTTATAATGGTTATTTTCGTTTAATAAAAAGAGGCGGGGCCTAGTATCATCGGGATCGTTTTCACCTAAAATCAAGATAGGAACGCTATTTTCGAATTTGTAGACGAAAATAAAAAATTTTTATTTTGAATCAATTCAAAAACAGTTTGAAAACAAAAAGATAGGAAATTGGGGGGAAGAAGCCTCAAGAGGAAGGTTATGAACTTGCAAGGCAATGCAAGCCATTGGACTTGTATTTTTTTCTATATGATATTAGCAGCCTAGGCGAAAGATAAGCTTTACGACCGCTCTTTACAAATTTACAATGAGATGAGAGCCTTGAAAGCCCAATTGATCGTTACAGAGTGGAGGTGCTCCGCGTTATACAAGACCAACAATTTAGTAGCTTAACGGAGCGTTTCTCCGGTAACCGCAAACTGATTTCGAGTGCGCAATACCTACACCCACGTCATTTTTCGGAAATTCAAGAAAGAGGCATACCCCAGATAGCTCTTACAGAGATTTCAAGATTAGCGAATATTGACGAAGATCCTTTGACGAAAGAGCTGGTCTCATTTACCAAAATATTCCAAGACTTAAGAGCATCCCTCAATTCAAAAACTGAAGAAATTTACGGAGATGGAGAGCCTGGTTCTGATGTAAGCCTTGATGACATTTAAATTGTTAATTAGTCACAAATGTTTTAGCCGTTTTACAGGATTTTATGGTTAATTCACCACATGGCTTTAGAACGGTTTTGGTCCTTTTGGGAAATTGATAAGACCGCTAAGATATAAAATTTTAGGGGCCGCGACCCTTCAATGCCCACCTCACGAAAACGCCGCCAGTCCGCCCCTGCCCCCAACTATTTAAGATCGGCTTAAGAGACTTCATCGAGCGGGAAAATCACAATATATTGTATGGTTTGCGATAAAAAGTTTAAAAATGTACTGTTTTTTAACAAATGTTTTGATTAATCCTAGATTGATACAGCGTTTACTTGAGATGTAAGCACTGAATGTTTTTGATTTAGCTGCCAGATTGAAGGTAAAATGGGGTATTTAGGATAGCTTTGTTACATTATTTGATACGTTAAAGATGATCAAAGAGCGTTATTTCCTTTAAAAAAGAACGAATTTCCTAGTCTATAGTTCTGGAAAAATACTCATATATTTTCATGGTTTCGGTTAGCGCACCAAAAACATCTTGAACTTGTTGAGACTTGTCAGGATAACGGCTTCGGGGCAAACCCTATCGAATCAACTAAATGTTTAGTGGTTGGAGGAGTCACCAACTAACAAAGCAATAAATCACAAAATAAATTCCAATCATAACAATACAACTGGTTCGACCATGCCCCTAAACCCATTAAGACACGTCTTTATAGTAAAAATAAAAACGGATGGTGATAAATCCTTTTGTTATGGATCAAGTTCGACCTCTTCCCCCTAACCCTCATAAAACCAGGTGGGTGGTCCAATTAAAGAAAGGACAATAAATTCCAATGTATCTAAAAAAATCTATGAGCATCAGACAACAATCGAGGGAAGCACCACCCTAAATCTCAAGAATAAGCGGCCCTAACCACTAATACTAGTGTTATCATATTAAATTTAGTCAAAGTAGGCGTCAGATTTTGTAACTACTGGTGTAAAAACCAGTATTTTTCATGATATTCTAATGTATTATTAAGGAACATTTTCAATGACGTAACTGAATGTTTAAATTTAACCATTTCGTAAGATTTCTCTCTTTTTGTTAGTTCATTTGTACGTTTCTGTTTGTAATATTCCCCGTTTGTATCTACTCTCGTATTGTATCTAGACTCTTGTGCCATGGAGGGGGTCGTACTCAAGTCCTGGCAGCTTCACGACCCTATCCCTCGAGCCTTATTAAACAAATAAATTGCAACGATAAGAGAGTAAAGCTAGTTTTGAGGTATAGAAAATTAAATTCCTTAAGTCTGCAACACCATCGAGTTATGTATTGAAATTAATGATTCTGAAATAAATGAAAATATGCTTTTCATCGAATCATTTTGATAAATATTGCGAAAATCATCGCAACGTTTTTAGTCATGTGAACTGTTTTTCAAATGACTCGTTTCGTCATTTTAAGGCAACTAAAGAAACAAAGTTAGTTGGATTGACTGAAGTCAGTACTTTTTCAAATTTTGTATGCAATTCTTTGGGGAATTTAGGAAACCCAAATAAGCATTTTTATATGGTCGAAAAATGTTGCGTACAATATTTCCTTCTATTGCTAGAAATCCACGATTCATGCACAGACATTAGCTAAATGACACTCGGTGTTGTACTTTGAACTTTTCGCTGGTGCTATATTCTGTTTTAGTAAATAGGGATGTATGTTTTTTCTAAAGGTGTTAGTTAAAATCTGTGTTTTTCCCTAGAACAGTGTAAATAGCAGTGATATTCTAGGGTGAAACTATGTAGATGATTCGGCATTGTAAACATATACTTTGGGTATTTTAATACTCGTGCTCGAATTGATTGACGTTTCCCTAGAACTATTTTGGTTAATTAGCTTAGTCTTTGTTATAGTAAAAGATTGCTATACTAGTTTCTGCGAAGAGGGGGGGGTCAAGAGGTAATAAATTTTTATTTAAATAGAAAACAATTGGTGAAATTTTGCTAAATCAAAAGTGTTTTTGGTGAAACAGAGTAATTTTGATAAATTTAGCTAAAATTTATCGAAACGTTTTAATTAATTTGAAATGTTTTTCAAATGACTCGTTTTGTGTTGCTAAATTGCCGCGTACATGACTGATTTCGTGTCGGTGGTCTATATTCCCCCCATTTCCCCATGTATTCCTATGGGATTTTAGGAATTTTAAATGATCAATTTCGTTTCGAAAAAATGTAACGTAGTTGATCAAAAACGTTTCGATTGTTTTTTACTTCTAACACGAAATGCGTTGTGAATGATGCTTCTTTCATTACCGTTTTACGTTTTCCACAAATTTTAGATTACGTTGCCGATAATTTTGATAAATATAGTACTATCAGGTTAATGTTTCGGTTTAATGATATATTGCCTTTCTGCTAACGCTACAAAAACATAACTTGTTGAGACTTGTCCTGATAATGCCCTCGGGGCAAACACCTGGAATCAATTAAATGCTTGAACCCCATTGTAGGATGTGTCACCGCCCCCCTCAATGACATAAACTTGGACGTAACACATTAGTGTGAGTTATAAATCACTCTATATATAAATTCCATTGATTCAATACAAGATGGGGATAAAGGTTTAATCCCCCCCCCCTTTCAACGTCTTAAAACCTTGTGGGTGGTCCAATTAATGAAAAATTAATTACAGTGATAAGAATGCAAGGAATCTAGTGACACTGCCACGCCTCCCCCCAAGCTCTTTAGACACGTTTGAACGTGTTTACGTATAAATAGAAACAAATGGGGATAAATTCTTTTGTTATGAACCAGGTTCTACCTCCTCATCCCCCTTAATGTCATATAATAGATACCTGTTGGGTGTCCAAAAGGGAATTTTGTAAACTATAGAGTCATTTCAATTCCGAACTCTGGAGAGAAAGGTTGTTGACAAGGTTTGTAACAAATCATGTGTTACGGTATATGTAATTCTTTTTTGGTTAAAATGTCCCTTAAAATATGTGCTAAATAGAAAAAATATGAAACAGTCAAGCTATATTCGAGTATATTTTACTCGTAAATGTTAAGATGAGTATTTTATTATGTTCTATAGTAGTATTTGTTCAATTTAACTAATTATCTGCTACCAAGTTGTGCAAAAACTGTCGTAATCCCTATTTTTTTGATACTAAAATGTACTATTGTTCTAACCCTGTAACTTGATAACCAATACACAAAAGGAGTACACCTTGAACCGCATCATAGGGTTAGTTGAAGCTTTTTTCAATGTAAACCATATCTCACTTAAAACTAGTTCTTTAGTATAACATAAGCATACATGGAGAGACCTCAAAATCATACAAAGAACAACATTACTAGAAGGGTGGGTGTAGAAAGAGCCTACTGAACCCATAGAATTACCACCAAATCGTACCATAAATGTACACACTATCCTAAAGATACACCTAATAATAACAATACAAAACATACACCCTTACTGTAGAACTTAGTCGCTGCTTAATTTGTACCTTTTGCAATGTAAACCATATTCTAAGTAAAACCAGTTCTTTAGTATAACATAAACATGCAGGGAGATACCTTAAAATCGTACAAAGAACACTATTACGGGAAGGGTGCGTGTAGAAAGGGTCTACTGAACCCATAGAATTACCAATAAATCATCCACTAAATGTATACATTATCCTAAAGATACACCAAAATAATACCACTATGGACACTGAGCGCCGTCACCAAGTCACGTGACGTCATACCGATACACCAAAAATCATCTATAAATTCAAATTTCGCGCCAACAACATCACGTGATAAGTGTCGTCAACCCCCCCCAACCATATTTCCTCCCTCTAACACGGTACCATCTAGAGCGAGAGGCAAGAGATAGATAGAAAAAGAGGGGGAAGAAACGAACCCCCTCCTCCCAGCTACACTAAGTACCACCGTACTTCTTGTCCGTATACGGTGGTCTATACTCTCTGACGAGTTAGGACTCTGAGAGAGAAGAACTTCAGCTTTGGCCTTCGTTTATTTTATTTGGTGGCATTTTATTTAGCAGCGCGGATCAATGTTGTAAACTCAAAAAGTTTACAACATAAACAAGAGTAGTATAACCCCCCACTTCGTACATCCGTAGGTGTAGAATGTAGGTGTAGAATGTAGGTCAAGGTCACCAGTGTAAAAGTAGGTCAATGACCTATGACGTAATGAGTGACGTAATCAACGCCCCCTCGCCGCCGGGGAAGCCCCTCGCGGGGAAACCCGCGCGCCCCCTCGCGCCGCCTCGCGGGAAAACCGCGAAATTTGAAAACCGCGCGCAAACTCGCGGTGAGTCTGCGCATGCGTATGACGGTCTCTTCAACTGTATCTGTGACGTCATTGATAAGAATTGTTGGTGTTTAGGTTATTGGGAGAACTAATATTATCTAAAAGAACTAATTAACCGACTGAAAATTAACTAGTCTTAATATACTTTTGTTGGTTATTTTGTAAATGAATAAACTTTGAGACTTTATTTGCAAGAAATAGTTTATTTTAGCAAGGATAAAATTAAATGAACTTCTCGCGTTGGAGGTAATTTCGAGAGTGATTTTTTGAGAGGCTCACTAGCAAGAGACGCGAGACCCCATAGGTCACGTGTCCGTTTTTTATCTTAGAACAGCAGAGGTTTTTTAAGCTGTTATCTTAATCGCCTATATTCTTTTTTTTTACATTGATCTATTTTGTTAATTTTAGACTATACATTATTAATTTTTATGATTATTTGATTTGTTATTTACACAAGATAAAATTACTAATTTTTTTCTTTTACACAAAGTTCTAAAATACTTTTCATGGGTCCGCTTTAAAACCAAATGGCAAAGTGTCCCAACCTTTAATTACACGTTTGTTAAACGTAAATCCAAAGCTTTTTTCTAGTTTTCGACTTAAAAGAGTGGCCGACGTTTTATTTCTAATGACGTTGAAAGGAACGTCCACTTTTAGACGTTTGGATTTATTTTTATAGAGTTCACTATAGCTTCAAAGTTTATAATTTTCTCGTTAACACGATTAAGGCAAATTCCTTTAACCTTCACGACAGATTGACCGTCCGTAGTTCTGTAACCGTAACTCTTGGGCCCATTTGAAACAAACTCTGTAATTGTAGCGTCCCCTAGTTCGTTAACCCAACATCCTAAATTGTTACCCGTGGGGGGTTTAAAATCGTTTTCCCCCGCCACAAATAAAACGCTATCCGTATCTGTGTATAAGGCTCTTTTACCCAATTTATGCAAGGTCTCGAATAAGGTTAATCTTCCGTAGCACGAAACGAAACAGGCCACATACGGATTTCCTTTGAAATATGTGGGTACAAAATCATCTTTGTTTTTGTACGATAATAAGCACATTTCTTCATTAATTGGTCTTAAATCTACCAATTCCTTTGTGTCATCAGATAAGATACGTACAAGTTCTGTACACTCGTTAACAATTAGTGTTTTGGTTTTGTTTGTATTCATACCAAAACGACCCCAAAGACTGTTGAGACAAATCTTTGAAATAGCTCTCAGAGCGGGGTTATGGACTACTTCGTCCATCTTGATACTTATACCTTCAGATTCGTAAATCGATTCAATATATTTTTGTTTTTGCTCGTCAGTTTTAACGGAAGACGGATAGCCGGAATTAGCTTGTTTTATCTTCAAAAAATTGTTAACATAACCGCCAAATAGTCCATCGTTAACATGTTTTTCATACTGAAATGTCTCGTCGAAATGATGTACTTCGTATATTTTGATAATTTTATAACCCATTTCTACGGCTTTGTAAATTTCAGGCGAGGGCCAAATACCCGAAATAATTCGTTCCTTGTCAGAATGTTGACACGCTTCATTATTTGATTCAAGGGCACATGACTTACACAGGGGGAAAAACAATTTTCCATTAAACCTATATGGTAAAACTGGGATATATAGATCAGTCGGGGGCAAGAGTTCACACGATATTATACCAAAATAGGCATTTTTTTCATAGTTAAAGTTACTATTTAAAATTTTGGGATGTCCTTTTGGGTAGATTCCGTATTTATTGACAGCGGGATAGAGTGACATGAGGTCGTAATAATAAATTTTTTCGTTTTTTGCTTCATCCGGTTTATGATATAATTTGAAGACTTCTGTCCTTCCACCGTATAAAGCCGACCTGGCTAATATTGGCGGAGATACCTCTACAGTCTCGCAAAAGGTACTACAAGCGACATTTGTCTTTAACAACTTTTCAAACTCGCATTCCCACATTATTATATACTTTGCATTGGGGTGTAACTTTTTTATAAATTCTATTCTATCCAGACCCTTTTCGTAACAGTTTTTATTTGTATCATTTACTAAACTGTTCCATTCACTACCTTTAAAACATTTCGGACAACCGTGATACGCGCAACCATTAAACTCTAGGATTATTTCAGGATCCTTTGAGTAACCATCAACTAAATAAGGTCCAATTCTTTTTTCTCCTTCAGGAGATAGGGCTGTCTGTATTTCTACCTTCATTTCTTTACTAACCCAAGCCAACCACTTGATAGCTTTACTACTTTGGTTGAATGATCCACGATAACCCGGAGTAGGTACTACACCCAATGTATTTTTTTCTAAATATTTGTGTAAAAACACGTTAGTACAGGCCCCCGATATTGTAATAGCTCCGCAATTAAGAGGATCTAGACCCGATGCCTTTTTGTAAAGTTCTCTAAATTTTGTAATTCCTTTTTGTAAAACTACCACATCTTGTACAGCGTATTCCTCTAATTCGGTCATTATTTTGTACGTGGATTGTTTACATTTTTCACTGTACCATAAATCAAAGGCCTGTCGGTCCTTTTCATTCATAAATTCAGGTTGAAATACGGCTTTTTCAGGTAACGGACCTTCATAGTTTAAAGTGTCCTCTTTTAAGAAAATATAAGGAAAAAACTGTTTTTTGTAACTACCCAATTGAAAAGTTTCTGTAAAGGCTCTCAAAGGAAGCGCCACGAAGGAATAACTACAAATAAACCTAAAATTTTGACTTTTAATAAAGAGAGCTAGAATTTTAGAGCCGTCGAATATGACGTCTGGTTTTACATGGTTATTAATTAACCAATTTAATATAAAATACGAATCAAAACCTTTAAAATTGTGGGCCACTATAGTCAAATTTTCAAATTTAGGTTTACTTATTTTTATTCGTTTATTGTTCCTTGTATAAGATGTCTCATCTTCTGTTTGGGTCAGATATTTCATAAACTTATCAACACAATCAAAACCTCTAAAAATTTGATAATCGTATTCGGTATCATTAATTTGCATGGCCGAAACTAATAGAACTGGGGTATGTTTAGAGTTCATATCAATAGTTTCACAGTCAAAATAACAAAATCTAGTTTCTTTAAAAGTATCATCAAGGGGTTGAACGTAACACATTTTGGGAGGGTGCTCAATTTTACATCTAGAACAAATTGTAAGACATTTATGTTTGTCATCGCGAATTTCTTTGCAACATTTTAAGCACCGTTTAATTTTTAAACAAGTGTCATTTTCTATGTGAAATTGGAAACATTCAGGCCCTTTAAAGTATCTATTACAGTTTTGACAGCGAGATATTTCAAGCTGAGGGTCTTCGTGAAACGTTTCAGAGTAACAACGCCAACATTTGGTTTTTTGATTAAAACATTTGTGTTTTTTTGCATCATTAAATTTAGTAAACGTTGTTAAACACGTGTTGCAATACGACTTGGCCCCAAACATACTGGCTAAATTTTTGATGACGTGCATGTGTTGATCTATTTGTAATAAAAAAATTTTTTTCTCCGAAAACATTTCACCTTGATAAACCTTTTTGAAATTATCATTAGCACTGAAAATAACTATTTGGTACTCGGGTTGCAATACTTTTTGAAACATTGAAATTTTGTCTAAACTAACGGGACCAATAGGCACATTAGCCTTGCCATGAAGCTTTAACGCTTCTTCTTTTTGCAAAGGTCTATGACCTAGTTGTATACGTCTATAACGATTAAAATCAAAAGTCAAAGTACTAAGCTTTTGTTTCTTTAAATATGTTAAATCAGCAACCATCGTCCCGCAAACGATTGCTCTTGATACGCATAGTTCATCATCGTTAATTATGGGTAAAAATGTCCTTCCTTTCTGAATATATTTGTCGAGAGCTATCATCGATCTATTTTTAACAGATCGACGACCTGATATTGGTACATTAACATTTAAAAATATAGCGTCGAGCCTGACATCACCCTCGAGAAAAAAATTTCGCCGGCTTTGACTTACTTGACTAATGGCAGTCATTAATCTTTCAGCCGTTAACTCATTTAGGGCCATAAAATTTAAATTTATAGCATTTTCCAGTAAGTCAGACCTAACACAAAATCTAACGCTATTGTAACCTGGAGAAGATTCTAAAATTGTCTCTATAATGGATTGAAAGATTTTTATCAATTGATCATATACTTCTGTCAATTTGAGCATATGAAGGTCTTTTAAAATAATTTTATATTCAGAGGCTAAACAGTTGAACTTTCGAGAGACAGTTTGGTTAACTTTTGATAATTCGTAAAACCTTTTAGGATTAAAATAGGAAAGATCCAAAGGCTCTTCTTCGGATGATGACATGTTTTCTATTTGATCTTAGGCGCGACTCGAAATAAAACTCTTGACGTAGACCTAGGAAACAAACTAAAATATCTAAAATAATATACACTACAAGTTCTAAAATAAAAAAAGTATTAATTTTCTAAAAATACGTTTTAAAAATTCTTTATTGCGTACATTTTCAAATTTCTTATACAGTTACAGGTATTTTCTTTAAAACTTTATCTATAAGACTGACAACCTCTGGTATTTCATCAAACTTTAAATTTAATTGTTTTTCGCGCATTTCCCCCCTATATTTTGTCAATAAATAACCCGTATCATTAAAATTATCCAGTTCCAACATTCCCGGGAAACATAGGGTCTGTTTTATGATACTGCATGGTTTGCTTAAATTTTTTTAAACTTCTTCTATCACGTCTATCGAAATACATATTCCATATATAAGGGGTTTTTTAAAAGCGTATCTTCTAATATCTACATATAATTTATTGTTTAATTTAACTAATTTTACACCGATATTGTCGCTCTCGTTAAATTTAATTTCGATAGTTTCCCACGTTTGATTTGCCGTCTAAAGACAATAATGATACATTTGGACATGCAGTTTTTAAAAACGTGGAAAATTAAAAAAATCTTACCATGTCTAAAGGCATCGAGAGAATTTAGTTTATGGTCGAGAGATATTGGCTCAAGTGATTGTACGCCGCGACTTGCGGGGTTATATACTAGATCTAAAGCGGTCGACGTATCACGTTAAAATAAGTACATTTTGAACTATCATAGATGTAAAAAAATCTTGTTTCCGTTTTACAAAAACAGCTGTTAGTTATAAGAGCGAAAAATATATTATAACCTTGACGTCATACGTATATTTCGAATTACCTTTGACGCCAACCTTGTTTTCGCTTTATTAAAACACCTGTTAATTATAACGAAGCAAAATATAACACGGTATAGGCGCTATATTTTCACCTTCAGGTACAACGAATCCTCGGGTCCTAGCTAGTTTGATAGTATTTTATGGAACGAAGTCTATAACCAACAACTGTAAGTTATGAAGGAGCAAAATAAATTTTTATCATGGCTAACCTTGACGTCATACGTGGAATTATATTTGACATCAACTAACCTTGTCTTTACTTTATAAAGCAACTGTTACTTATAAGAGAGCAAAATATATTTTCTATACGTATATTTCGAGTTATCTTTGACGTCAACCAACCTTGTCTTTGCTTTATAAAAGCAACTGTTATAAGAGAGTAAAATATATTTCCAATTATCTTTGACGTCAACCAACCTTGTTTTCGCTTTATGAAAACAACTGTTTATTATAAGAGATAAAAATATATCCTTTACAAAAGTAACGTTGGTTCGCTTGTTAAGGACTCTCGCTAAGGGGATTCGAACTCGTGATACATAGAACAACGAGTTTAAAGGCAGATACGTTAACGAGCGAACCAATGATACTTGAGGTTATATTCGGTTGTGACGAAAAGTATATCTGCTGGATAACCAACTTCACTAATAGCAATAATTCACTGTATTCAGATCTACAAACTATTAAATTCTCCCCGCCATAACAATAGTCATGTCTTTGTCGAATATACCTTCTCTGTATACCTTGGTTAAAGTAGCGTCGAGCGAAACTTTTAATATACTATACGAGTATGAACTCGCTTCTCGGCATGATCTTTATTCGGGTTGTTTACCCAGTCATATCGCTACTGAACTGGAAGAATCACTTGCTACAACCGGTGAGTATCTCGATTCAAACATTTTAAACTATCTTTCGGCGCAAGATGTTTCGACACTCGAGTTAAAGCACATTATAACTTTCATTTCTACAGTACAATTATGTTATGACGCGCCCTCACAATTACCGCACAATATTCCCGATTGGCGTCACGGTAATCACGTTCTAAAAGACTATTTTAAATTAGAAAATGTTTTTGCATGCCCAACAAAAACCATATTGCTTAAGGTGTCACGAAAACCTAAAATACACTAAAAGTACAATAAAACAAACGAAAAGTACACTAAGGTACAATAAAATACAAATAAAATACAGTAAAATACAATAAAATACACACTAAAAGTACAATAAAACACACTAAAACTACACTTAACCATAATAAAATACACTAAAAATACAATAAAA